>OY987317.1:36894690-37494690 GCA_963920655.1 Geranium rotundifolium
AATTTTAGCTACATCTCTTACTAGTTACTAGTCATAAAACAATTTCGAAATAATCATAGATCTTGCCATTTTTGGGTCTATAATGTACTAATTTCTCAACAAAAGAATATAAAAAACAATCAAATCGAGAAATTTACTGTATCTGTATCCCAAGAAGCAAGGTCTATGATACTTATCCTGTGCCTGACCTGACCTGACCATATCATTTCTCAGATCTATCTACCGTTGATTTCATGGTCAACGCTTGAGATCTTTGATCTTTGACCTTTGACCAACCTAGATCTCTACGGTTCATCAGATCTACGAATCTATGTAGCAACGATAACTCGGCTCATGTTAGCAAACGACGGTCAATATTATCTAACGTGCGCATGTGAGGAGGCTCATAAATTTGTACAGATCTGAACCGCCAAATCACAGATCGGAGTGCGCATTGTCACTCAGGCGCAGGTTAGAGTAAAGCAGGTCGTTACCTGATCGGCCTGAGTCGACGGTCCCGGAGAGGCGGCGCCGAGGCTCGGCGCCGGAGCACCTGTCGGCGGCGCCGGCGGGCTGTCGCCGACAGGCGAAGGCGCCGGAGACTCCTTCACCTTGCTGGGAGCAGGAGCCGGAACTGCCGCAGGCGGCGACGCGAGCGGCGCCGGAGGAGGAGTCGCCGGCGGCGGCGAAGCAACCGGGGGTGGAGTCGCCGGAGGGGGAGTGGCGGGCGGTGGGGAAGCGACGGGAGGAGGGGTCGCCGGAGGTGGGGAGGCGACGGGGGGAGGGGTCGCCGGAGGAGGGGCCGAGACTGGGGGAGGAGTGGCGGTCGGCGGCGGAGTGGCGGTCGGCGGCGGAGCGGCGGCGACCGGGGCGGGGGTGGTCGGGGTCGCCGTAGGGGACGACGCCGGAGACTGGCCGCCGACGCTAGCGACGACAATGCAGAGAAAACCGACCAACAAAGCTCCTCTCCGATCCATGGCGGTGGCTCTAGCTATCTTGCGCCTGACAAGTAAACAACAAACCCTCCGCTTAACCTACGCACCGCTTCGTTCTGAGGACTGACCAAAAGAGAGACAGTCCCCAATAAATAGGCACAAAACCCACAACACATAATCCCATACACTCTCCCCCACGCTCACCCTCCCTGCACCCCCACCCCTCGCCCGTCCGATCCGCCCCACCACCCCTGCCGTCGCGCCACGTGGCGAGAGACGCAATCGGGTGCGTGAGCTTTACGGTGGGGAAAATCAGAGTTCCCGTGAGATGTGATCTCAACGGTCGGTAGGTACAGTTGAAGGAACAGGGGGTGGGTCCCAGGTAGGGGACTCAGATTTAAGAGATGTTTCGGTTTTGTTTTTTAATTACCAACTAGCAGATGGACAGATGGAGACGCACATGGCTCTCTACTGATTGTCATTAAATTATTTTCTTGCTTTATTAATTAATTAATCGAAATAAATTATTGTAGATCTGCAGTAAAATAAAATTTTAACACTACCCGAGTTCTTTTTAATTAAAATATATATACGTGATCAGTTCGTATAAATAAATAATTATATAGATAAAAATTTGTTAGATCTGCTGCACTGTACTCTAATATACATATAAATAATAACTGGACTCGAGTTTGGACTACTAAATATATTATTTTTATAGTGTAAACACTTCAAATCGAGTGTTACTTTCTATTAAAAAAATATTTGATTCAAGCTCAAACGAATTCATTTAATCAAATTAAATCTAGTTTGAAAAAATCAGACGAGATTAAATTTGTCCTGACTCGATTTATTTCGTTTGAGTTATGTCACAAGTTGATTTTGGCTTGTTTATGTGAGAGAAAATTGCAAAATGTTACTATTAATTTTTTCAGTTTTGTAATAGAGAAGGCCATCCATGAAGTAAACTTATTCTCTCGTACACCATTAATGTCATTCTATAAAACTTTAAATCTAGAAAAGTTTGGGGTGAATTGAAAAACAGTATTATCTTATTTTGGTTTTTTCATAATAAAAGTTCAAAGCCACCTCTTGCACAATAGACTAAATTTCATGACAATATTACACAGTTTCTCATTTACTAAAAATGTACAGCATTGAGCTTTAATTCAAGTCAAACCCGGTCATAATACATATGAAATCAATAAATAATCAGTGAATCGAGCTCGAACAGCTCGACGTTCACAGTTCTTAAAGTGACCAATATTTTTTTGATCCGTAAACGATACAAATCCTCGAGAAACGACTAAGATTCAGGAGTAGAGTACGATAATCACTGAATCCACCGTCATCGTTATAACATAGAAAAACAAAATATCCCGAAAACTCCTAACCCTATTTCGATCAAATTTGGTGGAGATTATGCGATTTTTGGCTGTAATGTGATTTGCAAGCTAAGCTCGCAAGGCTAATTGAGTGTGGGCCATGATGAGCTGTGTCGCCGTGATTGGTGCACTATAACCAGAGATTGATCCGACGGCGGAGACAAGACTGAGCTTTAATCACTGGCCGTTCGATCCATCTTTGGTGGGTCCTACCCACCAAAGATGGATGATTAACGGCGGTTGATACGTCAAGGTCAAACGGGTACGGGAACATCATCATGTGGAAGTCAACATGATTTTGCTTATGGACCAATTCATTTTTTTTTTATGTGCTTCACATGGAAACCATTATTTTCCTTATCAATCCATGGTGTTTTTTTTTGGTGGAGCCAAAAAGCCAATTGGTCTATTTACTAATATTTTCTTTAATCCCACACAATAATTTAACGCGCCGGTTAAAAATTAATTTAATATTGTCGTGAAATTTTGCTAAAGTTCAGCGACAGACTTTAACAGTTGTCGGGTGAAAGTCAGTTTGAGTAAATATACGAAATTATGGACGTAGAATAATAAACGACACATGAATCGCTGAACTGTGATATCATGTTAATATATTACATTATTTGTCGATAATGTGTCCGTTGAATTCATGTGTAGTGGAGATGAAATTCATCAAGAGAGATCACTGTTGAATCGACAAGTGAGTTCGATTAGATTACGCAAGTATCATATGTACTATTGCATCATATTTTAGTAATAAACATGGAAACAAGAAGATACAAACATGCGGCCAAAATTACGCTCTACCCGTACCACCAGAGGCTAAATATCGGATACTGCGAGGGCTTACAGTTCGGTTCTGAACTGAATCAACCCAAAACCAAATTGAACCGACCGTTCTGGTTACAAGAAAACCAAAACCAAAACCGATCGGTTTTTAATTCGATTCAGTCAGTTTTATCCATACCATTTTTGTGTATTTTCCACTCTCATACCTCGATTGACTTATTCTTCGTTGTCCAAATTAATAAAGACAGACGACTAAAAACGAGTCATGCATTAAAACTGATCGATTTCAGTCCAGTTTGGTCATTCGTCGATTCAGTTCCCACAAACCATATCCAAACTATCACTCATTCTATTTTAATCACAACCAGATCAAATTATATTACTTCTATTCGATTCGGTTTCTCTTATGCGTCGGTTTCATTCGTTCCCCCCTTTATTGTTACTCGATCAGTAAAACCACCGTACTGACTGATCTCAATTCTACCCACAATCAATGTGAATCATGTCCAAACCAAAATTTCTCACAACATATGTTGCAATGTGCATAGACGACAATAACTCTGGTGGCATTGCCTCTTAAAAGAAGAGGTTATGATGAGTTATTGATTGGAGTTTTGCGGGAGACAGCTAATATGCGCAAGCGAACAAAAGTGAAGTGAAAGGAAAGAGTTCATCAATGTCGCAACCAACGATCTATTCAATTTGGTTTGGTTCGGCTTAGCTCCCATGATGTTTACTTGCTATCTTACGCTTCTCTACCCATTTATTTCCTGGCCACGTCACCTTGATGTCCTCCTACTCTGTGGAGATTCATAATGTCGTGTAATAAGTAAAACTCGTGACGTGTACATAATTACACATCGTTCTCGTGTACCGACGACGGTATGGTGGGTGTAAAATGAACGTGACGCAACGTGTCGTGTGTGTTGTGCGTGTGTTGTTAAGTCCACAGAGGGGCGTAGGCACGAGAAGCCTAGAAATACATGTTTAGATCGACGTGTTCTGATACATGTTAGGAGGTTGGCCCAACTGATAAAAATTTGACTGTCACGACTTGACGGGTCGTGGACGAGATCTAGGTCGTGCAACAACTGGATCTGATCTAGTCGAGCCTTAGATGGTGATGCGCGGCTAATATACAGGTGGCACGCAAGAGAATAGGACCGAATAGGGTGAGAGGGGAATCGGTTTGAAGAAAGGTAGAGATAGATTTGAGCCGAAACATTAGACACGGTGGCATGTGTATTTTATAAGCCGGGATTAACTTTTCGGCGTCGATGTGCGAGACAAGGGATTGAATTGAATTCCATACTGTTATTTAAGCTTGTAAACAAATTTGCATCTTTCAGACATACCACTGTAACAAAACTTTGATGAGAGATCTTAATCTGAAATGCTAATCTTGCTGGTTTGAATTCGAACTTCTAAAACCGTATCTCAAACAGGGATGACAAGTGGATGGGTTCGGGAACGGATCTAGTGATCCTAATTTCCCTCGCCATCAGAACACGTTACCAAATCTTGTTAAGTTTGGAGGTTTTTATCACACGGAGTTATTATTGCACATAATTCTCATGTACTACCGACAATAGGGTGGTTATGCAACTTGACTAAACTTCGATGACATATTTTAAATATACTTCCCATTGGGTGGAGGGCGATCGGTTTGAAGAAATGTAAAGATAGATTTATGCCGAATTATTGGACGCAGTGGCCCAGATATTTTATAAGCCGTGATTAACCTTCCAGCGTCGCTGTGCGAGACAAGGAATCGAATTGAATCTCAGACTGTTATTTAAGTTGGTAACTAAATTTGCATCTTTCAGATGTGACACTATAACAAAACTCTGACGAGAGATCTTAATCCGAAATGCCAACTTTGCTGATTGTGAATTCAAACTTCTAAAACCGTATCTCAAACAAGGAGGACAAGTGGACGGGCTCAGGAGCATATTTAGTGATCCTCGTTTCCCGTGCCCACGTTATCAAGTCTCGTTAAGTTTGGAGGTTTTTGTCATCCGTAGTTATTATTACACATAGTTTTCATGTACTGTCGACGATAGGGTGGTTATGCAACTTAATTAACATTATATTTCAAATAAGAATAACAAGTGAACATGCTCGGGAACAAAACGAGATTGAGATTGAGATTGAGATTGAGACCTCTTTCAAACTGTGATCGTCAACCCCAGAACGACTCGTAAACTCCTCGTTCGAAGCCCCTCGTCTCCTAGAGATTCGAACTAAGGACACCAGTTTCCCATTAAGCTTGAAGATTTTTGTCACCTTGATTGTTCTCAAACCTAACTTTGGGCTATGAGTCACCACTAATTGGGCCTTCCTGGACTGCTTAGGCCCATTAGAGAGAAGTCAAGATTGGGGCATTTGATGGGCCTCGAATCGGCCAAATAGTCACTTGCCCAAGTAACCATACAACGATCAAACGGTAAAATTACGAATTCCCATGACGTGTCACAACACCATTGGGTTTTCCTTGGTGTTAAAATGAACCTGCCCGCAGGAGAGCAGAGCCTCTCTTCTCCCTCCCAAATACCTTATCTCTCACTCTCAGGGTTTAACACAAAACCACATTTCACTCGCTCGCTCTCAGTCTCAGAGAACCAGAGCTCGAGCTCTCTCTCCCATGGCGGAGAAGCTGGCCGTACCCATAATCTTCCAGAACCATACACCCTCAAAACCCTCCTTCTCCGGCCACTGCTACACCCCCATTTCTCCGCCGCCGTCCCACACAGTCACTGAAACTCACAATCAGCACCAACCTCAACCTCACCATAGCCTCAAATCCAAGAAATTCACCGACCCACTGACCAAAACGCCGTCTTCTCCGGTGCCCAGAAGATCCTCCGCCACCTCCATCGGAGAAGCGGACGAACCGTACCGCCGCAAGCGGTGGCGCCACTACCACCTCTCCGCCCAAGGTGTGAAAACCCTCGAATCCCTGATTGACCCATGTTTTGATTTTGATTGTCTCGATGAAATTTTGCTCGGATTGATGAACCAACATGTTAGTGATGGGTCGCTGTCTCAAGACATTTTGGGGATTTTGCTAGGTTTAGGGTCGCACATGAAATTTGAGCTTGCTTGGGATGTTTTTGAGTGGTTTAGGAGAAAGAGAGGTGGGGATTGTGTTGCTGTCTTGAGAGGTCCTGTTGTGCCTGTGATCATATCCATTCTTGGCAAGAAGGGTTGGGTTTCGAAAGCTGTATCGTTGTTGTATAGTTTCAGCGAGGAAGAGGTGGAGCTCGATGTTTATGCTTATACCTCGTTGATAAGCGCTTGCGCGAGTAATGGCAAGTATAAGGATGCGGTGGATGTTTATAGGAAGATGGTGGACGAGGGGTTGTCGCCCACCCTTGTGACGTACAATGTGATGTTGAATGTGTATGGGAAGATGGGTATGCCTTGGAAGAAGATTAGGGCATTTTTCGAGGAAATGAAGGGTAGCGGGGTCGCCCCCGACGAGTGCACTTACAACACGCTCATTACTTGTTGTAGGAGGGGGTGGTTGTGTGAGGAGGCGGTCAGGGTTTTTGAGGAGATGAAGTTGGCGGGGTTTAGCCCCGACAGGGTTACTTACAACGCGTTGTTGGATGTTTATAGCAAGTCCCGGAGACCTGTTGAGGCGATGAGGGTTTTGGAGGAGATGGAGGGTAACAGGTTTTATCCTGGCAACGAGGCTTACAATTCGTTGATATGTGCTTACGCGAGGGTTGGGTTGTTGGGCGAGGCGATGGAGGTTAAGACCCGGATGGTGGAGAGGGGTATGACACCTGATGTTGTCACTTATACCACGCTTTTTTCGGGGTTTGAGAAGTCCAGGGATGATGATGATGATGAGTCTGCAATGTGGGTTTTCGAGGAAATGAGGGCTGCGGGGATTGAACCTAATATGTACACGTTCAATGCGATGATCAAGATGCATGGAAACCGGGGGAGGTTTGCGGAAATGATGCACGTTTTCGATGAGATTAAGAACTGTGGTTGTACTCCGGATATCGTTACTTGGAATACGCTACTGTCAGTTTTCGGGAAAAATAGGATGCACGGGGAAGTCTCGGGCGTGTTCAAGGAAATGAAGCGCGCGGGGTTTATACCTGAGAGGGACACTTTTAACACGTTGATCAGCGCCTACAGCAATTGTCGATGTCTCGACCAGGCCCTGGTCGTGTATAAGAGGATGCTGGATGCCGGGGTAATGCCCGACCTCTCCACATACAATTCTGTTTTGGTGGCGTTGGCTCGGGAAGGGCATTGGGAACAATGCGAGAAATTAGTGGCCAAAATTAGTAAACCTAATGAGCTAGCGTACTCTTCGTTACTTCACGCTTACTCCAACGCTAGGGAGGTTAAGCGGATGCACGCTCTCGGAGAGAAAATCTACGCTGGCACGGTCGATCCCCACCCGATCCTCCTGAAGACCCTCGTTTACGTCAACAGCAAGCATAACCTTCTTTCAGAAACCGAACACGCTTTCTCAACTTTAAGAGAGAAGGGACATCCACCTGACTTATTCACGCTGAATTCCATGCTTTCGGTTTATGGCAAGAGGAAGTTGTTCGTGAAAGCGAACGAGATCGTGAAGTCAATGCAAGAGAACGGAATCACGCCCAACTTGAGCACTTACAACAGCCTGATGCACCTGTACAGCCTCTCTCCGTATTACGAAAAGGCGGAGGAGATTCTGAGGAGACTTGTGGCGAAAGGGATAAAGCCCGACACGGTCTCGTACAACACGGTCATCTTGGCCTACTGCAGGAACACCCGAATGAAGGAGGCGTCAAGGATACTCTCGGAAATGGAGAGCTCTGGGCACACCCCAAACGTTTTGACCTATAACACCTTCATTGCCAGCTACGCAGCCAATTATATGTATTCAGAGGCCATCAGCGTGGTTCGGTACATGGTCAGGCGCGGGGTTAAACGAAATCGGCATACCTACCATGCCATCGTCGATGGTTATTGTAGTAACAGTCTCCGGGATGAGGCGGTCATGTTTGTTAACGACATTCACAAGCTTGACCCGCAAGTTTCACTCAAGGAGCGACTCAGGCTATCCGAGCGCATCGCGAAGATATGGAGCGCTTGAGCTTCTGCAGATCAAACAAGGTGCACATTAGAAGCATCGATACAAGTATATGTTCATCACAGTAGGTAACAGTTTTGATCTGATCTATGTTTCTGTTCTGCATCATTGTGATAAGTAGAACTGAAATCCTTGTACAAATTGCTGAACCTTGTCAATATAGTACACTTTTGCTATGAAATAAGTATAGTTCACTCACTATTGTGAAATACAGTGTTTACAGAAATAAGTCAATTACAAAGCATCTCTGCAAACTTAGGTTCCCAAAATTTTCAGCTCGGGATGCAAGAAAACCGAAAACATGACAATACACTCACTGAGGACTACAGGATCTTTTCGTTATGGAACTATCTATGATTAGTTACAAAACTATACTTCTTCGACAATATGGGCAGTCGCCACAGGTTCGAACCCAGGGATTTAGGCAGGGAGGGTGGAATCTGTGCCCACATTGGAGTCGGGTCAGTCTGTCTCCATCCGCGAAACTCTCCAGACATATGCTGCAATCCGAGGAAGCTCTCAAAGCTGGCTTTTCGACGGTTCTGAAAACTTCGAGGTGTAGAGAACCGAGGGCGTGTGGATTTAGACCAGGTGGTTTCTGCTTGCCTGATTGAGAGGTCATGTCTGGGAAATCCTCAGCATCCATGGCTCTGATACTGCTGCTGATTACAGGTCTGTTGTGGTGGGAACCTGGTGATGCCCTACTTTGCCTGGACACAATAAGCAGATTACACAAAAATGTACAGAAAATTAGAATATATATTTCCTGAATAGGTGATAACTTTTTTTATCAACTAACTGAAAAGCTAATTTCTGCATCAAGCATGATTATGAAAGTGTATGCTGAAAGTAAAAGTCATAGTTAATTTCCTGAACACTTGCAGTAGCAGTTAAAAGAGTGAAGAAGTAGTTTGATGACTGTCTATCACAGTACATTTCTCTCCAAAAAAAATTAGTCGATGTTCTAAAAATCTCTAACTTGTCCGATTAATTTTTTTTAATCCACAGTTAATTTTTTATCCGATTAATATTCAGAATGCCCTTTTTGCTCGACTAGCAACTAGCATTTTTAGAACAGGATATGTAAGAATATGACAACATCACCACAGTATCTTAATGACACTGACAACAATCAGCGTTTTAATAATTTCCGACTTGTCCAGTTAATTCGCAACTAGTTTTCGAAATGAGTATATAAGAATATGACAGCATCACCACAGGTTAAAAGAAGAGTGTTTGGTGATGATGCCTTTACCAACCTGTTTGTGTTTTCAGACTGAGACACACCTCTCAGTCTCTGAAGAAGCCTTTCCTTTGCCTGTAGCACAGATCCAGGAAGCCTGTCATTCCTAGCCAATCTCGGCCCGTTGGTTAAAATCTCCGTATTGACAATGTTGCCCGAACCAGACTGGACAGCGCCCTCATTGAACCGAACAGATTCACGCTCCTGCGCAACCGAAATAGTCTTGATAAGCTACATGCATTCAATATTCATCAAAATCACAAACCCAGGTTCTGAAAACTGATTCATGGCATTTCAACTAGTAGCTGACAGCAAGGAATGGCCCAAAAAAGCTGTCCTCTTCATGTCAACTATGGAAGTTTCAGTTTCAAAGAAGTTAAAGAAATTGGTATTCATGATACTACTGAAATAAGAAATTTATAAATGAGTGCTTCTGATTCCTAAAGCTCATTTGTGCATTTAAACAACACCAAATCATATAGGCTTCAATTAATTCACAATCAAATGCTAATACATTAAGCAGATGAACATTTCCAAAAATGATGCTAATTGCAGTGTTCTATAAAAACGTCAGACACACTAGTCGGCCAGAGAAAGCCTTCTAGAGACGAATTAGGAATTAATAAAAGAATTAATCGGATTCAAAGATTGCGATAACGGTTGACTGAGCAAGATCTCAACTCAAAGCACCAAACCCTTCTCAAATCAGTGTTTTAAAAAAATAATGCCAAAACGCCCCGCTAGCAAGAGGGTCTTCTGAAGATTAATTGAGAACTACTTTAGAAATTAACATCGAATTAATCGAAAGTTGACCAGTATTCTAAAAATCTCTGACTTGTCCGATCAGTTAATTCCTGAGATTATTAATCTCTAGAAGGTCTTCTCCGCCCGACGTGCTTAACATTTTTTAGAACATTGAAACTAACGTACTAATCGGAGACTAATTAGACCGGTCGTGTTTTTCCAGAAACCCGCTCGAATTAAACCCAAATCTCTGATAACAGAGAAAATGAGAAAACACAAACAACAAATTGGTATCGATTCCTTCAATTCACAATCAAATGCAACATTCCCCAAAAAAAAAAACCAAATCAGAGAAAAAATTCAAAACACAAACCCGAAAAAATTTTCCCCCAAATTTCCAACCAACCAAACAGAAACCAGCTCTAAACACAATCGCAACCACAAATCTCCGCCTTACCGAGCGCGCGACGCGATTCAGGGCAAGCCGCTGGCGCTGAGACTCACGGCGGAGAGGCTCGCAGCCCTCCGATTCACGGCGGTGGCGACCGAACCCGCCGCGAAGAGCCCTCTCCGGCGACGAATCGAGCCCCGCCGGATCCGGGTCGGGCCGGCCGAACCGAGACCTCCTGGTGTAGAACAGCTCCGACGCGCTCGTCATGCTCTGAGACCGTGTGTTGCTCGATTTCAGCCCCAGAGAGGGGCTCTAAATCGCAGGGCATAGAGAGAGTTGCGAAGAAGAGTCGTCGCAGCTTCCACGAAGACGACGACGACGCGGCGATGAGAGTAGGGAATTGTGTGAACGCGATGGGTTGGTACTCGCGGCGGGATTGTGACACGTGTGACGAACGGCTCTGACCGTCGCACCGGTTTTGCCGCGTGAAACGGTTGCGTCAAACCCATACGGCGCTGTATTGATTTTCGGTTAATTTCTTCGCTTTCGGGTTGAATCAGTCTTCAAAAAAATCGTATCAGATTTTGGCCTCGGCTCGATTTCGCTTCGTTAAATATGAGACTAAGCTCGATTAATAAAAGCGCAGTTTAAATATTATACGAGTCGAATCGAAGTTAGTCGAGCTGATCTTGAGTTAACTGGTTTAGATTTTAATAAATTATATACTTATGTTTGATATAATTTTCCTTTTAATAAATACTTATAGAGAAAATCAAACGCACTAAAGTTAAATTTAGTTACATATGATAAGCTGATTCAAGTATGAGTCGAGGTCGAGCCGAACACTTTTTTTATAACTGCATCTAATGAAATTGAGAAATTTAGCTCGATTATACGCGCTCGTCGTATTTTTGTTGAGAGCTTAGCACATTTCTTCTTCTCCCATTCATTTATAGTGTTTAATATAAGCCAATAGTTATGTCGGTGGACTTTACTTTAAACGGCATATATATGCTCAATGAACCTTTTAGTGTCGTGAAATGTGCAATATTTATTGTCTTAAGAAAACAATAATATACAACTGGGCTCAAACAGTGTATATTTCACAGGTTTCAAGAATTTCAAGTGTTATCACGTTCATTTTGAGTGGTTTACAATTTTAAGAGTCATGGAAAGAAAATTATATAGAAGTTCAATGATAACAGTAAATTACTACAATGTCTTGTCGAGACATTAATTGAATCGATTTCACAAGCTCATGAGGCCTCCAATTCAATATTATCTATGCTAATTGATCATAGCACAAACATGATTATTATTATTATTATTATTGTCACGATAATGTTTATAACTATATTTAATAGTTGATGATCACATATTAATGTGGTGAAAATAATAATCAGGTGGAGTGTCATGGTCTGGCTTCTCAACACCATCCTCATTCCTAAGCCAATAAGTCTGCCGGAAAGAGGCCGCCCCGGTGGGAACGCCGTCCATCACCTTCTCATGACCTTTGGGGAAGTAGATCCCCGAGCGCGGGTGCGGGACCCAGCATGACGAGTCCTCCTCGCGCTTCAGGGGCTCGTGATGATCAACTCGCTTCCCACTGACACCCTTCCTGCATGAACTGTTCGACTCAATACTATCAGGGTTAGATTTAATGTTTAGGGTTTATGTATTCTCTATAGACAGTGATATTTTATCGTAATAAAACAATAAAATCAATAATATTATATTATAGACAGTTGTTGGAATCATGAAAAAGATGTGAATCTCTTTACTAACTTATATGACAATATGGGTTTATGCCTATCAGTTTGAGCTTTTAGGTGGGTTGGGTTTCTGACATGGTATCAGAGCTTGGTGCTATCTTGGACGTGACCTCCATCACGCCATCGGGCCTAAAAGCCCATGAATCATGCCATATGTTTCGATGGATATGAGGGGGTCCATTCTGCACTGCCGCGCTCGTCTATTTCCACGTGCACTTGAGTGAGGGTGTTGAAATCCCACATCTGGAACAATCTTCATGCACTGAAGATTGGGCTTCTGACAACAGTCTTCATGCACGACATGTTACATCGATGTTATAATAATATAGGGTCATCGGCCTAATATCATTAGGGCTAGGTTTAATATTTTACGGTTTCCTATATATTTTATGTTGTAATAAAACAATAATATCAATAATATTATATATTTTCTACTATTTGTTATACATATACAAAAGATTATGTACTAGGAAAATATGAGATCTTAATGACATGATACAAAAGTTGACAAAACTAAAATTTTAACGGAATACCATAATTTAACAACTGTTGTTCAGAAATTCAGCTATAGAAAATGTTATATAGTTTACGGTTGTGAGTTGTACCTGAGGAGCAACAATTTTGTTGCCGACCCAGTTCTTGCCATGGAAGAGTGGGCGGAGTGAAGTGAATTTGGAGGGCAATGTGCCCTATAAATAGGGGGATTGGAGTCCAATGTTGTTAGGGAATAGGTTCTATGTTGTACTTGCAAGTGATGGGTATGGGAAATAAAGAGGGTGCTTGATGGAAAGTTGAAGTGAAGGGTTTTGAGGGTTTTCACCATTGGTTTTGGGTTTTGAGAGATTGGATTGGACAATGTGTGGTTGTCAATGTGATGCTGATTCCTTTGTGAAAAGTGGTAAAGAGATGGTGAGGAGTGATGGTGCTCTTGTTGTTTTCAGATCTCCATGTGAGTGTAGCTACCTATAGCTTGGAATATATGTGTTCTTGGACAATTATGGATTTTGGATGTGACTTGTTGGTACATTTAGTACATGGTTATGTGTCATGATTTAAAAGAGAGAATATAATTTAGTGTTGTCATAGCTTGATCCATTAAACATAGAGATAAACTAAACTTCACATAGAAACAATCTCTAGTTTGTTTAATTAGTCATCAATTAATCAAATGTTCTTTTCTATCGAACTGACATATGAAGATACTACGTTAAAATAAAAGTTGAGATAGCGCAGCGTGACTCGAACCCAGGACTTTTGGCCTCAAGCTCAAGTGTTTAACAAACTGGTCAAGCAAGCGTTGGTTCATCCATTGATATTATTAGAAAACAAAACGACAAAAAAGTAGTATGAGTTAAAGATATACTAATAATTTTTAGAGAAAATCTCGTTTTCACACAACTAGTTTGACACATTTCCCACTCAAATACAAAGTATTTTCAAAATTTTGAAAATAACTCGGTGAAGTTAGAAATCTATTTAGAAATATATTTTTTATTTGTAAGGAAATATGCAATTGCATATGAACATTAAATTATGTTAATATATGATAATATGCTTATTTAGATATATATATATCTAAATATAATGCCACATAACATTCTTGAAGGCCCAAACAAATCCACAATTTTTTTTAAGGATTACTAAAGGGCATTTAAGTCTTTTTATACAAAATTTTACTATGTTTATGGATGGAAAAAATAATGTTCACTTGGGTGAGCAGATTTGTCAGTTTCAAATTTGGGTTATCAGAGTTGAAATTGTGTTGGTTGTTTTCCATGTCATGGGTTCGAGTCCAGACGAGTTTTTTATGGTTAGTCTTTAACCTCTAACCCTCTCTTTTTTTCAAAAGTGGACGCCGATAAGCGAGGAAGAAGGAGACATTGGACCGGTCAAATCTCTCATATCAAATTTATTCTGGTTTATGATCGGTCCAAGCCATATGACATTATTTTGAAAATTTGATGGTTTTTACTTTTTATGTTTAAAAAAGAAATTAATGTTACATTTTAGTCGGAAATGCGTAGAGGATAACAAACCGACCTCAATTTGAACTTTTTATATTAGTTTTAGTATAGTGTAAAATGCACCACTATAGTATATGGGCAAGATGTAATTATCCCTGCACTTAATTTTGTATATAACAAATATTACATATCAATATATAGATATAAATTTAACATTATTTATTAAAAAAATAAGTCTCAACCCAAATTTCGAGAGTTTCTTATTTTTCAGTGTCGAGTTTTGTCCCAAATTCTGAGTTCCATAACCTTAATTCATACACAACAATAAAGATGCCACAAGAATCCAATATTAACTATCAATCTAAAACCTTAATTTATGATTTGTAATTTTAATTTGAAAAGACAATTTTGCCCTTCACATATATTAATAGTGAATGTTTAATTGAGGGCAAAATAGTAATTTTGAATATCAAAGTTTAATCGAAATTATTTTTTCGAACATGGAAATATCAAGCCGGTCAGACCATTTCAAAAGAGTGGCACAATTTAAAAAATTTAAAAATAAAGGAGGTGGAAAATCGTCATTTCACATTTTTCATAACCGAGTTTTTAATTTAGGTAACCTAAATAGTTAAAACAATAATTTAAGTGTACCTACATGATAATCGTGTTTCTCTAAGAGTACCTACATAATATCATCCCTAAATATAATTAGATATGAATATATATATATGTATATATATATATATATTTATGTTTGAGTCAGAACAGTAGGGTAATTGTGGATTGTTCTAATGCGATATAGCTGCAACGTTACATTTCCATTCCAATTTCAGAACTATTAACTTATTCTTCACTATGCAGGTTCAATATATATGGTGAGAGTAGATCTTGAACTATGTTGGAGCAGATGGTTCAGGTGGCTCTGATGTGCGCGGCATAGCAACCGGCATGACGACCGGAGATGAGCGAAGTGGTTGAAATGGTGGAGGCGATCGGGGGAGGCCCAGGCACGGCTCCGAGAGGGAGTTCTTGAAGGCTCTGGCACTGGGATTAAAATTGATGGCATTGGTTTGAAAATTCGATAAATAGTTGAGGGCATTTTAGTCATTTCACAAGCCTTTTATTTTTGTTTAATTTATTGCTTGAAAAGACTAATATACCCTTGGAGCAAAAGTTAGTTTATCATGTAAGTGAGGGTAAAATAGTTTTTTCACATTTATCAATAATTATACCTTCATAATTTATACAACGAAGGGCATTTTAGTCTTTTTGCATATTAATCATGTTAGATTTAACTCTGTCAAGTATTTATCTGCAATTAATTAAAAGTTTCACTTAAAATACTGAATTCGAAATGAGCCAAAATTAAGATACTGACATAGAACTATCCTTTTAGAAAACAAAATAAAAACTTTCAAAATTACGTGAGATTAAAATGAGAAGTTTACGAAGGAATTGGCTTCTAAGTGACTATGAAGTGTAAAGCCAACACAACACGTGTCACAATGCGACTGGCTGTTGTTACATAAAAGCTACGGCTCTCCCAAGTTTCAGGAAGCCTCCAATTTGTTCGTGCCATGTTTTTCCGACACAAATTTAAAGACACTCAAACGTTGTTGGAGATCAAACCTTAATCCGATCAAATTCAACGGCACAAGAAGCGAGTACGAATCCTTTGCGTACTCGCCAAAAAAAAACCTGAAAATCTCCGACTCAAAAATCAAAACAAAAAATAAAAATCCAATTTTTAATTTTTGGTCTTAAACCCTTTTTCTCTGTTGCCCCCAAAAACAGAACCTCTCAGCCATGAGCAGAGCCGTTCTTCGAAACGCCGTCGTTTCGCGCCTGCTGCAGAGGCATTGCGTCGCCGGAACGGTCAGGTCTCCGACGACATGGAATCAGACCCGTTTGGTGAGTAAAGGTGGGAGCTTTGGCCTCTCTGCTTCGACCCTTTTTGCTTCTTCGTTTTCGTCTTTTTCTTCTTCTTCATCGGCGGCGAGGGTTGGGTTCGTTTGGTGGTATTTGGGGATGATCAGGTCTCGGCCGATCCTCACCAAGAGTGTTACTTGCTCTGCTATCTATGTCGCCGCCGATTTCACTTCTCAGGTGATTTCGAATTCAAGCCCTCAAGATTGGTTTTTTGGTGTTTTGTTTGTTTCTTGTTTGGTTTTTGGGTGATGGGTGTGGATTTTGTTGTGGGGTTGTTGTTTGGTTGGTGAGAAAGTGGAGGAAAGTCAAGGATGGCATGTGGGTGTCAATGGGATTGAGGTGGGGAATGTGTTTGATTTGGCCTTTTCATGTTTTAATTTGA
Organism: Geranium rotundifolium; assembly: GCA_963920655.1. Classification (NCBI taxonomy): domain Eukaryota; kingdom Viridiplantae; phylum Streptophyta; class Magnoliopsida; order Geraniales; family Geraniaceae; genus Geranium; species Geranium rotundifolium. The sequence goes on from OY987317.1 coordinate 36,911,311, forward strand.
TTTTGTTATTTCTGAGGTGATTTCAATCCTTCTATTGGTTTGGATGTTTTGTTTGCTTCTGTTTTTTTGATTTCTGGGTGATGGGTGTGAATTTTGATTCTGGGGTTGTTGTTTGGTTGATGGGAAAATGGAGGAAAGTCAGAAATGACATGTGGGTCAATGAGATTGAGGGGAAATGTGTTTGATTTGGCCTTTTCATTTTGTTATTTTTCAGGTGATTTCAAACTCTTAATTGATTTGGATGTTTTGTTTGTTTTTTGATTTTTGAGCATTGGTTGTGAATTTGACTCTGGGCTTGGGGCTTGTTGTTTGGTTGATGAGAAAAGGGAGGAAAGTCAGAGATGACATGTGTATCAACGAGGGAAATGTCTTTGATTTGGCCTTTTGATTTTGTTATCTTTCGTGTTTTAATGTGTATTGAGTTGTGTTTTGTAGAATGAGGAACATTTTGTTTGTCTCTGAAGGTGCATTTGATTTTAGAAAACAAAAGAAAGGTTTTTGAAGTAATGTAAGCTAAAAATGAGAAGTTTCTGAAGACTCAGCTGTTTACGACAAATTGAATTCTGTCACATTTTCCATAGTTTCTCCAACAAACAAACAGAAATGTCTGTTTCCGAAATCTCGACCCTAACGACGCATCATACTTTTTGTATAGTGTCTTTTGATATTGCTCCATAGCAAAGCATCTTCAACATGAGGTCGTTTATCTCGGAAATCTGAATGTCTAATCTTACAAACTTGATCATATCCATTCTAGTTAATCATTTTGCCAAGCGACTAGAATGTGAAATTTTAAGCATACACAACTTCTAAATTTTACGTGGAAGCGCCTTTAATTTTCTAGGTTTTACGTTATGCAATGAAACTTGTTTTTAGAAGTCGAGTTCTTGTTGTTTGATCTTCTCCCTCCATTATTTGTTATATGCATCCATTTTTCCCTCCCCAAAATTTAAAGTTAGCGTATATAAATGACATTTCGTTTATTAGTCATATGAAAAAAAATAGTGGCACTCGGTATTTTTTTGAGATCTAACATATATGATCACACTGCTATTTATACAGATGATAGGGCGGTACGCTTCAGAAGAACCAAAACCTTACGATTTTGTGAGGACAACGCGCATGGCTGGATACGGGTTGCTAGTTTTAGGACCAACCCTACATTTTTGGTTCAACTTCATGTCAAGAGTCTGTCCAAAGCAAGACATAGCCGCAACGTTCAAAAAAATGTTCATGGGACAGACCCTCTATGGACCCATCATGACTGTCATGTTCTTCTCCGTCAATGCTGGCCTCCAAGGTTCATAAAATCGCTGCGCATTTTCCTGAATACAACTTATCCACTCGTCTTGATTCATTTCCTTGGATGGCGAGAACAGGTGAAAATGGCGGAGAGATTTTTGCTCGGTTAAAGAGGGATTTGATCCCGACGATGTTGAATGGAGTCATGTACTGGCCATTGTGTGATTTTATCACGTATAAGTTCACTCCCGTCCATCTGCAGGTACATTTGGATTTAAATTCCGCTTTACACGCTGTTAAGCCTGGTTTTCCCGAGTTGCGCATGGTTTGAACTTTGAAGTGTTTTGCTTTTGCTGCAATGTGATTGTTTTCGTTTTTTACAGCCATTGGTGAGTAACTCATTTTCTTATGTATGGACCGTTTATATGACATACATGGCTGGCTTAGAGAAAGCGGGTTCTTCAAAATCTATCCAGGAATGAGATTTGCTATTCTGCCTCCAACACTGATTCATGTGTGATTTTTGTTTTTGCTGTTACTGTCATGTAATTACACAAACTTGAAGAGGGTTCTGTGAGTAGTGTGTTAGTTCTGTAGGCATGTATAGCTGAGGAACTGTTTTCAGACAGAGTTTAAGGTTGTCCCCTTTGTAAACTTCTATCTGGTAAAATGTGAAATGAAAAATGAAACATTCTCTCTGTGATTAAGGATGGTCATGTCCCGAAAGAAATTTTGTATTTGTTATGAACTTAAACCGATATGATCAGGTCTCCGTTGGGTTCAGGGTATTTTGTCGTCTCTATTCGTATGTTAGGATGACAAAAAATCCTAAATCTGATGAAGATGTAGTGTCCTCAGCCGATAGAATATGATTTACTAACATCGTCGAAAAGATAGCTCAAATACTTATACAAGGGGTTTTTATCAAAAACGTGAGGGAACATCGGGAAAACAATAAATCCTTCATGTTTTTAAATTTAGAGGAATAGTTCAATGTGAAATTTGAATGAGATAGATTGCTTCAAATTGAAATTGAGTATTAGTAACTGAAGTTGGATCAAATAGTCATGAAATTTTCCTAGCTTTTTTGGATGATAAGGAGAAGGAAAAAATGGGGTCAAAAGAAAATTCGTCTCAAACCTATCACATTGTCGTCTTATAGAGAAAAATATTGTAGTGATCTTTGATATTTGTATTGGTCTGTTTTGTTTGCGGATGTGAAAGAGAAGCGGCGAGCCACATTTTGTGGAGAAGATGAAGAACTTCGTTGTGGACATGTTGTCGGCGGTGAAGAAGCCAAAGGCGAGCGTGGAGGGCGTAGAATTTAAAGAGTTGAGTCGCGACGGTGCCACCTACACGGCCAAGATCTCTGTCGACAACCCCTACATTGCTCCCATCCCCATATGCGAGATCTCATACACCCTTAAGAGCGCCACCAGGTTTGATCCAATCCACTAAATGACTCGTTTTTCACTTAAGTACAAATAAGTTTGAAATTTAATTAAAGACGAGTGAAGTTCATTTCTCATTTTAGTCAACTTCATTAGAGTTCAGATTATTTATTTATTATTTTTGACAAAATGACTAAAATATTACTGTATGATTGTTAAAATTTCAAAACTATGTTATTTTCTTTTTCTTTTTCACCTACCCATAAAAATGATTGATTTTATTTCAAATGACTTTATGTAGCTCTTGAAAAGTGGAGATTGTTTAGTAAGCCAAGCACTGGGTCAAAGTTTCTATTGAAATCTTACTCATGAAGTTGTTGTTTTCATCTGAAAATTCAAGCTAACTTTTGACTTGGCACAAACAATCTTCAAATTCCGTGAATCAAATGTATATATGAAAGCCAACTATATTTCTTATGAAGGTTTTAAAATCATTAAATGTCCAAATATCAACTAACAAAAATGTATCGAAATTGAGTAAATAAAGTAAGATCAGAATCAAACTTCACTCATCTTTGATCAAAATAACAAACTTAACTGTAGTCAGGTTAAAAATATATCAACTTGAAATTAACTATACTAAAATGAGATTTTCCTTTATTTTAACCAATTCACGGATGATTGTTGTGGGATCGATCAGGGTGATCGCTTCTGGGACGATGGAGGATCCGGGGTCGTTGAAAGGGAACGCCAAGACGATCCTAGACGTGCCGTTGAAGGTGCCTCACGACGTGCTGGTGAGCCTGGCGATGGACATAGGCTACGACTGGGACATCGACTATGAACTAGAAATGAACCTGACCATTGACATTTCCATTTTTGGGGACATCACCATTCCCCTCTCAACAGAGGGTGAAATCAAGCTCCCAACCATCTCTGATCTCTTCTGATCATGTCTTTTTAATTTGTGTACTTGTAAACTTCAAGTGATGCTTGTACTAGTGTGTAACACTATATTCAATAAAATGTACTTGATGATTGGACTATTTATATTTGATAAGTTACAATGGAAAATCATGTAAGGTGATACTCATTGTGTAAGAGTCTAGTGAGGAGTTAAATGAGTGTGAAATAACCAGTGTTCTAAAAGTATTTGATTTGTCTCTTATCAGTTCTAGTTAATCTTCTATTACTTTTGATTAATTTTTTAATACTTTTTGCATAATTAATGTCTAACGTTTTATTTAGAACACTGAAAATAAAACTAAACAATGTAACATCTCATTCATAACATATTAAGGAAAACAATATCCATAAAGATTCCAAAAAAGAAAAACTAAGCATCCAAACTAGAATGCCAACAAAAAAACATAGTTCATAACACCTTTTTACATGATTAATTCTTTAATAAAAATAATAAAACAAGTGTTAATAAACCAAAGATATTTTAGATAAATGTTTACTGTTGAATTTCTATTCCTATTTAAACAACATTTGCATTATTAATGATAGAATTTTAGGGGGAGTTGTATTACAACGAATTTTGTGTATGTATAAATTTACTCTAACGTTAGTTAAAATGAATGAAAAAATTATTATTTACCCTTCAATTTTAATAACTATCAAAAATAATCTTATATTAAAAAAATCAAAATTAATTTTTTAGCGTTAAGAGTCTTATAGATATTTATATACAAACTTAAGTAACGCTTTTACGAATGGTGAAAATAAAATAAAATGTACGGAATCGAAATTAAAATAAAAAACTATATCATAGTGTTTGAAACACTCCCACAGGACAAACAGAAATTACCCACAATTTTAAAGCATTCCCGTGTAAATTTAAGCTAATTATGAACAAAACCGAACAAGGTTTAAGACAAAGGGCTTTGGTCGGCGTTTTAGGTTCAGACATCCTATGTAATGGTAACACAGCACACGTGCGCTTTGGTCTGTCTTAATGATGTGAAACAAGTCTTAATCATTACATCATCATTTAATAATAAAATAAACATTTTTTCCTCTCGGTACGCTCTCTGCGCATTTTAGCAATTAGGGTTAGAGTGGGTGAAATAAAGTTTCTCTTTTTATTGCGCAAACCCATAGCAACCGCCGATCAAGCAATCGGTCAGTCTGAGATTGGTTTTCAGAATCATGGGTCACTCCAATATCTGGAACTCTCACCCTAAGACCTATGGTCCTGGCTCTCGCGCTTGGTAAGATTTTCCCTCAAATGCCCTGTTTTTGGGTGGATAGAAAATTTGGGGAAATCAGTGGAAACAAGTGACTATGACTTGTGTTCGTTTGATTCATGTTGGGTTTGGTTGTTTTTTTTCATTCCCTTGCTGCATTTTTTGTTGGTTGTGGGTGATTGCAGGTTTGATCATATGTGGTGTCATGTTAGATTCAATATTTGTTGAGGTTTGATGGGTTTATGGCATGTGATTTGTGATTTGTAGGATATAGAATTATGGGTTTGAGGGTATTGTTGTGTGATATAATGTCATTTCATCAGACGGGTTGTTTTGAAAGTGTTGTTTAAGAATGGTGATTTGAAGTGTCTGCTAGTTGGAAGCATAAAAGTCACTCCTTTTAGGCAATGTTGTAAAAATCCTGACTTATCGGACTAATCCCGAACTAGTCCCTAAAAGACCCCCTCCGTTCTCCAACATTTTAGGTTGCTCAAACATGGTTTTGAAGATTGAGTACCAATTGAACCCTTGTTGTAGATGATTACGTGCTTTATCATGTTAACTATCAGATTGTACTATTGTAGTGGATTTTGATGAGATTTAACAGGTTCGTTGAGTTAGATTTGTGATTTGTATGTATGGAGTGATGTGTTTGATAGTGTTGTTGTCTGATAACAACATTTCATCAAACGAGTTGCCTTCAAAGGGTTGTTTAGAATGATTAATTGATTTAATTCGAAGTATCTGCTACTTGGAAGCATAGAAGTCACTCATTTTTGGCTGCATGATCGTGGTTTCGAAGATTGAGTAGCAATGGAATCCTTGTGGTAGATGATTACATGTTTGATCATGTTCAGTGTCAGATTAGAGTGAATTTTGTTGAGATTCAATGGATTTATTGCATTTGCACATGATTTGTAGGATTTAGGGTAGCAAGTTTGATGGTATTGTTGCCTGATAGCATCATTTCATCAAGTGGGTTATTTTCAGAATGTTGTTTGTGAATGATAGTTCAAAGTCTCAGCTACTTGCAAGCATAAAAAAAATCACTCCTTTTAGGTTCCACGAACATGGTTTTGAAGATTTAGTAGCAATTAACCCCTTGTAGCAGATGATTACATGTTTGATCATGTTCAGTATCATGTTAGAGTGATTTTTTATAGAGTTCATTTAATAAGTTCATTGTGTTTGATTTATGACTTGTAGTGTATACAATAATGTGCTTGATAGTGTTGTTGATAATGTCATTTCATCAATTGGGTTGCTTTCACCGTGTTGTTTATGAACGATAATTCAGTAAGTCGCTCCTCTTAGGCTCCATGAACATGCTACTAAAGATTGAGTGGCAATTGAATCCTTGCAGTAGATGATTCCATGCTCGATCATTTTCAGCATCATATTAGAGTGCAATTTTTTTAAGATTCAATAGTTTTAGTGTTTGATTTGTGATTTGTAGTATATAGAATGATATGCATCATGGTACTGTTGTCTGATATTGTCGTTTCACCAAATGGGTTGTTTTCAATGCATTGATTACGAATGATAACTAAAAGTCTCTGTATATGACTTGAAAATGATTGGTATTTAGTGGTTCCATTTACAGAGATGGTATAAGAAAACCCTTATCCTTCGATTAGACCAATACGGTCATCGAGGATTGAGTAGCAATGCCCAAATATGAGTTCTGAGGTGAAATTATTGTTTTTACCTTTTCTGCTTCTAGATATTTTGGTTTGTCGTTTTTATGTTCTTGCAATTTCAGTTTGTGTTGGTGACCCTTTCCGAAAATTCAAAACTTAAGTGTGTTAGTAAATAATTTCTGTTAATACGAGTCTAGATATTTACTGATTATGGTGTTGCTATTTTGGCAGCCGTGTGTGCGGCAACTCTCATGGGTTGATAAGGAAGTACGGCCTCATGTGCTGCAGGCAGTGCTTCCACAGCAATGCCAAGGAAATCGGCTTCATTAAGGTAAAACTCGCTACGCTTCTTTCTGTCATTGATCCATGGTCTCTGAAACGCCACTCTGATCTCCTAAACTTTTTCACTGCAGTACCGCTGATGATGGATATGATTAGAATCTTCCGCGAAGGCGATTTTGCTGGTTTTCATGTTATCGGAAAACATTGTGATGGTGTTTGAACCATAATTTGCCGTTCTTGTAATAGGAAAACCTTATATTCTCTGACGATGTTCTGTCTCTTGGAAACTATCTTTAATGGAACTCTAGCTCTGGCTTATTAGTGAACTTGAAAAGGCTCAATTTGTTTTTGCCCTAAAAAGTCTATGTTCAATCTGACATAGACTCGAGACTCGAGAGATTAGTCTTTTCAATTTGTTTTTGGACCGAAAAGTTTATGCAATATGATAAAATCTCGAGTGATTAGTCTTTTCAATTTGTTTTTTTGGCCCGAAAAATCTATGCAATACGACAAAATCTCGAGTGATTAGTCTTTTCAATTTGTTCTTTTGCCCCGAAAAATTTACGTATAATCTGACAATCTCTAAAGATTAGTCTTTTCAATTTGTTTTTGGCCTGAAATCTCTATGTACAATTTGATAGAATCTCAGGAAATAAGTCGATCTCGAGAGATTAGTCTTTTCAATTTATATCTGGCCCGAAAAGTCTAGTTCAATCTGTCAAACTCTTGAGAGATTAGTATTTTCAATTTAGTTTTGGCATGAAAAGTTAATGTACAATTTGACATAATCTCGAGAGATTGGTCTTTACAATTTGTTTTTGGCCCGAAAAATCTTTATTAAAGTTTATGGCTGAGCAATGAGTGATTAGCCATCAATTTCATAACCTTGTGGGGTTGAATTGGAAAGAAGAAGCAATGTTGGAAAGCAATGGGTCAAGAGTTCACATGAACTCAAAACATCATTTTTCAAGCCTTAGCTTAGTTTTAGTTCACTCAAATCACTTTCAAAAAACAAGCACATCACTTGGTTGGTATCTTCTTATAAACTAATCATGCTATGGTCCATGAAGTGAACTTCAAGTCACACAAAAGTGCTATATTGTATTGTATGTGTTACATGGTGCAATTAAATACTAATATTACCAAAATATTGTTTTTCTGAGCCCTGTCTTCAAGGATCGGGAGAAACTCTTTTTGTACACATTAGAATGACGGGTAAATAAAAGTTTATCACGATGATAAATACATACTATAAAATAATACTGAAGAGATAGAACGTACGTTGAGGGGAACAATTTGTAATTTGTCTAAATTATTTTACAAAAATAATTCAGATAAGCGATAAATACTATCTGAAAGTTGTACATCGTCACTATAATGCGCTGAAAGCTATATTTTGATGTGAATATTCATGAATTGTTTGGTTAATACGTTTATCATGACGATAAATACATAATATATAATTGTAAAGAGATAGAACGTACGTTAAGGAAAATGATCAATTATATTAACAAACTTTTCATTCAAGTGAGTAGTAAAAAATATATAGAATGTTTGATATAATTGATTGATCATCACTTGATTGATTTCCAAGAAACACAAAGAAGCATGCATGAGTTAGTTTAATCATAGTATATTGTCTAAATTATACAATATAGATGATTCTTAAAAGAGACAAAACACATAGTAAAGTTCGCATAATGTCTCTTAAAACACACAATGCTTTGAAAACAAGGAAAGACAAATACATATTGTAAATTGTGAGCTTAAACAATTGTGATGGAAAGAGACTTTGCAACTTCATTCTATAAAAACAAAACTTAGAACAAAATGAGCCATAGTTTAGCTTGCAATAACCACAAGGCAATGCTCTTTGTCTTGTCTCTTTTAGTAGCCTAATTTGGTTGCTTTATGTAATAAATACTCAATTTTTCACTATATCTGCATAAAAAAAAGTTGCATGCTTCTTTTCATTTTTGTCATTTATTTTCTCAAATAAAATTTTAACTTTTGATAGGTTATTACTTTCGATAAACATCTCAATTTTATAGCAGTTGTATGAATTATATAATTAATCTCTTTTTATTGTCGTGATTATCGAATTATGAGTAAAATATATTTGCTTAGAATAACGACAAACAAAAGAGATATATAATTTATTTTCTATAAAATTTGTTTTAAAAATAATTTAGTTATTCTCGAACGAATTTATCTATTTTAAAAGATAACAGATATTCTTATGATAAAAAAATTCATGGATGCTAATTGAAAAAATGGAGCCAATCACTACCCTTTTGTGTTTTGAAGCAAAATCAAATCCATGGCAAAATGAAGATTAAAAATCAAAACAAATGTGATGAAAATTGTCACTTGGTTTCATCAATGAACATTTTTGGTTTTATTTTGGTTATGAACTTGTGAATTGTTACTGTTTTTTGTTATAATTCTAATTTTTCTCTCTCTACACAGAAGCTCTACACTCACAGGTCTCAAATCTCTCTCCTTTACCTACTCTCCTCTCTCCGAGACCCAAATGGGGTCACTGTTGCTTCCGAGCTTCGAGAAATGTTGAATCTCTGTGAAATTTAGAATCTGGGTCTCGATCCTTTCTCGATTCGGAGGTTTTGTGCGATTTTGGGAAAATTTTCTGGGGTTTCGGTGAAGAAAAAGCAATGTGAGTTGAAGATTCGAAGGTGTTGATGATGGTGGCTGCCATTTCCGGCGCAGACCCACGAAACCCTAACAATGGTTCTTCGAATCAGAGCTGTGGCGGAGGTCGACGATCCCTCTCCGTCGACAATGGGTTCGTTCCCAGAAGACCCAAATCGAAGCAGGTCTCTTCCAGGTACATGTCTCCTTCTCCCTCCACATCGACCTCGACGACAACGACGACCACGACCACGACGACGTCGTCTTCGTCGTCGTCGCGCCGATGCGCGTCTCCGCTGACGAATTCGACCCAGGTGCCGATTGGGCCTCCGAGGAGGGCCCAATCGGCGGACCGGCGGCGGCCCGCGGCGGCGCGGCCCGTGACGCCGGGAGGTGCCGGCGGAGAAGGGTCGTCGTCGTCGGCGGCGGCGAGGTTGTTGATCACCTCGACGCGGAGCCTGTCGGTTTCGTTTCAGGGGGAGGCGTTTTCGCTCCCGATTAGCAAGACCAAGGCGTCGCCGGTTGTGAGTAATGTGAGGAAGCCTACTCCGGAGAGGCGGAGGGCGGTGACCCCGGTGAGAGGAGGAGGAGGAGGAGGAGATCAGGTGGAGAATTCGAAACCAGGGGAGCAGCACCGGTGGCCGGCGAGGACCCGCCAGGTGAGCTCGAGCTCGAATTCGTTGTCTAGGAGTTTTGATTACAGCAATGTTGATAGCAAGAAGCTGTCTGGCGTTGGATCTGGGGTTGTGGCTCGAGCTTTGGAGAAATCGATGGTTGATGATGGGAGAAGGTCAAGATCGTCTTTTGACGGTAGGTTGAGCTTGGATTTAGGCAGTGCCGATAGGTTGAGCTCGGTTCATCGAAACCCAGATGGGAATTCTGTGAACGAGTCTGACACAGATAGCGTGTCATCCGGGAGCAATTCGGGCGCGCAAGACGGTCTCAGCCGGGGGAAGAGCCTCCCGAGGGGGATTGTAGTGTCTGCTAAGTTTTGGCAAGAGACGAATACTAGGCTGAGGAGATTGCAGGACCCCGGCTCGCCGTTGTCTCCAAGTCCTGTGTCCAGAATGGGGGCAGCACCGGCTAGGTTTGTTCAGTCCAAGAAGTTCGGCGATAGTCCGTTATCGTCGCCAAGGACAACGGCTGCTTCCCCTATACGGGGCGCTGCTGTTCGGCCTGCATCACCGAGCAAGCTCTGGACGTCTTCGACGCCATCTCCGTCGAGGGGGAATGCGAGCCCTTCGAGGGTGAGGAGTTCTGTGAACGGACCGTCGAGTGGTGTTACTTGCAATGCGCCTTCCATTCTTAGCTTCTCTGTTGATCTTCGGAGAGGGAAGATTGGGGAGAGTCGTCTTGTTGATGCGCACACGTTGAGGCTTGTCTACAACAGGAGCTTGCAATGGCGGTTTGTGAATGCGAGAGCGGATGCTACCTCCATGGCACAGAAAATGAACGCAGAGGTATATTATTATTCGTATACGTGCATTCCATCTTGTTTTTATTTTTCGAACTTTGCTTAGCCATTGCTAGTCGATTGTTGAAGTCCTTAGTTTGTTTCTCTTTCTAGCACTGTATTGCGTTTGGTACTTTGGCTATTTAAAAGCTTTTTAACATTCTATAATTATACAAAAACTAGATGAACTTGGGATGGATCTTAAGGTCTTTTGTGATCTTCTTTGGAAATATTGAATTTTATGGTCATGTGAGTGTTGGCTAATCGAAGCGATAGACTGCCTTATCCTACTGTTGTATAATAGATTTTCCATTGGAAGGGCATAATGGGAACATAATTGTTCTTAGATCCTATTGGAATGAATCACTATGTAGTATTTAGGGAAAATGGAAAAAAACGTGTTCTATACGATCACACTTGTGCAAAAGGGTGCTGTCTACTCTGATAATGGCAAAAATGTGCTGCGAGCCTTTATTTTTTTGTGCAAAATGTGTATATTTTGTACAAAAATGACAAAATTGCCCTTAAAATTAAGAATTATTATTTTAAAAGGTTTTTCTGAATTTTTTTTAACTAATACTTGTATAACCAAATTTCACAATTTAATTTTTTATTTAAATTATTTTGAAGTTAAAAATTGTTTTATGAAAATCTTAATTCTTAATTTCAGTTGCAATTTCATCATTTTTATACAAATATACACATTTTGCACAAAAAATCAAAGTTAACAACACTTTTTTGTCATTAACAAAGTACACAACACCCTCTTGCAAAAGTGTTATAGTATACAACACCATTTTTCCATTTTCCCTAGTATGTATTAATATACTGCATGAGAAAATTGTTAGGATAATCACAGCACTGTCCAGTGGTTCTCAAAATCTGTTTTGCTTTTTATTCCAGAAAACTCTGTGGAATGCGTGGGTAACAATCTCTGACCTACGGCATTCTGTCACACTGAAGAGAGTCAAGTTGCTTTTGCTGAGAAAAAAATTGAAGCTAACTTCTATCCTCAGGGGACAGGTACGATTCAGAGCTTTATCGTAGCTGTAGCAATTCCTTCCGCTTGTTTGAATTGGATTGTGAGCTTTTGTGACCTTAGATATGGTAAGTTTATTTCTGAAAAGTTAAAAGCCCAAATTAATTTTCAAATTGGAAACACTTGGAAGATATATCAACTTAGATCATCATCTTGACTGCTAAGAAACTAAAATAGTAATTGTGTTCAATGATCAGTGTTTTTATTCTAATTCGTTTCACATAGAACAAGAATTAAAGGTATAGGTGTGCCATCATATATATACATATATGCATTCGGTTGTGCTTGTTTTGATGTTATGACTATTATTTTAATTACAAAACTGTAAGTGAGGTTTGTGTATTTTATTGTTTCCGTAACTGAAATTAAAATTTGTCGTCTGTGGTGGATGTAGATTAAATATTTGGAAGAATGGGCTCTTTTAGATAGAGATCACACAAATTCTTTATTGGGAGCAACCGAAGCTTTGAAAGCGAGTACATTACGACTTCCGATTAGTGGAAAAGCAGTCGTATGTTCCTTCACTTTGTACTTTTCCCCTTGTTTTGGGTCTATGTTATTACCAAAGAATCGTATATTAATTCCATAGAACTTAATGTACATCTTGCTTATTACTTTTAACAGGCCGATGTTCAAGATTTGAAGGATGCTGTTGGCTCAGCAGTTGATGTGATGCATGCGATGGCATCCTCAATATGCTCACTTTCTTCAAAGGTAAACTCGTAATTTTCTATGCAAAAAACGATGGCCGAAACATCATTTTAGTTTATTACATCCTTAGGGCATTTAACTTGAAAATTTGTGTATAAAATAATAAATAAGTTGTTCAATTTAGAGGCTCAGCTGTACAGACATCTTTAGTAGAGGAGAAATGTAGACTCGTATGTATATTTGTTTTATTAGACCTAAAATTACCATATGCTGGTCATATTGCTGATAGAAAACCCCTAAAATTACCGATACACAAATGCTCTTCGCGTTTAAATTAAACCTGTTGATGATTTTTTGAAGGCGATTATCACTTTCCAACACATTCACATTGTGCGCTTTCAATGTAAATTGTAATCCAAGGTTCTAAAACTCCGGTTTTGGGAGAACTTGGCGAGGCGAACAATAAAGAGTTCTGAGAACTCGGGGAGAAATCGGCAAAACTCGTTTTGTATTAATAAATATTATATATAAAAACACCCGAACACTTTTCTTAGGGAAAAGTACACTAAGCTACACCCAACTATACATCTTTTCCACTTAGCTACACCCAACCAAGGTTAGCTCTTTTAGATACACCCAAGTTTCATAAATTCCCGCATGTTAAGTTTTTGGATGGGAAATGTTAGTTTTGAAAGTGAAAAGACGAAAATGCCCTTGGCAATTTCCAAATTATCAAATCACGCACACATGTTTTTTTGAGAAATGCACTCGCACATGATTTTTTTTCTTCAACAATAATTTCAATAGAAATACCGCTGACATGGAGGTTAGAACCAGTGACCTCATCTAATTCACCCACAACCTCTGGTGCTCTCGTGAGAATTGACATCAAATCATGTTTTGCGGAATGCTGGTTACATGCTCATTTTTCTAGATTCGTTGAACTGAAAGCATCTGTGCATACAGGTGGAGGGTATGAATTGTTTGCTTCTCGAACTGGCAAATGTGACTATGAAGGAGCAGATTTTGCTTCGACAATGCAAAGATTTCCTGTCAAAGTTAGAAGCCATTCAGGTATGGTTTTGGTATTCCAGTGCGTGTTTCTAATTTATACTCACTTCATCGACCTTTTCCCGATTATATGATAAATATTTTTAACAGGTTAAGGACTGTAGCTTGAGAACACATATATTGCAACTGAGTCGCGCTCCATCAACACGTGTGCAGAACTTATCTCATTTCACCACCTACTTTAAATGCTAACATTACATGCAACCTTTCTTTTTCCAACGAGGTGAAGGCCAAAACCGGAGGTAACACGAGTGAGTTGAATGGCGAGTTTTAACTTATCATATGGTATTTTTTTGTAATCCATTGTGGCTTTCTAACGTCATGCATTGCACGCATCTTTGTATTCAAAAGATTACAGAAAATGGCCTCTCGTCACTAATTATCTGTACACAACGTACTCTCTGCATTCAGGCAATAGGAAAATAATGCATGTGTATATATACGTAACATCCATCTGGTCGTGGTTAATTATGAACTGCTTGTACTTCTTTTCTTCAGAGTTGAAATATAGCTGTCTGTCGGAATTTAGTAAAGTGTCCATCTGTTGAATTTGAACGGACATAAAAAATCTCGTGCTACTTTAATGTCAATTATGCAATCTCTCTTGACCTATGATTTTGATTAGGGAAAATAGCAAAAACATGTTGTGAACTTTGATTTTTTGTGCTAAATGTGTGTATTTGTTGAATTATTTTGAAGTTATAAATTATTAATAGCTTAAGTGCCTGCGACTAGCATGCACTTGGGGCCGGGATCTAACAATACTTATTGTCTGTTGCATTTGCATAACGCGTAGAGTGCATATAAAACGACATAGTTCAGGATCCTTGCCTTAGAAGTCACGAATCATCGTGTTGGTTTAGGTCAATTTGGGAGTAGGGTCAAGAAGGGTCCATTAGGACAAGAGGGTTCACTGAACTTGGAAAGAACATGGAAACATGGGTCTTGTCCCTTGGAGAACATGTTTGACCTTAAACTATGTCTGAAACCCATTTCATTACATTATTGGTGTCATGCAGGTCAAGTTGGGAAGCAGATAGCATCTTAGCTTAAGACTAATCACATCCCTTCATTAAAATTAACGAAAAAAGTACTCTCGTCGTTGTCTTTGTCGCTCTGATTATCTGATCATGGGAATCGCCTTTATTCAGTAGTACTATTGGCACATCAGTTGCAGGATTATACTTTTCTGGATACTCAAGGTTTTGACATATCCTAGTATTAAGAATCATGTCTTAAGAGAATTTATGCGATTTTATGCATAGTTTTTGAGTGGCAACAGATTATGTTTCTGGGTTTTTGAAATGGGACTCAGGTGATGATTTTAAGCCACACCCTTTAGGTTGGCCCTTGGAACCAACATTAAGGTGATTTGATTTCACTGTCATTGTTTTTATGAGGTGATTTGGTATTGGTTATGGTGGTCCTTGTAGATGATTGATTTGTGGGATCTCTACAATCTGCATCTTCTGGTCATTTGTGGTTTTGGATTTCAAATTGCAAATTGTTGAGATTACAAAGAAGGGTAAAGTGACAGAGATCTCATGTAATAAATTGAAGTATCTGATTTCAATCTCTATGCTGACGGTATTGTTGATCGGAAAAAAAATGGTATGTGTATACCGAATATGGAATTGAAAAACCGGAACAATCGGTAATAGTTCGGTTTTGAGTCTAAATTTAATTAAAAGAACCATTCTATTTCGGTTTGGTTATGTTCCGGTTCTATAAACTCAAAACCACCAATTACCTTAGTAAGAATCAAACCGATTTGTATTGCCATGTGTTAGCCTCTCGTTCACCCGCATATATTATTTATCTTTAATTGTTATTTTGTTGACAAACTTTATATTCAAATGTATTGTAACAATTAAATATGAACATTCAGTTTTCGGTATTATTTTATATAGTTGCCAATTTAATGTTTTGGTCTATAAATCGAGCATGAATTCAATTTAAAAACTAATATGCTCCAATCAGATAAGATCAAAACTAAACTTTCCAAAACCAAACCGAACCGTTTCTCACATAATAGTTCCGAGTTGAGTTTTCATGTCAGTATTGACATGAATCGAGTGGTTCGAGTCCAGACTAGTTCGGTTTCGATCAGGAACCTTGCCAACCCTAAACACCACTAGTTCTCAAACTGTAAGATACAAAATTTCACTCGATAAGTACGAAATAGTTGGTTCTAATTCTGGCCGACGGCGATATTGTTGTTTAATTTATCGCTGATCGAGAAAAGAGAAATAATGTACATAGAAGTGTGGGGCACCACAAGCTCCCAAATAAGGAAAGGTTGGTTGGCTATTGTGAGGAGTGAAGAGAGCACAAAAACATGAAATGCTGAAGCTGACTTGCCACCCACTACAATTGCTTCAAGTGGAGAACAATTTTGGAGGCAAATTGTTTCTTATTCTTTTTGGTTCCTCAATATGTGGGTTTTTTTTTGTCTATGAGCTCAAAAGGGTTGTGTTTGTTTTTTGTTTTTGCCTTTGGTTTTTGTGGCCCTTTGTGTGTGTGCCTTCTTGCTATCCTCAAAAGCCATTTTTTGCTCATTAAACAATTAAACAATTTTTTCCTCAATTAGCTTTGGTTGATTCTATCATTAAGCCTTTTGGTTTGGTTTGTGGAAGTTTTTATTAGGTATCACTTTCCATTGTTTAGTGAGACCATTTTTGTGGGTTTTTTTGTTTTTATATTTGGAGACATTAATTTTTAAATATAAATGTAAGGTTGAAATGTGTGACGTTTATTTAGATAAACTAATATGATCGATATTGTGAGGCAATTACATAAACAAGCTTTATTTTATTATTTCTCAACGGCCGTATACAAAATAACTGAAATTTTTTCAGCTTCCGAACATCCTAAAAGCTTTGTCCAATTAATTAAAGTAAATCTATTTTCCTATTTAAAAATAAAATAAAATAAAAATGATAAGCATATATATCAGAAGAATAGTCTCAAGAGCTTTTTTTCACGGCCCTCCGGCTCATAACCCACCGAGGCGCTCTCAAACGTCGTCGTTTCGGACTCCTCCGAAGGCGACGCCGGCCTCTTCTCCCTCTCCGGCGAGACGGGCGTCAGGCACAGGTCGAGATCCGCCGCGTCATCGCCCTCGACCTTCCTCTTCTTCGTCATCGACCCCATTCCGAAACACTCGTCTCTTGTTTCTGTTTCCGAGCCAACAGGCTCGGAAACCAGCTCCGGGGAGGCGCGTATCGCGCCTCCCCGGAGCACGGTCTCCACGGCGGCCTGGCACGACCGCCAGTTCCCCGCCCAGAGGAGCCCCGCTGCCCCGGTCACGGGGCTTATCGTCCTCCCCACCGCCTCAAACAAAAGAGACTGAAACAAAGCTGCAGTAAAAAAAAATATTAAATACATGTCAGGTCAGACTCCACAACTAATACATAACTAAATAGTCATAAAATATGATAAGTACCAGCTCGTTGGGACTGAGGCACTGCAGAGACGAAGGAAATGAGGCCGGCCCGGCCAAAGAACTTGGCGACGAACAGGGTGGCGTGGCCCTGAGCCTGAGGGCTGTCGATGCCTTGGAGGCATTCCCGGAGCATGCAGCTCTCGCTGCACCCTTTCCGGAGGACTCTGCAGCCGTTGCAGCTCATATCGGCCGTCGGATTGAACAACTGTGCCTGATCTTGGAAGATCAAGAGGAGTGGAATTGAAGAATGTTTGGAAAAATTGAGGAGGAGGGTTTTGGTCATAGGTTGAAGATATGTGAGAGATGGTTGGTTTGGTATATATAGACAAGAGAGAGAGGTTGAGTGGCAAAATTGTGGATAATTGTTGGATGTTGAGTTGGTTAATGTAGTTAGCAAACTAACCATGGTTAGTTTTCTTTTAAAAAAATAGTAATTTGTTTTGGTTTGGTCTTTTTTGATCCACATGTCCAATCTGTCAACTTATCATTTCTGATTTCTGGTCAATGTCTGTACATCTTTATGCTAACCCAATTAAGCGGTTCTTCATTTTGGAGACTTAAATTTAGACTCAATGAGTGGGGATCGGTCTGGTTTTGGGCGCGGTTCTACGGTTCGGTTTCCGGTTCGGTTTCCGGTTCTACTCAGTTAGACCCAATTAAATGATTAATAGTGAAATTAAGGGTCCGGTTCTCTGGTATAGTTTGTCTAATTAGATTCAATTAACGTGATATTCATGCATTTTTCAATTTATGGTGAAAATCATACACAACTAAACTCTTTATAGGCTAAAACATAAAATTGAAATACAAAAAATACTAATTAAAACCCCTAAAATCAGTTCGGTTCTGAACCGGTTAATTAGCGATTCTGCACTCTTAGAACCGGATCGAACCGAATTGATTCGATTCTCAATTTTCAGACACAAATCTGATCCAATACCCACGGTTCTCGATTCTTCGATTTGGATTCAGTTTTGGGTAAAAAGTGCCTACACATGGTAGATAGAGATTACTAAATTCATTCCGAACCACTTAATTGTCATTTTATAAAAAGTATAAAATACTCTCACTCTGACGGACATTTGATATTTTCTATCAGATAAGGTATGAAACGAAATCATTAAATTCATCGTAAATCTGTTTGGTCGTCGTTCACACACGTACACAACTCTTATCTTAGATGTATCAACGCTTTGAAGTATATTAATTATATCGTTATTTAATAAGTACTTTGGAGTTCTCGAGATTTGTTGTTCCAAATAAGTGGGGGGCGAGAGCGGCTCCGAGTCACCGCACACGGACGGATTCGACTCTTCCTCGGACTTGTAGCTACGGACTCTGATGTTTTCGATGATGTCTATGATGTCCTGTCCGAAAACTTTCCTCTCTCTCTTCTTCTTTCTCTTATGGACACTTTCTTTTTGTTTTTCTCTTCTCGGCACGACTAAGCAAATCTTAATCACCAAGAATCTATATCCACACCATTTCATTGAATCTCGATTATTTTATCGTTACCTACGGAGTGCACGACTGGCCAATGTTACGAGTTACGAGGTGCGGAAAATAGGATGAAACTAATTAAAGACCAAGAAAATGTTATGCACGTGACATGTAACGATGAATCCATAGAGTGAAGGACAAGAGAAAAAAAAGGTATTGAAAAGCATTGGAATCATAGTCTAAGCTGTCTTGCAATGTAGTTCTTAAATCTTATCCGATAGCGCGGTATTGACCGGTTCATGTTTGAATAATCTGAATTTGACGAGAATTCAATATTGATAGAAGTTTAGATCGCTCGAAAGTTGAAATTGATAAGTAGAGACTCAAACTTATTATATAAGTTGGTGCACAGATCCAACTCGATCGTTGGGTGCAAATAGTAGACAATAATAGACAAATGGCAGAAAGAGTTTGTCTAGATCCAAAGAAGATATGAATATATGGTAACAATATAAAGTTTAACTAACCTAAAAGTCTAATTTGATAGGGTGGAGGCCCAAACTTATTATTTAAACTGGTGAGCGAATCCAGCTCGGTCGATGATCACTTTTACCTATTTAGACTCTTTTGTCACGATCTCGATCTACGTCGACGATATTATTATCACCAGAATAGATCCATTTCAAAATCCATCGACCCAAGAAGCATATACATTATGGGTGAATATTCTAGACTTGAACGACCGGACCGGACTGGTCGGGCGGTTAATCGAACAGATCGATTTGCACTGAAACCAACCAGACTACCAATTCGGTTTAGGTCCAGTTTGTTTTACTTTTGCTGTGTTGTATGTTTTGATTTTAGCGTTGTTTGTTGTCGGAGTATACGACATGTTTCGATTGTCTAGTGTATTTTAGTTTCGGTGGTCGGTATGTCCAACATGGTTGTCTGGCAGAGAAGTAGGGTGTGTTAGTGTTGTCTTTAACTGTTTACTCGTAAACCGTACACGAGTAATGCTCAATCTTCGAATGTGGAATTCTATCCATCTCGTAATTTTATGAATGGAGAGTTTGCTTTCAAAACAATCGGTCCTCATAATAAAATATAGGGATAATGACACTTTGTTACACACGACTATAGCGAAATGACATTTTCATACCCTAACTATTTTTCTCTCTTTTTTAGTACCCTAACAATTTTTTTGTGACAACC
This sequence comes from Geranium rotundifolium, assembly GCA_963920655.1. Classification (NCBI taxonomy): domain Eukaryota; kingdom Viridiplantae; phylum Streptophyta; class Magnoliopsida; order Geraniales; family Geraniaceae; genus Geranium; species Geranium rotundifolium. The sequence goes on from OY987317.1 coordinate 36,931,018, forward strand.
TACCTCTAAAAGGCCTAACATACCTAAAATAATCCTGGTCGGGTAAATGAATATGATTTGAACCGGCCCAATTTTAACCAGTTTGATTTCACTATTAGTTCAATTCTATTTTTTTTTTCAATTGAACCAGAGGTATTTTAGAGGTAGGTTGTCACAAAAAAATTGTTAGGATATTAAAAAAGAGAAAAAAATAATTAAGATATGAAAGTGTAATTTCGTTATATTTATATATAACAAAGTGTCATTATCTCTAAAATATATTAAAAGCAAATATGTATCATTATTTTCACAAAAAAAATGTCTTGAAATGGAGTAAGTAGATAAGGAGATAAGTCAAGTTTCTATAAATATATGAAATTTGATCATCTTTCATTTATTTATTTTTGGCCTCATTGGTGAAAGTTGAAACCAAAGCCTATGGCCAGCAGCTGGGTTTCATGTGGCCGTACACACTCCGAAGCTGGAGAGTGACGTTTTCTTTAGGACTCTTGTTCTGATAATAAAAATATAATAACAACACATTGATTATTAAATATATGAAGATTTTGATGATATAGATTCATAGGTAGTGTGTGACTCTTCCATGTACTTGAAGGGTCAAATGAAGTTTCCAAAGGTCATGGGGCTGTTTGGTTCCCACAGCTCATCCTTTTTGGATTCTTCTTTCTTCTCCTCAATTTGTTCATTTTTTTGTTGTTGCTTGATTTGATTCCCTATGGAGAAAACAATCCCACAAAACCAAATAATATATGTGTGAGATATTGGTTTTTTTTATCAAAAGTCAAATCAAATCAATAAACTGAAACTCGAATTCATGTTTCGTCACGATATATACTAATAAGACCTAATTTATAAATTATGAGGGTTTTGAGGCGTTGCCCACGAGAAAACCTGGTAACCCGCCTCGACCTGGAACCTCTCCATCTTCGTTCCTTTATCCAATCTCCACCGTCTGTCACTTCAGCTTATAGTTTACTCTGCCACTGAATGATATCCCTCGCTACATGTGTTTAGATCGTTTGTCACTCTTTCTCGCGTTGTTGTACGATTAATGAGTATGAAATTGTTAATGAATTTTTGGGTCTCGCAATATTCGATTTTAACTAACAAGGCCCAGAAAAAAAACATAAAGCACAAAATTAAAATAGTTCGTTAACATTAACATTAACGGAACGGAACAAAACAACATAGTAACCTCAATTAATGTCACAAAATATCACACAATTACGCGGCGCAAACAAGCCGATCCCAAACTAGAATGAGAATCTATCGTCCCCAGGTGGGTCCCTCCCCGAGTGGGTCCCAAAAGATGACGTACAGAAAGCCCAGTGTGGGCCCACACAGCGTCGCGAGGACAGGAACCGGAGGCAAACGACGTCGCATCCTCAGCCGCCTCCTCGCGTAGGCCCGCCTCTCCTCCCCGGCCCACTGGGCCGGCCCAAGCCCGGCGGCGAGGACCGGCGGCGGCGGGTGCGTGTACGGGCACCGGGCCCGCCAGGACGCCCCCGGCCCGGACGCCCGCCTGAGGAACAGGCCCAGGGCCCAGGCCCACTGGGCCGGAGCGGGCCGCGTCGCCGGCGGGTAATGGGCCCAGCCACCGTACCCGAGGGCCTGGGACGAGACCAGGAGCTGGGAGGAGATCGGCGGCGACGCGGTCGGGCTCGTGATGACGTGGCTCAGCACCCGCAGCCTTTTTTCCCAGTTCTTGTCCGAATCCCAGGTTGCTGTCTCCGTCTCTCTCTCTTCTCTCTCCATTATCGTCTCTGTTTCTCTTAGGTTCTTCGACTCAGGTTTCGAAGCTATTTGTATCTGATAAGAAACTTGAGGCTGGAGAAAGTTTGAGGATATTGCAAATCGGACCCTGAGTTTATCGTAAATCACCCTTTTGCCCCAAACTGTAATGGGCTCATTTTCATTTTGAGCCCGGATCGAACTTTCCTTGAGATTCGTAATTGCATTAAAAAAAATTGGTTCAACTGCTATGAATCATAAACCTGAAAATAGAAAATAGCAGACTGCCTACGTCAGTAGTCATATATGTAATATATGAGAAATCATATCGAATTTTTTCTACATTTTTTACACAAAAGGCCAAAACTCCTTGACATAATGGGATTTCGAGATTTTCTAGATAAGTTTTATTTTTATCTCGTCTCGTGTAAATATTACGTAATATATAACCTCATATCAGTTATAAGTTGTGAGAGTAATAATTCAAAATTACCTTAAAAAAATATATATATATATTTAATCGAACAATTACATAATTTATATACATCCAATTGATCTAACAATTATTTAAATTTACGTCGTCTCGAGTCTCGACACTTTCTACGATTTGACATTTCTGCGACCAAGAAATTTATATACGTTAGGTAGAAAAAAGTTTATGTCCCCGAGATACTCGTTTCCCTTAATATGTAATTCTTCAATAGAATAATATCTTCAAAGCAATATTCATTTTCATTACCTTATCCTCGGTAGAAATAATAAATGGTATATAAAATATCGGTTTAAAAGTATTAGTGATTTTTACTTTAGTATACTCAACTTTCGTTTTATCCCGTGTACAGTGTGTAGTGCCCTAACTATTAATATTTTTCATTTGAATTATATGTAATTTGTTTATTTTAAAATACGATTTTATACTTGAATCATATGTAAAGGTTTTCATTTAATTAGGATAAAATGGTCAATTCGTATATTATCAAATAGTTGCCCAAATTGAAAATTGGGTGATTATCCCTTTTAATTTTATTTGGAGGTATAATTGACATTTCACATTAATGAATATTTAATTTTTTAAATAGGTAATTTTGCCATTTTTCAAAAAATTTAACCGAAAATGTTAGAATTATCAGAGAATTCACTAAAGTGTAAAACGATAATAATTAAGGCACCACACACACAAACGAAATTTAGGTATTACTAAACATATAACCCTATACGGCTTAACATACGTATTATTGATATTGATTGTGTGTAACGAGAATAGCTAACCCTATTCGGCCTAACATATTTATCTAACAGCAGACGTTATTTTTGTCGGTTTCCCTTCTTTTTTCAATTGATTCAGGGCTTCCTCCGCCGGCACGTCGTTAAATTTCGGGAGATCGTTCTTGTAAAAGTCTATCGTCGCGGGCGGGAGCCTGTCGGCCCTCGCCTGCTGCACCAGATCGAGGGGGGCGCCCGTTTTCATCGCGTAGAGGAATTCGGCGTCCCATTCCCCCTCCTCGGGGCTCGTGCCCTCTCGAGCCACCTTATCTTCTAACAACGCCTTGTCCAACGGGCTCAGCTTGTCCATCACCGTTGGGTCCGTCCTCGCCGCCGCCGAGGGCAACGGCGCTACGATCAATGTTAGGAACATTACCACGTAAAGCTTGGTATATTGTAACTTCATATTTATTAATTTTGGAAATGAATAGTGTTTTTTAATTTTCGAAATGAATAGTTTTTTTATAATGTGAGTGATTGTTTCTTTTTCTCTCGTTTTCCCGAGAAAATTGGTTGTGAAAACTTCGAAAACCAAGCAAATATATATATTTGAACAATTTGTATTTAATTTTTATCTTATTTATCCTATCTTTTCAATATTAGCAAACATATATAGTAAATGTTTTAAGGTAACGCGTGTCTGTTAGAAAAAAATAGCGATTGTAAATAAATTTTATGGTTCGTTACATCTTTTTATTTATTTTTAACTCAAAATGAATCGAATAATTTTCAGTTTTCACCACTTTTAATTATGGTTCTTTTTAGTCTTATTGATTTGTTATATATAACAGCAACAATTGCCAAAGGAAATGAATCGTATCTAACCAATATAAGATAATTAAATATGGTATTTTGTTTTAAATATGAGATATAAAATTATATTAAAAAAATAACTCTTACAAAATTCGTTTTTCCTTCAGTTGTCCGACTTGATGACAGGTTAGTTGCTATTTAATTAACAAAATTTGTTTTTCTTTCAAAATAAAACTCTTATAAAATTGCAACCTTTTTTTACGGGGTCTAAAAAGTAATTGATCAGCCCTAGTTTAATGAAATGAATCAAAAGAAAATTTGATTTAGTGAATTGAAAATAGTCTTTCACATGATTTACCTTTTTACTTCCTTTTAAATTGTATTTTCATCAGGTCTGTGAACGGTAATTTTTACGAGCACCCAATTATGTGCAAGTGCATGTGATCGTTCAACTAGTATTTATAGTTCTTGATAAACACATAATCATATTTAAATAGATTGATTAGGGTTAAGCTTATTTTAATTTTGCTAAATTCAAAAAGTAAATTCAAAGATAGAAACATAACTCCAACATACACGAATGTCTAATGTTGCCCGAAATTAGGTCAAGCCCTTTTATTTTCACGTATTTTGAGGTGCCACGGCCTCAAAATAAAAGTTTCACGACACTACCATGCCACGCACAGTCTCTATAGTGTCATCGAGATGTGTCACGAACATGACAGGAAAATAGTCACAGTCGTGATAAGGTCCGAGCTCTTGAAAACTCTCCAGTAACGATCGTGTTGAATTGTCAAGTTGTTCTTTATTTATTAAATCATTTCGAATATAACTTTTATATGTTTCTATGATACGTTATCAACACGAAGTTAAAGGTGGAATATGCTCTCTATTATGTCCCATATGATCTTGTTAAATTATACTAAGTAATGAATACGCAACCTTGAAAATTTTGGTTTTTATTTAAATTTGCACCGTTTATATATTTATATATACTTTGTGTGACTATACCATCAAAACTCATTTGTATGTTCACCGTACAGTTTATATTTATTTACTTGTTATTTACACGAATATGCTCGTTTCTCATAGACCCGAAAATCTTTAGTTATTTCTAAATTATGACACATTTTTAATTTCAATCATCAAATATTACCAAAGCTTTATATATATAGTTTTATGCAAGCGACTCTCTCTTCCTGAACGATAACTACAAAAATATGAGCTGGAGTCCACCTTTAATATTAGGGAAAATTTCATATAATCCCTCTTAGTTATGATCGAGTTTCACATGATTCTCTTAACTTCAAAATCAAATTATGGAGATCTTTAAATTTGAAAAAATTTCAATTTACCCTTTTTTCAGTTAACATTTCTGAAAGTTATGTTAAATATTTTGCGAAATGACAAAAATACTCTTACATTAAAATAATGAAAATAAATAAATAAAAATGATTTCGAAATTTTTGTTTTATGATTTTTTTCTACAAAAACAAAGAATAAAAACGATGTTTAAAAATTATTTTTTATAAGAATTTTTTTTATAAAGTATTTTTTACAATATAAACATTATAGAAAAAAGTTCAAACTCATTTTCATTTATTTATTTTAATTTTTAGTATAAGAGTATTTTCGTCATTTCGCAGCACGAAACCGTCCATTCAACACGTGAACCATCTATATACATCAACAATCTACGTGTTTAAAAAAATATATACATACATATATATAGGGAAGCGTTCCAGTGAGAACCACAAAATCAGTATGAGGGCGCCATATAATAAGGGGTCGAATTTCATACTATACACAATTTCGTACATGTGAATCATGTTAGGAGAGTAGTGTAAGTAGAGAACCGTAAAATTGAAAAAAGATATACATAAATAATTTTGACTGGTTCGTTCTCCCGAGACAGAGAATTTCTCACTAGATTTCTCCTGTATATATGAATAGATGTTATGATGGATTACTTTATGGTTTGGCCCCACAGGCCGCCTTGGCAGCTGCTGCGGCGGGGGCGGCTTTCTCGACCGCTGCCACCATGTCAGCGAAAAAGCTGCGGCGGCCTCCCCGACGGACTAGGTGATGACCTCATAAGTTTCAAATAAATAAACAATTGAACCATCTAATATACATGAGCAATTCGCTTGTTTAAAAGCAAACGATAATTTCAATTTATTACGGTGTATTTTGTCACTTTTTAATTCACTACGATATAAAATCAGTACATGAAACGTTTTTACGTATTATTTTATGCTGACACCGCTTAAACATATGGAAAATTGTTTGACTTTTGAATTAGATTAAATGTCGAAAATACCTTTTTATGATTTGGCAGCCGCGTTTTCGTTGACCGCGGCGGCGGCCACGGCGGTGCTCTTGACGGTACCCTCCTTGGCCTTGGCGATGGCCGCTGGGAGCTCCTTGGCCGCGAAATCCTCCTCGATTCCGGCCACGACGGCCTCCTCGGGCCCTGCGGCGGCGGCCTCTGCTGCCTCCTTGACGGCGGCATCGGCCGCCTCCCCGGCCACGGCGGCGGTGGTCTCCCTGGCCGGCGGACTCCTCGTCGCCCTCGGTGCGTGCGGCGGCCCTGACGCCATCGTTGGCGGAAGCGAAGGCGGCTTTGGCCTCTCCGACGGCGGCGGCCGCTGCCTCCATGGCGGCTGCGGCCTCCTCGTTCGCGGCGGCGTTCACCGCCGCCGCGGCCTTCTCGGCCTGAGCCGTTCCCGCCATCAACGTTAAGAGCACAACCACATCAAGCTTGCTCATTTTCTTCTTCCTTGGAAATTATAATTAATTTTTAGTTTTAATTTATGTTTGTTTGATATGTTAATTAGGAAATTATTATTGTTTTTGTGTGTTGATTACAGGAGTAACCGTTTCTTTCTCTCATTTTCCCGAGAAAATTCGTTTTGCTATTTGTGTGTATCTTCCCATTAAATTCTAGGGAGAATTCGAGCTCGTGAGCTGTTTTATTGCTATCTCTACTGAAAAAACGAAAGAATATAGACAAACCAAGTCTTCAAACAAGGTGGTTACACATCAGCCATGCATCGAATCTAGAATTGTTAAAAAATAACCAAACTAACTTGAACTGATCCGAACCGACTCAAGAAATAAATTAATCAAATAAAATGATCTGATTCAGTTGAAAACCGAACCGAACTTCATTGATTCGGTTTTAATTTACAAAATGAAAACCAATAAAAACCCGAGTCAAATAAAAAGTCGATCAATTTGGAGATATGACTCATTTTAAGTCATCGATTTTTATTACTTGGGCCAACAAATATTTGTCCAACAATAAACAAAATAATAGTAAATCAAAACCGACTCCAAATATTACGATTTCATTAAAATCGGTTAAAAAAATCCAACTGAAAACCAATAACTCACATAATAAGTCAAAACCGAATCAAACCAAATCACAAAATGACATGTTAAAAACCAAATCAAATCAAATTCTATCAATTTAGTTTTAACTCTTATATTCTTAAAACTTGATTAATCGATTCGGTTCAAAACCAACACAAACCAACTCAAAATAAAACCGCGATAGATCTCGATATACACTATGCATGTCAGTGATCCATAGTTTTAGTGTACAACCCACTGAGACAAGTACATTGAACTTGTAGCAATTGCATGTAACATTCTACACAAAACCTAAAAAAATGTGGTACCAACAATTAGCCTCCACGATTCGAAATGGAGCTATGATTGCTCACACAAATTGATGGATCACTCAAAAAAATAAATACTATAAAGATAAGGAAAAAAAACCACAAACCTGCGCAGCCACAGCCGCCTTTTGCCACTCACTCTTTTTTTTGTCTTCCACTCCATAATCGATACTTCCTAGAAAAGACAAGTCCCATGATGATGGTGATGATGATCACATCCCCACATTTACCTTTTTACCCTCCCATCAATAACAGTGACTTCACTTCCATCCCCCATTGAGTTGATGCATGTACCTGTGTGGATGACAAGATTGTCGGGAACTCGACTGAGATCTGATATCTATCACGTGTTTAAAACAAACCCGTGAAGTAGGCAAGAATTAAATTTTTTTTATATGAGTTGTGAGTGTTATACCCTTTTTGTGCTCTAAATCTAATATACTGAACAGATTCAAATATATATCGGGATGTGTTCTTAAGTTTGAAGGTTTTCTATATCGAATCGTGATTGGGGTAAAGTTGGGAAAAATTATATATATAGTTGGTATAATGACTTGCTTAAATATATATATATATATATATATATATATATATATATATATATATATATATATATATATATATATATATATATATAGAGAGAGAGAGAGGGATGTGTTCTTAAGATTGAAGGTTTTCAATACACAACCAGGCTGGAGTAAAGTTGGGATAAATTATTTTCTTCCGAGCTTGAGAACTCTTTGAAACATGGGAACGGAGATCAGACCATCGAATCCAGTGCTTTAAAAGTCGTTAAGCCCCAATCGAGCAAACAGTGCCTTCTAGAGACGAATCAAATAACCAAATTGAAGAATTACTCAAGAATTAAATACTGAGGCATCTTAGGATTGAAGGTTTTCCACACACGACCAAGCTGGAGTAAAGTCGGGATATGAATTATTTTCTTCCGAGCTTGGGAACTCTTTGAAACATGGGAACGGAGATCAGCCCATCGAAACCAGTGTTTTAAAAATCGTTAGGCCCCAATCGAGCAAACATTGCCTTCTAGAGACTAATCAAATAATCAAATTACTCAAGAATTAAACACCTGAAACATCAATCGGACGAGTCATAAATATTCAGAACGTGATCAGTTACAGATTCGTGAGGGGTAAAATGGTCCTTTCACACCATCACATAAACATCATTAAAACAACAACAAAAAGTCCCACCATTGCCTTATTAAATCCCTAACTAGAAAAAAAAAACACAACTCCCCACTTAACACAAGCAGAGAATATGAATCATCATCATCTTCATCATCATCATCACATCCCTATATAAACCCCCCAAACTTGAACTGTTCTTGAACTTGTGCACACAAAATCAGACCCAACCCCAAGCCAATGGAACAGGGCATGACCAAATTGCTGGTCAGTGTGAGGAAGTTTGATGCAGAGAAGGACACAGCAATGGTGGAGGAGGTGGAGAGGAGCTGTGAGGTTGGCCCCTCTGGGAAAATCTCCCTCTTCACTCATCTTCTTGGTGACCCTCTCTGCAGAATCAGAAACACTCCATCTTCTCTCATGCTTGTTGCTGAGACCAGTGATGATCATCGGGTTGTGGGTATGATCAGAGGTTGCATCAAGACTGTCACTTGTGGCAAGAAGCTGAACAGAAACAACAACAATGGAGGTTCATGTGAAGTCTGTCCTGTTTACACCAAACTTGCCTATGTTCTTGGCCTCAGGGTCTCTCCATCACACAGGTACTACTGTTTGTTTCCCGAGAAAATTCAAAATACTTGAAAGAAAACTAGGAACAGTTTTTCAGATGATATTTGGATAATTTAATGTCCAAAATTAAAGTATCCTAATATCATGGGACAAGTTCGAGAAGGATTCAGTAATTTCGTCTTTTATTTTGTTTAATCGGGGATAGCGTTTTCACGCTGGGTTTGTAATCGTAAGCCAACTGATAGGATGACAAAGGGGCCTGTTCTCGACGAATTTAGTGTTCCTCCCCCTTGCCCTGCTGAATTGGGATAATGGGTCATGTTAGGTTCAAAGTAATTCTGCGTCTTGTAAATGACAATGAAGTAAGCTCAGAACGAATTCAGAAATCTTTATCTTTTTTCTTTATTTGATCAGAAATATTGATTTCATATCAGATTCTGAACAATAAGGTCCTCGTAAGATGACAAATTTAGTATTCGTGCCCCTTGCCCTGTTGAATTGGGATAATGGGTCATGTTACGTTCAGAGTAATTCTGCGTCTTATAAACGACAATGAAGTAATCTCGGAACGAATATAGAAATCTTTATCTCCTCCTTTGTTTGATCAGAAATATAGATTTCATATCAGATTCTGAATAGTAGGGCCCTCGTAAGATGACAAAGGAGTAGGTTAACTGTGAATTTAATGTTCCCATCCCCTATCCTATTGAATTAAGACACTAGGTCATAAATGACAACATAACAAGTACGGATAGGGTTCACGTCTCTTATTTTATCTGATAAGAAATATTAGATCTACATCATATATGTTTAGAATAGTAGACCTCCTTGTAGAATGACAAGGGGCGAGTTCATGGTCTATTAATGAATATTCAGTGAAGTTATAATCAATCATTTATAATTTTTGGTTAATTTTTAATCCAAATTATCTTTCGATTAATCGTTAAAAAGCCCTCCTGACTAAACAACATCTAATGTTTAGTATAAGAGTGACAATCTGTGTTCTAAAATCCTATCACGCGTCTGATTAACTCCCGACTAATCTCTGAAAAAACGTTCACCGCATATAAAAGAGAACAACTTTCACTAATCCGATCATCTGGGTCTTGTCGATTCAGGCGGATGGGAATCGGGTTGAGCCTCGTTCACCAAATGGAGCAGTGGTTCGTGCAAAACGGCGCCGAGTACTCGTACATGGCCACCGGAAACGACAACAAACCATCCCTCAACCTCTTCACCAAGAAATGCTCCTACTCCAAGTTCCGCACGCCCTCGATCCTGGTCCAGCCCGTCCACGCCCATCGGGTCCGGGTCGGGTCACGGGTCGTTGTCGTCGGCCTCTCCCCCGCCGCGGCCGAGTGCCTCTACCGCCGCCTCTTCTCCACCACCGAGCTCTTCCCCGCCGACATCGACCGGGTCCTGACCCACGGGCTCACCCTCGGCACCTTCCTCGCCGTGCCCGCCGGGTCGTGGGCGGGCCTCGGCCCGTTCCTCTCCGACCCGCCCGGGTCCTGGGCCGTCGCGAGCGCGTGGAACTGCAAGGAGGTGTTTAAACTGGAGCTCCGGGGCGCGTGCCTCGCACGCAGGGCCGCGGCGGGGCTCACGCGCGCGGCGGACAGGGCGCTCCCGTGGCTGAGGATACCGTCGGTCCCCGACGTGTTCAGGCCTTTCGGGGCGCTTTTCCTGTACGGGGTGGGCGGGGGAGGCCCACGCGCGGGGGAGATGGTGACGGCGCTCTGCGGCCACGCGCAAAACCTGGCGCGTGAGGCGGGCTGCGGCATCGTGGCGACGGAGCTGGCGGGTCGGGACCCGCTCATTTTAGCCGTGCCGCACTGGAAGAGGCTATCGTGCGCCGAGGACGTTTGGTGCATCAAGAGGCTCGTCGATGATTATGGTGACGACTCTGTCGGGGACTGGACGAAGTCAACGCCTCCGACATCGATCTTCGTTGACCCCAGAGAAGTCTAGGTTTTTGTCTGAAATTTTTTGGTCTTTTTGAAGTTTTGTAGAGTGTACTATATAGCTTATGTAAATGAAAATGTATGGTTTTTAGTTTTGACTCTTAATGGGAAGAAAAATAATATCCACACAAAAAAATGGAATTTAAAAAATATTAGATTAAAATTTTAACAGTTATAAATCAAACACTTAAAACATTTCTATCAATACTGTGAAACTTAAAATCGTTGTGATAACGTGAATCGAACAGTTAATTATATGGTCATGAGGTCAAGCAACTTGATATTTAGACTGATAAGTTTTGGTCAATCACACTATATATTCTCATCTATTTATTTGCAATGTGCAAGTCAATTATGGAAGGTTTTGGACCATTTAAGAGTTAAGACCAAGTAGCCAGGCCAACTAAAGGTGCCACTTGCCAATAAAAGTTGGTCATGTTGCAAAAATGTCACTTTAAACCCATTTACAATCAATTACAAACCATCTAAGTAACATCTTTACTTGGAAATTACTTGATAATTTTGTTTGTTGTCAACTATAACCATACGTCAAATTTAATCTTAAACTAAATTAATCTCTAATATTATCCTTACACATGTTCTTAACTCAATAACATATCAACACTTGAATCTTGATTTTTGAGAAAAACATAACAATGAATATTCGTACCTTACACTCATCCGTAACAAACACTATATTTTTTTAAAATACATAATTTAATTGAAAATACGTCTATAATAAGCAGTTGATGCTTCGTCGCGTCCCACGCACACTTTTGAGTTTTGACACCATATAGAACCTTTTTTGGCCAAGTTAGGCCCATAATAAACAATTGAGTACTTTCAACTTCACCACCTTATTCTCCACAAACAATTAACAAATGACTTGTTGATAAGGTTGAGTTACGAGGTTATTTATTCACACCGCACGCAAAGAACACCTATAGCTATTTTGCTTCTATCTTTCTTCTCTTTAATCTCCTTTGCTTATTTTACTAACCATTCTCTTCCTCCATATCTCTCCAAGTGCCAAAACTAGCAACCTTATCGCATTTTAAGACAACATATGTCAACCCGAAAAAAAGGAATCTCTTTTTCATATATACATATGATATTTATGTTTAAAACTTAATCAATTGTCAAAGTATAAAACCGAAAATCAAATTAACAGATTATGCATTTTCAATTGTAGCAACCTGATTGTCATATAAATTCGTGTTACTTCATTATTATTTATAAATATAAGTTATTAATGTATTTAAGCAAGGTCTACTCTCACTGTTACTCCACTGTAGGTTGTTAGGTTACGGATATAGAGCAAGAAAAATATTTCTTTTTATCACATAATATTAAATATTGTATTGAACGTCAATGAATATATTGTTAGGGGATATATAATTTAATTCTAGTTAGACATATGCATTGTATCTAAATTAATTAGAGTATATATATGAGAAATTTGAGTTCTTTATTTTACTTATAATCAAATGGCTCACGAATTGGTCATGTTTGCTTTAACTAACAGGTGTGATTATGGTGAGGTTGTCTGGATTGATGCTGGGTTAGTTGCTATTTAATTAATAAAATTCGTTTTTACCTTCAAAAAAAATTAATTACAGTATATATGAGAAATTTTGTGAACATTCATCTCTATATATGTACACACAAACAATTTTTTTTCTTTATGGAAAATATGATTCAATATATACAATGTGTAATAATATTGAATAAGCTATAATATCTATATGAATTGTGATTGATAAAAGACACGGAGCTTCTTCGCCGGCAACGGACTCGTCACCTCTTGGTCGGAGGGGAATTGACTCTTCCTCCCTCCGGCGGGTTGGTCTTCGCCGGCGGCGAACACCTCCGGCAAGTTTTCGGGCGCGGCGGGGAGGTTGAGGTCGAAGTCGCGGACGTGGCGGCTTACTTGGGTCGTCGTCGACGCGCCGCCCTCGGACACGGTCACGGCGCCGCCGCCGCCGCTCCGGCTCCGGCCTTCGTAGTGGCGGCGCTTGTGGCCGCCGAGGGCCTGGCCGGACGGGAACGTCTTGCGGCACACGGAGCACTCGTGGGCCCTCCCGCCCGACGCGCCGCCGGAGATCGAGGAGGTGTTTTCGGCGACGGCGGTGCCGCCGGGGTCGGCGGCGGATTTGCGGTGGCTGGCCTTGTGGCCGCCGAGGGCCTGGTACGACGAGAACGCCTTGTCGCAGACCGAGCACTTGTAAGACACCTTCACGGTCGGCGCCGCCGGGGAGGCGCCGCCGCCGCCGCGGGCGAGCATGATGAGGCAGAGGGCGAGGTACTCGTCCTCGGGAGGTGGGTTCTCGGCGCGGGGGCGTTTGGAGCGCTTCCCGAACGGCGGCGCCGCCGGAGAGGCGGCGGTGGTAGGAGAGTTGAGTGCCTCCAAAGCCATGCTCGCAAGGTGTTTGTGGAAATGCCTCAAAGAGAATTTTTTTTCTTCTTCTTCTGAATAGGAGTTAAGAGACTATTGTTGTGGTTGTGTGGTGCTATAGTGTGGAGGGTGTGGCTTTATATATATAAATAAAATAAATAGATCGAAGAGATGAGAAGAGAAGTTGGTGCAAGTGAAGTCGGTCAACTAAACGAGTGTGAGTGGTGATGTGGTGGGAAATAGTGAGAAGCCTATAGAAACAAAGACTTTTTCCAAGTCAAAATCTATGGAAAACCAAATAGTTGTTACCAATTTGTTTAGTGTCGTGGACTCTTATCACTCATCGAATCTTATCTGCTTGAGTTTAAGTCCCGACGACGATATAAAATAAATTACTAAACTCGAGGAGTGTATATGAATAGTTTGTTGGGTCACGTATTGTCTTCAATGAAATCTCGGAGGATTTTGTGTACAACAATCTGTGGTGGTTATACCTAAACTGCGATATATTGTGTGGTCATTGATTCTTCTGCGAGATTGGTTAATATTATCATCAAAATTTTAAGAGATTATGTTACTTAAATTTTTTTTCGGTAACCGATAATCTCAATTAATATTCAAACGGAAAAATAGTTTCTGAGTTTATGAACACGCAAAATGACGTTCAGAAAAAAATTATTTAATATTTTTATATGACGTGCGTGTGAATTTTCAACGTCTTGATATATCACAGTAAAATTTGATGGCCAGAATGAATATAGTAATTGATTTTGATTTTGCTTGAAATGTACCCAACAAGTAAGTACCTACCTAAGATCTTTGTTTAGGTGAGCCTTCCATGTTGTGATGGACTTAAATATAATGCACATTTGCCACACATTTGAGTAATAAATAAACATAAGTGCCAATCAATTTTATTTCCGAGACAAAATTAACCTAACTATTTGATTTCAATTAAATAAAAATGCCCTAAAACTTGGGAAAAAAACTCATGATGAATTTTGAAGATTGCGTTGTAAAGTGATGAGATCTTGTAAGAAACTGAGTGTGACGTGGCATGTGATCTGGGGAAGTATATAACACGCGCTGACAGGGGCGCGTGGGGGAGAGTTTGGTCCGAGGTTCGAACTGTTCACTGTCCTAAAAGTGGGCTTTTTCAGGTAGTAGTTCAAGTGTTGGTTGGGTATCTAGAAAGACAGCTAATGTTCACGGTTATTTGCCACGTGTGGGGTAATAATTAATTAATGATGACTCACTTTTGTTCATTTATGGAGTGTGGTGAGTAATTTGAGTTTGACTTAAGGGTTGAAATTTAAATTATAATACTATAATTGAGTTGATTATAGATATGGAAATCATATTCTTTGTTTGAGGGTAAAAACGAATTTATTTATTAAAAACAACTAACCGACATAAAGTTTCACTGGTGAAGTTACAGATGGTGAAAAAGATCAATCGCCATAATTCTAAATACGGTTAGTTAAAATAAATTTGGTCAATTCGTGAGTCATTTGATATCGAGCAAAAGAAAGACGAACACATGTTCTGATAGTGAATAGTACGCAACACCATTCGCTAATGATTATTCTAAAGTTGTTCTGTTCTACCTGTCTAACATCGTGTAGAGTCCCGGATGGAACATATGAAATGGAGAAAGTCCGTGATCACGCTGCAAAATTTTGGTTGTGCTGAAAACTATTTTAATTTGTTGAATTGATAAGATAAATGGTCGAGATTCTTCTGCTCTAACTTAATTTGTAATTTATTATTTAATTTATATTTTATGAAAATTTTGATTTATATATAACTTTTAAAGTACTTTTCGACATTGTTAGTTAAATGTTCAAATTGAACTGTTGTTTGGCGCAGTTGACGCTTGGATGCTTTTTCGAGCCATAACATATACACAAGGGGATTGAGTTGGGTCGGGTGGACTTCGAATTTGTATTCTGGGTAACTATGACTTTAACTTTTACAAAAAATATTATAAGTGTGCTTCTGTGTTGATTCTAAACTAAAACAAAACAAACAAATATTTGTAAATTTTGATCAAACTAGTAAAATAATACTCTAGTCTAAGAACTATAACATTCACAATTGTATTCAAATAAAAAAACAATAAAGATAATTTTGTGAACTATGATGTTGTTACAATTCAATCGCAATTTCTACTAAATGTACAACTATCCAAATTTATTAATTGATGAAATTTGAGACTTGTTTTCTGTGTTGAATTTTGAGATATGTCAATTCGCAAGGTTTTTTAAAGACTACGTAAGATAGACACGAAACACGTATAAAATTATCATTAGAACCATCATACTTGCCGGCCATCGGTAGACTGATCGGATTAACCACTTAAATTTAGTTTCGATCGTCATGCATCGCACAAAAAAAAAGTCTTTGTAAAGTAGAGCGATAGTAAAACGTCGTAGGTAATCCGGTAGCCAGTCACTTAACTCTTTCATTGACCAAGAATCCGTTTCTTACCAAAAAAAATGGAAGTACACATTGAAATAAATAAATAAATATTTTTCAAAGCATGTATTTAATGGCATTTGTGTAATTTAATTGTGTAAATGAGCTCAGTAGGTAGCGAGTAGACCAATTTATCATCGACGCGCAACTGTCTAAAGATA
Source organism: Geranium rotundifolium (assembly GCA_963920655.1). Lineage (NCBI taxonomy): Eukaryota > Viridiplantae > Streptophyta > Magnoliopsida > Geraniales > Geraniaceae > Geranium > Geranium rotundifolium. The sequence goes on from OY987317.1 coordinate 36,947,158, forward strand.
CGGCACGAAACGCGCACGTGTCATATATATATATATATATATCCACTTTTAGCTTCGGACAGTTTCATGTGAAATCGATAGCCGACAAGCAACCGATACATCTGTAAACACGACACGTGATCATTACAGGCCGTCCATTTTCTCGGAGCTCCTCTCGTTCTGCCACCTGTCACGCTGTCCCTTCCAGCGGCTCGCCACGTATCTCCTCGCGCCGCAGTTTTGACTACCCCATAATGCACTTGCTTGCTACTACCAAATTCTTTTATCTTTTGTGAACAATATTCGGTTTTAATTTTAATTTTATTTTGACTTGATTCATGCAGTTGAATTAGATAAATTTATCCAAGACAAAAATATTAAATGTAAATTATAAAAATATTTATTAAAATCGAGTGTTAGAATTAATTATAATAAATCAGTCCAAATATAAAGTCTGCAAACAAAGTAATAGTAATAAATAAATAATATATGTAGATGAATAATGACGTGTAGCAAATTGAATCGGTTTGATTTTTATCAGTTATTCGACAATTCCGAGTTTTAAGAATCATAATTAAACATAACAGTCTATTCGTTGGTTCTCTGTAATTCAAAACCATGACGGTTGGGCTGAATTAGGCCATGGGCCGTAGTAGGTCCATATGTGTTGGGCCACAAAGAAGCCCATTTTGAGGATAAACATATCCATTATTACAAGTTGACTTTTAAATATTAGTCCATTTTGTTTATGTTTTAAAAAAAATAAAAGTACTATGCTTGAATTGTCAACGTTGTGCATTTCTTGTTATGTATTGGTCTCAATCACATGACTTTGTGTTTAAGTCAAATAATAATGTAATGGTTCTAATTAATCCTTTTAGTTTTTAGCAATGAAGAAGGAAATTTTTATTACGTTCCGCAAATAGACCATTTATTAAAATTAGAACATTGGATTTTACGTATAATATATTAATATTACCCGTCTTGTCAATTAGGCCAATTTTTCTGAGAAAAATAGTTTTGGTTTTATCATTGCACGAGAAATTAATGAATTAAATATCATCAAGCTTATGATGATATTTGTAAACGATAGAGATCTCATGATCCCCTCATTTATCGGCGTAAACGAGGATCTCAATCGAATCCTCTCTTCTTTATATTTGATCTCTTCGTTTTAGAACTCCCTCAACCTTTAGACGACCAGCCTCCAGATGATACTCGTGCAAGTTTTCAAGCCTTATGTGAGTCTCTGGTTAGGGCAAATCAATGAGCATTGCATTCAACATGACCGACTCCCAGACGTTTTTTCTTCTTGAAGAAATGAAGTGTAACATGGTTTCATGAGTCTTTTTCTCATTTTTCTTTGTTCCATCTCTTATTTTTTTTAATTTTTAATTTTTTCTTTTATTAACGTACTTGGCTGATTTTTGTTTCTCACTTAAAAGTTTCAGTTGATTTCATCCGCAAAATATTTTTTGGTTGACAAATTTTTTTGGGCATGTATCGATTTGACTCCCGTTTGTTTATCAGAATAATTTTTTGTTTAGTTGATAAGAAATAAATGTATACAGATATAATAAGTTTATTAATTACCTTATATATTAGTTGACTTTGATATTTAAGTCCACTTTGTTTCTTTAATAAAAGAAGCACGTTTGACTTATCATGATTTTTAGAAAAACATTAAGATGGGTTTTTTTTAGACTAATCACTTGAGTAATTTGTGTATTTTAACACACTGATTATTGATTTTAATCACTTGAGTAATGTACATTAAACTCCTAAATAACGTTTTATATTTTCTTGTCATTACTCGACTTGTATTTAAGTTTTAACAATCAATATCCTCATTGATTTTTTTATAATGTTCACTTCACGCCTCATTAATTTGTTAGAACAATTTATTTTTATTAATTAATTAAGTAAAACATATACACAAAAGGAGCTTAAGTGGTCATTGCATTAATTAGAAGTTGACTTTGAGGTTTAAGTCCACTTTGTTTTTTTAATAAAAGAAGTATGCAAAGTCGACGGTATGTGTGTTTTCTCTTAAGTTATTGGTGTTAAATAATTAATTACTTGAGTTTGTCCAAAGTCAAATATTAATGAAATAGATGTTAATTATTAATCTTCAAGTCAATGAACTGTGTTGTAAAATTAAAAATATATGCCGATCTTCTAGACGACATTTAATATTTATTTCAATTAGTGCTCAATTTAATTAAGATATTATTTTATTTACAAAATGTTAAAATTAAATTATGTAACAATATAGCAATATTGGGTTTTCTTTATGATGATTTTTGGTTTAAGGAAAATTGACACACTAATTATTAGAATATTTTATTTATTATTTGAGAAATTAATTAAGCTGCTAATCATAATAAGAGAAACTGGACACACTCAAAATCGAAAACCTTATTGTGTATAGTTTGAATAAAATATAACTATGCATTTTATTAATATTTTATAATCTCAAATCGTATTAAAGATCTTTTTAGGTTGTGTACTTATGTGCCACACTTACAATATCTTTAATAATATTATTAATGGTTGAAGACAACTCATTTGCTTAATCTCTTATATAATTACGTGCTTTAATTAGACATATTTGCACTGTTTTAGGATCTCATAAGTCTTGAATTAATTAGAAGTTTATTTAACTGAATTAATTGTGGCTAATAAGATGACACAACAATCCAATTATCTAACATTTGGCTTCTAATTGTCTTGAGAGGGTGCAAATTATGATTAAACAAAATAATTAGAGTATTCAGTTCTACACTAGGGAAGGTAATATTGTATAAATTTATTATCATTATTATTATTATTATCATATTAAATTATATTGTATGAATAAAAAAATAAGATTTTTCTTCAATTATAAATAAATTCTAGGAATAAACCGGGTACATTTTTTGCTTTAGAATTAGCATCGTTTTATAAGTTAATTATGTACGAAGTATTTATTTCAATTTTTAAATTACATCATATATCTTAAATTTCACTTTACATTAGATATATATCTTCATCATTTTAAAGATAATTACACGTAACTGCACTTAACATGTCGCGTTTTACAACTTGATGCAATTATTATAAAATACTGTTTTAAACTCACTTAATTACGTTCTTACAATTTTCTCTGTCACCGTTTAACTTTGAACGAAAATTCTAAGAAAGTGTGAAATGTGTATAATACTCCTGATTGATCATTAAAATTCTAAAGTGGTGTTATTCATGATATTTTTGTCCATATTCTTCGTATTTATTTACGCTAGGGTTAATTTAACACGTCTATAATTGATCCGTGATAATTTTCATTGCTTGTTGCTAACATATATCACCCCAATTAATTAATAAAATACCAAATTTCTATCATGACCACGGTCACTAAATTTACCGATAATCTTTTTTGTCATCAATTTTCATTTAATCATCAATATCCAACTCATTTTTAATCTGATACAAAAATAAATAAGTATTCATTTTAAAACAAACAATAAGTGTTTGATGAGTACTTCGGAGGATGGGACATATTAAATAATGCTATATTAATAATAAAAAATATATTTTTCGGTAATGATAATTTTTGAAAACAAATATTTTAAGTAAATTAAAGTAAAAGGCAAGAAGTTTCTACTCCAATAAGTTCGACCGATTGGATTTTTTTATTTTCATTTAATGTTCGCACGAGGAGCCCATGCATATTAGACTAAACATTCCTGATTTATAAAAAAAATGAGATTATTGATTAATTAAATACATAATTATTACCCCATCTAATGAGAAATAAAAAGAACTAAAAAATACAATTATTTAAAACAATTTAATTAAATAGAGACTCGAGACATGTCGCACACTAAGAAGCGAGAATTAAATATGACATATATATAAAATTTAAAAATGTCATCAATTTGGCTATTACTATTATTTAATTTGGAGGGTGCTAAAGCTAACTAAAAATTATATATTTCCTAATCAGGAAAGATATTAGAATAAAAAAAAGAATATTCTAGAAATTAACGAATATAAAATGTCTTATGGGCTCTATTTTTAGCAAGTTGGCAACTATATATATTTGCGGTTCGCCGCATAAATAATTGTTTGCAACTCAATATATATATATTGTTTTTTTATTGAACTTTATATTATGTAATTTATATATTTTTCATATACATAAATCAATACTTATATTTTAGATTATAATAAGCATAAATTACACGCTTGATTTATGACAAAGCAAATACGAATATGAACTCTCTCCGGTTCTATAATATTTGTTACATTTAGTACTGGCTATTGATCTTGATCAAAAGATTGTTAAATTAGTTATTAATATTTAGAGAAACCGATCAATTTATAAATTTATATCTATTAATACATAAATAATATGTCACGCGGTTACAGGCACACATGAGTATGTCACGATATTTTTTGTTAAAATAAATATAAATAAAATTTTAACACAGAGTTTAAATACACTTCACTGATGACTATAAATTTAAAATGTTGAACAAAATTCGAGCTGTGTTCAAGGGAGCTTTCCAACAGTTTGAGGCACATACTTTTCGTTATGAGACGGTATGTAATTTTTGGAAAAAAAATTGCATTCCAAATTTCCGAGCAAGGAGGGCCACTGCCCCTCGTATCCCCTATAGTTCTGACCCTAACTCTGATTCTCAATATCCACCAAATGAAGGGTAAATTCGTCTAGAAAGGAAATGACAGTCATCGAGATTTTTTTTTTAATCTATCAGCAAGTTGTGTACTAAAATTTACGCTCCATTATATTATGATATAACAAGACACCACTAAACTTGTGATTCTTAAGAGTTTTAAAGATTGTGTATTAATAATAATTTTACTGGTGTATTAACTTTCTCGAAACACATAATTTGTCGAAATTTTACTGGTTTAATTTTACGCATCTCTTTGAAAAACTTCATGTAGAAATGATATACTAAATTGAATAATTTATTTTTCTTGATTTATTTCACAATATTAATTGTTTTACCAACTTAATCTCTCTCTAATAAATATTTTAACACGCCACCTAATTTTAATTTTTAGCTGACTCGGCAAAATCCAACCTGTAGCCATGCCAGCTTCATTAATTAATATAATAATAAATAAAAGCTTTAATTAAACCAGTCGTGCAAAGGCCGGCCAAGAATAAATAAATAAAATGTGCATTGAAATAAAAAAAAAAAAAAAAATAATAATAATAATATTTTAATAATAATAATAATAATAATAATAATAATAATATTATTATTATTATTATGGTGTGAGAGGAACAAAATCATTTCAATCAATTAGGGTTTTCAGTAGATTTTATTCCTTAATTTTCTCATGCTATTTCTATAATTATTAATTCATCAACTCCTCTCTAATCATAATTAATATTGACTAATTAATCACTGATCTAGTGTGTAATTCAAATATAGATCGTGCCATGGCCGGCAATGAATTAATTAATCTAAATATGAAGCTTCCTTTGGATCTTGAATCTTTTTCTTCTTCTTCGAGTTTTGCGCGTATAATTGTGGGAATGTTAGCTGTATAATTGCATATTTGAAAGCGTGATTGAAACATTTTTGGCAAATAATAATGATCGACGAATAATTACACGTCACTATCTCAATTTTAAAGGTGTACTTTTTGGTTCATTAAATTACTAAATTGTCTCGTGGTGATTAACCATTACAAAGTTCAAAAATATGTTTACAGATTTATTTTATATAAAATGTTTCAAATGAATCACCTCGAAAATGTAAAGTTAATATGAGCTTTGTATCTGAAATTAATAAGGTTTACACTGTGAAACAAAACAGTACAAGTTGAGGGAGTGAAAATTATATTTTTAAAGTTTGTGATAGCGATATAAAAACATGTATAATTAGATATAGTAACGTGTTATTATCCAAAATTACTAATTTTAGTCATATTCAATTTGTCATTTTGGTATATGCGTAATTTGGGCTGCATATTGAGTTATATTATCACGCTTTGCTTCTTATTAGGATCTGGGTGTCAGAGTATAAATATACTTGTATTCTAACATCCTCAACATATATTCAACTTCTTCGTTTACAGACCTACTAAACACATTGTTGGCAAACCACGTAATGTATGCATTGCTTGATTTATAATTATGTTTTTGTTTCTGTGTATGTTCATTTTCGTTGTAACATCCGATTTTATTGTTGATAAGAAAATATATAACTTAATAAAGTATATGATGTAGATCGTGAATAACAATGACAAAAATACTCGAACCCAACTATATGTGATCATTGATAATCAGTTACATAAATTAGGGTATCACTTTATTTTACTTTATTGGGTCTTCGGTCTTCCCTAATGTTTCGCCGGTTTTTGTTAGGTGGTTTGCTTATGCTTCTCATTGTTTGGCTCGGGCTGAGCTTAGCGATGATTTTCAAACCCTGGGTGAAGGGTTCCGTTTGGTTTTGATTCGATTGTTGTTTCAGATCAGCACTAATTTCAACGTGGTTTTCTAACAAAAAACTATGACTCAATTGGTGTATTCGAAATATGATGGAGGAACTAATTAAAGAGCACGATCACTAAATCTGTCATGAAACTGCTCCGCTGCCACTCCTATATATGATAAAGCAAAATATCTCAAATCCGACAAGAATTTAGTATCCCGATCTATAATTAGAATAAGAGATGAATATCACTGAATCAACCCCCGTGTTCATCTCTAACACGTATGATATATTTGTATATGCTACGTTACACATTATTGGCATAAATAGGTTTAGATTCAAACCGGTCTAATTAAATCTAATAAAGAATCATTCACTTCTTCTTCTTCCAAGAAATCATTAACCAATATATATCACCAGAACAAAAAGAAACCTCGGCGACAGAATCATGCACAACGTGCATGGTACATATATATTCTGAACCCAAAACACAACACAACCCTAGTACAAACCAAACTAAGGTGGTTCAGATCCAAAACCCTAGCTAGATCGTGTAATTATATTACCGGAAAAGAATGATTAATCTGAAAGTACTTGACCAGAATCTTGTTGTTAGGACAGGAAGCAAGAATCCAATCACCAAGATATGGTGTCTGCTCTGGTTCCAGGTTGTTCTATATATATATATATATATAGAGCATGCTCATCGTCTCCAAGATCGATCTTTTGACATCATCACCATTGCTTCTTTATATTCCAATCTCGCCCGCACGTTCTCTTCAGACCCCAACGTACGTGTCGACATTCTCACCAAACCAACTTTTTTAACTTATATTATAGTATATATTAGTGCATAGTATAGAGTGTTTACATTGAGTTCTTATTTCGAAAAATGACAATTTTGTGCACCTAAATATATATTTTTGACAGTTTTATAATATATATATATATTTTTTCAGTACCCTGAATTTCATTTTGGAAAAATAATTTCAAAATACCAAAAATACCCATATGAATTGAACCAAAATTCGAAGTACTTCCGGGCCATTTTCCTAAAATACCAATGAATTGAACCAAAATAAAATGATCAGTTGTCCCAAAATAAAATTCAGGTACTGAAAAGAAGAAAAAAAAATGTAAAAAATAAAAGTGTCAAAAGTGTATATTTATGTAACATTTTCTCTTGTTATTTTACCTGTGAGATGTAAATACACATGATAATTGATATGTTATAATAATCTGTTCATATGTTGAGAGAAGGAATTAATTCTTACTAAGGATTTCATAATAATATAATATAATATAATAACACCAAGTCCTTCAACTTAATAATATAAGTAATATTTATAAGGGAAACAAACATTTAACTTTTTCAACTAAAAGTCATTTTCAACCTACTACATATTGGGTAAGACAACTGTATATCTAAGAAGTCGTTTCTTTCACCGTGTTAAAAATTCTGGATAAATGTGTTAAGTTAAAAGTGAAAAGTCTAGAATGTCGTCAGTCACTTTCTTAATTTCTAAAACACGTCATTGAATTAGTATTGTCGGATGAAGAAGAAGGTGATCGAGATGCAAAGCGTGATAGAGAAAAACATGCAGTCTACCGAGACAGATTTGAGATCTAGATTTCACAAAGAAAAAACAATAAAACAACTATGATCCCTAGAGTTATCATCATCATCATCATAACTTGCGATTGACTGGTTTTGGATCATGATCTTTATCAACCCCTCTTAAGGTGTGCACAACCACATTGGAATGTTTCAAACTTGAGACTCATGCTCTAATCTAATCTAATCTCATCTCTGAGTTGTACTTGGCCCCACCATCACTTACAGAGAATGGAGTCATTTTTCTCTTCCACACACACATCACCATTCCATGATTGGTAATCAAGAAACCAACCAAAATCTCCTTCCAAACAAAGAAAAAAACACAAAGTCAATCCTCCCAAAACATTCCCTCTCTTGCAAGTGACTATAAATATCTCCCCCCAACCCTTCCTCCTCTCTTCAAGCCCCGAGTCGAGTCGAGTCGAGTTCGAGCTTCAAATAACCAAAACACAACTCACATAACACAATAGGCCCTTTTCGAAAACAATGGAGTTCATGATGGGAGCTAATTGTGAAGGAGAGTGGAGCTCTCTCAGTGGCATGTACACTGCTGAAGAAGCCGATTTCATGGCGCAGCTGCTCGGGAACTGCTCTTTCCCGAGCCAGAGCCACGGCCATGAAGAGGGCTTCACGCCACGCTGCTCTTTCCCGGTGCCGAGCCATGATCAGGGACACCATGACTGTCTGAGCCAGGACATGATGATGAGCTCCATGTCGATGGAGTTCTCGTGCCTCTTCGAGGGGCGCCACGACGACTGTCTGAACCACCAGGAGACCGATGCTGCCGAGGGACGTGAAGTGGAGCCTGCGAGAGAAGAGAAATGCAACATTCCGAGGAAAAGAACCCGAACCCGAAACTCATCTGATGTGAGTTTCAAGAAAAACCCGTTTTCCCAGTCAGTTTGAATCTTGATACATACAATCAGATCAAGATTTGATGTTTTACTGCTGATAAGAAGAAGAAGAAAAAAACCCGTTTTCCCAGTTAGTTTGAATCTTGATACAGACAACCCAATCAGATCAAGATTTGACGTTTTATTCAGTTTTTCTGGTCTCGATGAGTTTGAATCTTGACACAGGCAGTCAGATCAAAATTTACTGCTTTATTGATGATAGACTCTCAGATGTAGTGTTAGGTTTCTTGTGAATGATCACTAGCTAATGGTTGTGGGATTATGTTTTTCAGGTTCCGAGGAGCAAGAGAGCAAAGAAGATCAACAAGAAAGTTGTGCCACATTGCAGCAACGAAGAAGATGGCAGTGGCGGTGTTAATGTGCAGAGCTCGAGCAGCTGCTCGGAGGACGATGACTCGAACGGTTCTCAGGAGAATTCGGGTTCGGGGTCGAAGAGAGCTCCAGCTCTCAACTCGAACGGGAAGAGCAGAGCCAGCAGAGGCTCGGCTACAGACCCTCAGAGCCTTTATGCAAGGGTAAGCACAATATAGCAGTCAAATTAGAATTTATACCGCTTTGTTGCTGATAAACAAAAAAGGTTAGGCGCTAGTCGGGAAAAAATTGCATCTGCATGATTAATTGTGTGCTAATAGATTGTTTTCTTGTAGAAACGAAGAGAGCGAATAAACGAGAGACTGAGAATTCTGCAGAATCTTGTTCCCAACGGGACAAAGGTATTTTCGATCTTTTATTTTCTTGTTTGGAGTTCTTGATCATCACAAGAGCCTCTTGAAGCTGAATCTCTTGGTTAATTTGATTTGGCAGGTTGATATCAGCACAATGCTTGAGGAGGCCGTTCAATATGTGAAGTTCTTGCAGCTCCAAATCAAGGTAATAACAATGAAAAATTAAGAAGAAATCGTTAGAATTTCACGTGTGAGTCTAAGTCTCACGGGAAAGTATGAGGTGAAAAAAAAATTTATATGCGTACATGATCTCTAACCGATATATTAGTCTTTCGGGTTAAATACTAGATGTGATAAACTCCCTTGTTAATACAAGATCTCAAACCTGATAGAGTAGTATTTTGAGTTAAAGACGAGATTGGGATGCTAGTCATTCAGATCATATGTGGACCCGACCCACGCATCTAATACCATTACGGGAAGACCGTGTCTTAGTGTTATCTACAACTAATCTTCTAAAACACGTTAGTCTATGGTCGAGTGAAAAGGGTTTAATAAAGGCTAATCAGAGATTAATGAAAAAATAAATCAAGTTAAATGATTAATAAAAAATTATAAAAGTATAATCAAAATTAATCGGACAAGTCGAAAATTTTTAAACACTGCATATTCCACGCCAAAATGACAATAGTGAAAAACTAAAAACTCGTCTGCCACTATAATTAGTAGCAGCAAACCACCGTGAAAATTCGTATACACGTTGGAGTCTATCTTTAACTCAAAAAACTTTGTTCGGGTCAAAGATCAGTGTTTATGAAATGGGTATTTATATATTTTCTTGTTTATGCAGCTATTGAGCTCCGATGACATGTGGATGTATGCTCCTATTGCCTACAATGGTATGGACATTGGTCTAGATTTTAAGGTTCCTGCGACAAGAGAATCATGAAGACAAGAGGATGGTCGTGCTTCACATCCCTAATTATGATACTAAACTTTACCTAAACAGATACAATTGTTCAATAATGTCCTAAAATTTCAATTTTTTTTTGTATGTCAATAGAGAGTATCTTCCTCCCAATTCAAGTGGAGCAATCTTTATGAATAATATTGAACTCAACATTAATTCTATTGCATATATCATATGGAATGAGTTGGATATTATAAGTAGGTGTGTAAATAAATTTTATCTTCAATTTACAAGATTCGGCTAGCAGAAAAGAAGAAGTTCGAATCGAGGCTAAGAAAGTTAGTCAAGCTCGACATAGTTCGATTCATTTATTGTTTTCAGATGTCTGCAATTTCTCAATCATTACTTGCTGCCACAAAAGATTAGTGCACCCCTCGCGATAAGTACGAGGCTTGTGAATAAATAATGACTTGAGAGAAATTAGACAGTGTTATCTCAAAATATTTTAAGTGAGATGAGAGTGGTTTGAGGGGTGAAATAAAAGTTATCTGGTCTGAAGACCAGGTTGTTGGGACTATGGAACATCACAAAGCACGGTTAGTAGCACGGGGTTTTCCCAAAAGCATGTGATTGATTACGAGGAGACATTTGCTACAGTTGACAAACTTAAACATGTTCGTAGATTATTAGCAGTTGCATCCGGATAACAATATGTCCTTCTCCAAATGAATGTCAAGAATGCCTTCCTTAATGAATATTTTGCTGAATAAGTATATATGCAGTCTCCTCCCAATTATGATCATCTTCCAAACTCAGTTTGTCGGTTAAAAATGCTCTACATGAGTTCAAACAGGCTCCACATGCATGATTTTCGAACTTTAGTAGGAAGTTTTCTGATCTTGATTTTGTTTCCAGTTCTTATGATACTGCCTCTTTGCAAAAAACTCCAACCGTGGTCACATTCTTCTTCTCTTATACATGGATGATATGATAATCACCGGGAATGATAATTCGTGTATTTCTCATTCGAAATGTCATCCCATCCATCAGTTTGGGATAAAAGACTTGGGTACCCCCACTTATTTTTTTGGATCGAAAATCTCTTTAGTATCAGCTGACTATTATTTGTCGCAGTCGAAACATGAAGCCGACCTTATATCTCGAGCATGCTTGACATGCCGTAAAATTGCGTCTACTTGAATTGAGTTCACTGAGAGCTTCTTCATCAAGACCATACTTTCTATCATCGGTAACTTGCTGGTAGTCTTGTCTATCTTGATATCAACTCATCTCGAATGTTTGACCGGATAATTTTTATTTAATGTATTTCATATTTTCTTATATGCATATAATGATGAATTCATAGACAAGATGTACATTTCCTAGTACTTGCTCCATCTCACAACAATCGGCGAAACAACCTCGTGCTTCTTTCCCTCGTCACTCCACGTCAGCTTCCCGAACGCCTCCGACGACCCTTTCGCCGGAACCTTCCCGCCGGCGACCCTAACCACATAGCTGAGCTTCTCATTCTTTCCCTTGAAAACCATCTTCTCCGGCGACACCGCGACCTCGATCCCCTCCGGCGGGCTCACCGCCGCCGCGTAAACAGCCGGCCCGTCCCCGACGTGCGTCAACGTCCTCCTCACCTCCACCGCCCGAGCCGGCCTCTTCCGCTCGAGCACCACCGCGATCGCCGGATAGTTCAAATTCCACGGCTCCGGCGCGACGCCGGAGCAATTCGCGTCCCTCCTATGCGTCACGGCCAGGACCGCCGGTTCTCCGATCCCGGAGGCGCAGAGGAATTGGAAATAATCGTCTTCGGTTATGTCGTAGACCAGGCCGGGATCGACTGCACGGACCGGGTCCACGTGGCCCGAACCGATGGCCCATGGACCGGCCGGTTTGTAATCGTAATCGTCTAAAACCGGTTCGCCGTTTTTGTACTGGGAATAGGCGGTGGTCATGAGCGCCGACTTGATCATCGCCGGGGTCCACCCCGGGTGGGCCCCTTTTAACAACGCGGCGATGCCCGACACGTGCGGGCAGGACATCGACGTGCCGGATATGATGTTGAAATCGCCCCCTCCCGGGCCTAGGGTTTCGGTCGAGAGCCCGGGGGGCCAGGCCGCTAAAATGTTGAGGCCCGGCGCTGTGACGTCTGGCTTCATGACGAAGTTGGACACTCGGTCCGGCCCGCGGGAGGAGAAGTAGGTCACCGCGGGGGCGGGACCGGTGCCAACCTGGGTCCCGCGGAATATTAAGCGGGCCCGGGTCGGGTTTATGCCGGCGAGTGCCGACGCGTTGGAGGCGGTTATGGATAGGGCTGGGATTCTATGCTGGGCCGCCAACAGGCCCTCTCCCTGGGAGCGCCCGTTTGCGTGGACCACCCCGAGCCCTCCCATACTCCGCACCGCCTCCTCCTTAAATATCGTCGAGCCTCCTCCTTAAATATCGTCGAGCCTCCTCTTCTGTCGCACGTGACGATCGAGCCTCTTACGGGCTTAAGGTTTAGGGTTTCGTAGGAGCAGACCCCGCCCGAGACAAGCCTGACGAGCCTGTTCTTCTCCGGCCAGGTCCCGTTGTAGAGCGAGGACCCGGTGAAGACCCGGCCGTCCTCGAGGGCCAGATCGGCCGCGAACTCGCGGTCGATCGAGCTCGCGCCGACGGTGAAGATCCACGGCGCGGTGTTCTTCACCGTCGACCGCCACGGCCCGGAGTTCCCCGCCGACGCCGCGACGAGCACCCCGCGCCTCACCGCCGCGTAGGCGCTGATCGCGATCGGGTCGGTCTCGTAGGGGTAGGCGCCGATGCCGCCGAGGGACAACGAGATCACGTCCACGCCGTCCTCCACCGCCGTGTCGAACCCGGCGACGATGTCCGAGTCCGCGCACCCGATCATCCAGCACACCTTGTAGGCGGCGACCCTCGCCCTCGGCGCCACCCCCCTCGCCGTCCCTTCCGCGAACCCGAGGAACGACGCCGCAGCCACGCCGGCCCCCGCGGCCGTGCTCGCCGTGTGCGTCCCGTGCCCCTCCCTGTCCCTCGCCGTCGAGCCGGCGCGGGCCCCCTTCCCAAAGTACCTCGCCCCGATCAATTTCTTGTTGCACTTAAAACCCGCGCCGCCGGCGCACTCTCCCCTCCACCGGGAAGGCACGTCGTCGAGCCCCTCGTCGCTAAAGCTCGGGTGCTCGGGCCAGACGCCCGTGTCGAGCACCCCAATGATCACATTGGACCCGCCATCAGCCAACTCCTCGACCCCTCTCCCCGTCCTCGGGCTCGGGGGAACCCCGAGCCCCCCGAGCCCGAGGAACTGAGGGGTCCTGGTGGTGTGGAGCTGCCTGATTCTATCAGGAAACACCCCGAGGACCTCGGGGCGCTTCCCGAGCTCCTCGGCCTCCTCCCTACTGAGCCTTGCCGAGAAACCGTTGAAAACGGTCCTGTAAACATGAATCAACTCTCTGTACTCAGACACATACCCACCAGACGCCCCAAGGCTATGTACAACCGAGCCGTACCACGCCTCAACGTCGCCAATCCCGAGCGGCTTAAGCTTGTTTTCGACCCGAACAATGAACGACAATCCAGGATCGCCCTTCCCATCACATAAAACCACCGGAAGACACATAAAAATCATCAAAACACGATCCCAACGACAGAGACCCATCTCGACAACGACGTCGATGAGTTTGGTGGATCAATGTGGATCACACCATTTATATATAGTGACAAAAAGGTCACAGAGTTACTTAACTTATGGGGATGATCATGACTTGAATGCCACCATTTTCAGGTAAAGTTGCAGAAAATGGAGAGAGATCGAGTCATGGAAGCAAATGAGAAGTGGAGGTGACAAAGCAATGCCCTTTTGGGCTCTAAAGGCTCAATCCTATTTAGTCTTTACTCTTTTAGGGCAGTTTCTTGGAGAAAAAGTGGAGTCCTTGGTTGAGTCACCTTGTCCACAATTAGGGTCATGACATCTTGATTCACAACCCCTCTGTTTTGTCTCTATGCCCTTAATGTTGCTTGAATAGGATTATGGGGAGATGGGTAGTTTCAAGGCAGTGTAACCCATACTATACGTACTGGTTGGGCGGAGAGGGCGTTCTGAAGACCAGTAAAAAATTAGTCGAGGATTGATCAGAGAGTAGTAAAGAATTAATTGGGCAGGCCGAGAATTTCTTTTAGAACACCGCTTACTAAGTCGCGGGTGTCTAATGTATACCCACGATGTCTTTTCTCGTATTTTTCTGAACCTCTATAACAAAGGGGCGTCAGTAAAATGGCAAAGATTTTTTGTAAAAATCACGAGGTTGTTGATTTCATTCTTTATACATGTGGCTACGGCAAATGCTACATGTTATGGGGAGATTGTTAGTTTCAATGAGCAACAAGTGTAACACGTAACATGTGTATTGGACGTAACTATGATATGATACAATTTAAAAGAGTGTTTTAGAAAGATTAAACGTTAGCTGATTGGAGAGGTCCTTTTGAAAATTCATAAAATGTTAGTCAATGAATTACTGAGATTAACAGAGGATTGATCGGCCCATCGAAACTTTTTACCCACCATTGTGTACCAGGTCGCTAGTCTAGATATGTATAACATTATTTTTTTTTTTGAAAACCTCTAAAAACATTTTATAAATTGATTGCTTATGCAAATTATGTAATAATTATGAAGTTGCTGATTACTTATGCAAATTAAAAAAGAAATAGAAACCCAAAGTATCCTTATGTGTTAACTTAGTAAATTAACCAACTACATAAATGGGCAGTATTTTATACATATAATTAGCAGGGATGTAAACAAGTTGAATTAATTAATTGATGATGTTTAGCTCGGCTTAAAAAGAGTGGCCCGAGTTCGATTCACTTACTGAATAAATTTAATCTTGAATTTGAATTTAACCAAACTAAATTACAATAAATGAGATAAATATTTGATGAATTAAGCTCGAACTTCTCACTAATGAGAAACTCGTTGCACATTGAAATAGAAATGATTATTAAAAAAGCTTATTGAAAAAAATATTTTCCTTAAAAGAAACTGCTATCCAAATTTCAAATTTCGAGAATGTCATAGATTTTCTTGAAAATAAAGATTTTAGATTCTCGATAAAAGGCAACTTCAATGAAGGCCACTATGAATGTATAATATTTGTATTTCAACAATAATAAATATATAAATTTGAATCAATAACAGGGTCAAATACCATAGAAAAACTCACCTAAACACGCGTTAATTACACCTAATTAAATTGTTATTATTCAAAACTAATTAAGTCATAATTAAAAGTGATAATAATTATATATTATTATTTGATAGAGATAGAATCGCCAGCTAATTATAGATATGGTCAATTTTGTCAATAGATCCAAAAATTGCCACAGCACGCCTTTGGAGATCAATTTGCCAATGTTTATTGACTAATAAAATAATCAAAATATCTGTCTAATTATTAAAAGTATACATATAAAGCAGTGTTCTAAACAATAACAAGGGCTAATTAGGCAAAAAGGGTCTTATAAAAAATAATCGTCAAAATAAATCTGATTGAATGATTAACCAAAAAGTATAAAAAGTCTACTGAGAATTTTTATATTATTGTTTGAAAGTTTGAATTATGGGCGTTACTCGAGTTGGATTTTTTAAAACACTGCAGATGATGAATTATGAAAAGTAAAGCATCTCGTTAATGAGAAGTTAGAATGTTATCGAGCACTAAAGGCTCATAGGGTTCTCTTATTAAATTTATAATTGTGTATGTATAAAAAAATTTCAAAGAAGGGATTAACCTCGTGTTGTGAAAATAAGTGGAAGGCAATAATTACGACCGTTTTTGTTAGTTAATATATGACCAGATTTATCATTTCAGAAAATCTATGACCATTTTGAATGATTTTCGATCAGTCTTTAAAAATTTTTTACTCGATGTAGTGCTTAATTTCAAAATACTGCTTACCACACAGTCTTTTGTTATGAAAATATGCGATTACGTCAAAGCTTACGTTCTAATCGAATGATATGATTTGATACCTAACATTATTTTGCGAAATTGTCAACAAAAAAAACCAAACATAGTCTCACCATAAATCCTAAACCAATTTCTCTTACACTTTCAACAAATTGCATCATTATTCAACACATGACAATATTTCAAGCCACCCAAGGGCAAAAACGTCAAATCACCCTAAAAAACTTGGCACCTTCCCTCCAAATACCCCAATACACATCCACAAAAAAGTCAAAGCGTTGACCACCACATCCCTCTATAAATACATTTCAAAGATTTAATTTTGAACACATTACCAACAAATAAATATAAACAGAGAAATTTTTTTTTAAAAAAATGGAGGGCTTGATTCCATATATTGTGCACGTTTTCAAGAAGCAGAGGCCTCACGACGGCAATTATAGGTCGGCCTCGGTCGGGTCGAGCCGGAGCTACCACTTGCTCGCCGGAGGAGACAACTCGTTGGAGGGCTCGTCGCACCGGCGCACGAGGTCGGAGATTCCTACGTCGGGACAGAACCGGCACGGTCTCAAAATGGGTTTGGAGAAGGGTGTTAACTATTATAACGGTCGAAGGTGATTAATTTATGTTCGGGTCGGTCGAGACTAAATCCTAGTACACAACTTTAAATAAAAATGTTTGGGTTGGTTTGGTTTAGTGATTTGTTGGGATATAAGGGGTCAATTTGGTAATTTTATATATTTGTAAATTAAGATGTGTTGTGACTTGTGAAGGTGGTTAATTGTATATTTAATTTATTGGTTTATTATATATGTTTTGTAATTCTTATTACTCTTTGTCAAGGAGGAAAGTTGTATGTAGAAGTGTGAATAAATTGATTCTTTTCGCGAGTTGTTTGAGTTCGATTTGTTTTATACCGTCTTATATTTGTCAGATGGTTGACTGAGGGGCAAAATCCACAATCCCGTTTTTGTGATTTAAGCTGTAATTGTTTGCTCGCCACTATTACGAGAATCATTTTTGCTTTTTTTTGGCTTAAAATTTTGGCTCGGTTTTGTTCGACTTGCAGGCTAATCATAAGTTTTATTTAGTATAATTGATATAAAATTTAATTTTTGATAAAAATCTGTGGCAAAAACCACATGAACTATTTATTTCCAAGGCAAGTTCGAACTCAATTGCATACTTATCTAATTGGAGGCTTAACAAAAAACTTTGTTATATAAAGTCGTTTGAGTCGAGTCTTAGCAAAACTAAGTTTGATTCGACACATTTATATCTTTGTGCCATACGTGAAGCTTAATGTTTATATATGAAGTTTCTATCACTTCAACTGAAAAGTCTGCTCCAGTCGATGCAATAGTGATTCAAACCCAATAGAAACCGTTTAAGACGAATTCATACCCATGAATTAAACCTAATTCCATTAGCTCGAACACAACCCTCTGAAGGCTCGACATACTCGCGAATTATCTCATTTGTATCTAATTAAGATTGTTTTTTCATGAATATTAATGGTGAAAACTATGCGAGTCGAATGAATTCTTGTTCGATTATTTCCTTTCGAGCCAAACTTAAGTTTAACTACAATCGATCAAGCTCGGGCCAAGTTCGAGCCATTTGTTTTTCACCAAACCAAGCCCTAACAAATATAGGTTCAACTAAGATCGTTTCCTTCAACAAATCACTTCCAAGACAAATTCAAATCCCATGAACTTCATGACACAAACAATAGCACTACTCTCTAAACAAAAAGATGAAGAACTTTTAACATCAAAATTGTCTTGAACATAAACAGAAGAAACCAACCTATGGCCATTTCCAAAGGCACAAAAGAGAAGCAGAGGTTTCATGAAGCAAGTAGAGCCTCAACCTTCGCAATCTGGTCCTCTTCATTCTTTGGTGGAGGGCTCTTGTTGGCTTCATCGTACAAATCATGCTTCCATTTCTCAGCAAAGGTTGTTCCACCAGACGACGAGCGATGATCCTGTCTTCCCAACCTGTCTCCTCTCGCATTATTGTTTCCTCCATACCTCTCCCTGGATGAGAACCCGTTGTCTCTTCGTGACACCTCTCCCCTGACCCGCTCGGGAAATGGCCTCTCGGGCCTCCTGAAGTTCCTGCGGTCGTCGCGCCCTCTCCTCTCGCCTTCTTGCGCGGGGCGGGGAGGGAGCCTCGGCCTTGAATTCTGCTCCATTGGCGTTTTCTCGGATTCTAGAGGTGTTTTCTTCTCGCTGAATGCGGGTCGTTTTCTGGTTGGTGGCGGAGGCGGTAGGGGCGGAGGGGGAGGCAAGGTCGGATCGGATTCCATTTCAAAGAATCCGTCGTGGCGCCAGACGCCCCCATCGTCCCCTCTAGCTTTTGGTTTCTCGTCTTTTTGCAGTGTATCGTGGGTCGCCCTTTTAGAAGACCTTTCGTCCCGTGTATCCTTTGATTCATTCCGTGGTCGATCTGTGCAAACACGTAAAATTATCATCAGGCTCGAATAATCTCTAAAATTATTGTAGCATGAGCAATGAGAGATGGTTCTAAAATGATAACACTTGACTTGACGGGTAATTAGAAGCTTTTTGCAAGTTCTATCCCATTGGATACGTGAATTCAAATTTCAATGAATGGATGCTATAACCGGACTTCAGAGGATATACTAACAGCTTTTGCATAAACATAGCCTTTCAGCTTACTTGACCGAAGAATTCATTTCAATTATAAGCTATCTTGGTGAGGTGATACATTATAGTGATGGATTTCTCTAAGATAATATAAGAAAAGTGTGTATCGTGTATGGTGTGCTATGTATATACAAAATCAAATTTATACGCACATAAACAACAAAATGGTTAACAAGCAGAACAGAAATAGCAAAAATGGAGATCGAGAACAGAATAGTCCTTGCAAAAGAAGTAATGAACAAACCAGTAGTTGTTCTGCGCCCAAAGTTTCGCCCAGCATTACCACGCTCATCATGCTGTTATAAGACATGCACAGGCAAGTTTAAGACTGTTATATATACCGAGACGGTTGAAAGCATGGGTCTGAACAAGAATCACAACACATCAGCATAGGAAAAAATGACTTTTGCAAGAGGGTGTTGTGTTATTTGTTAATGGCAAAATGGTGTTGTGTTGTTTACACTTTTTTTTGCAAAATGTGTATTTTTTATATAACACAACAGAAGATGGAGACTTCTACATTTTGCACAAAAAGTCAAAGTTCTCAACACTCTTTTGCCATTAGCAAAGTACACAGTGATAGTATAGAGCAGGTTTTTGCCATTTTCCCGAAACTCTTTACACACCACAAGCCAACAGAACTCCCCGTAAGCCTACCACCTCATTTAGCTTAAATTCGTTGGTCAAACACTTATATGAAAAGCCACAGAAAGCCACATTGACAAAACTTGCATAACAAAACCTGAAAGTAAGTCTGAGAACGAGGCACCTCAGTTGGAGCGGAAGAGCGTTTTGTCACATCAGAACCTCCGTTGGATTTGGATTCGTGTTTCCTGTCAGGTTCTTTGCTAACATCCACAGTGTCCACCTTAGACGTAACACCCTCGAGTGGCAAAGCATCTTGCAGGCGGCGACGATGCTTTTGATCCCTATCTGAATGTCCTCTACCGTCCACATCAGTGTTGCTAGGCACTCTCTTCAGAACCGGTTTTCCATCCCTCCTAGACCTCTTAGGACTATAAATAACCAAAAAAACGCAAACCATTAGCCATTACACAATTTTCTAGCACAAATTTTGTCACAAGCCACTAAAACAGTACATGCCCCAAATATCTAGGTACACAATGGCCTATACATATACCTATACATATCTGTGCATATACATATACATATACATACACACCATCCATTTACTGGGAAATTTTAGGGGTTCCCTCAAAATTCAACCGACTGAGACGACACAAACAAAAGGGTTTCTTCAAGCTTCGGAATTTCACAGAAAATCGACGCAATGAGGTTCATTTTCAGGTGTGTATGTATATGTATAGATATTTAGGCACACAATGACCTATACATACACCTATACATATACATCCACACATTCCATTTTCTATGAAAAATTGGGGGTTCCCACAAAATACAACCAACTGAGACAACACAAACAAAAGGGTTTCTTCAAGCTTCGTAATTTCACAGGAAATCGCCGCAATGAGGTTCAATCACAGTAATTTTCCAAGAAAAATCAAACTCGAAAATGTCGTCACAAAACCATCAGAAACTCCAAATCGAACCTCAATCGGATCTGCAAATTGATTATACACATTTCGAGGCCCAAAAGAGAGCGAAAGCGAGCGCCAGAGTTGGAACTTAGAAGTACCTGGGCTCTCTGTCGAGCCTGGAACGGTGTCGTCTTGAATCGTAGTCGCGGTCACGGTCACGGTCTCTGTGCCTGTCACGGTCACGGTCGTCGCGTCGAGACATTAGGGTTTTGGAGGTTGAAGAAGAGGAAGAGAAAAGCTTAGGGCTTTAAATCTCTCTCTCTCTCTCTCTGTATCGAAGAGTGTCTCTCTCAGGTTGAAGAAGCTCTGTGTTTTAATTTGATCTCAACTTTAGATCAGATCCTGACCGTCCGATTAAAATCATCCACATCCTACGGCTCATACTAGAAATGAAACGGTCCGCACTGGGGCGGTTCACGGTTCGGTTTTGAGTCGATTCGGTTTCTTATATCATATTTATGAATTATTTTTTATTTAAAAAATCAGAACCGATAAAAAACATGAACTAAACTGAAAACAGGAGTTTGAACACGTGACTCACTTTAAGCCATTGATCTTCGTTAATCGGGAATAAAAATATCGGACCAAAAAAAAAAAGTCAGCTAGTAAGTCAAAAGCAGGCCAATAAAACTCTTGTACGTCAAATAATAAGTTAGAATTTGCTCAAAATGTGAGAATTTCATGATTCGTATAATCCTTTAACAAACCAAAAATTGATTGATTCAAAACCAAACCAAATTATGATAGTCCGATTTCGATTTTTATCTTTTTATAATTGAACCAATTGGTTCGGTTCAAAACCAAAACCATGAACAACTCTGCTCTTAGATTGATAAAATAAAATATTGAATAGTTAATAATAAATAAATTAAATTAAATCCAAAATTCAATATATATATATATATTGACAAATTAAAATTCAATCACATATTGACAAAGTAAAAAGCAAGTCAAAAGAATGCTATGAAAGTGTGAACTGTACAGTTCAATGCTGTGAAATTGTGAACTATAATTATTCCATTTCTGCAACACCACTTTTTAATGATTTAAACCAAAAACAAAGAAGCAAAAAACCCAAGTCTTCACAAAGAAAAATACATATTGAATGACTTGTAATATTAAATTTAGAAGCTGAAAAGCTACCAATGAGAATGTATCTTTAATATTCAGCATCAATAAATAAATAAATACCATCCAATGGCCTAAAATAAATCAAAAACCTCCAAAACAGTCACAATCAGACCCACAACTGCCTCTAAATTTCCATCTCCTCTCCTCCTTTTGGTTTCTGTCACCAGCCAACCATTCTCATAAACCTGCAAGAACTAGAAGTCTTGTTTTTGGTCTCTCAGAAAGCTCAAGAAGACCTGTTTCTTGGCCAACACCATCACCATGTCTTCAACATCATCATCATCATCAACATCACAACAGAAGAGGAAGAGAAAGGGCCATCCCAAGGGGCCTGAGCTGTTCTCTGGGTTCGGCCGGACCGCCACAGGTTGGTTGCTCTGAACTCAATGTTCTAAAAAAACGCTAGGCGCTGGTCGGGCGGAGAGGGCATAGGGACTGGTAGGAGATTAGTAAGAAATAAGTTGGATTTAAGGATTAATCAGGAATTAACAGAATATTAATTGGGGACTAGTCAAGGATTAATCACACAAGTCTGGGATTTTTAGAATGCTGAACTGTTTGGAGAATGTGTTGTTGTTGTGGTTTTTGAAGTGGTTTGGTTTGGTGATTTTGTGCAACAAATGGGAACAAAACTTGCCTTTGTTAGTTCTTGTCTTGCTCTGTGTGGTCTCTTGTGAGTTCTGATATCCCAATGTGGATTGGCCCTTTTGACAGCAAAACATGTGGAATTCTTTTTGTTAGTCCTTGCTCCTTTTTCTTTTCTTTGTATCTTTGAATCATGGTTCTGAAACAAAAACATCATTGTGCCTGTTATGAACTCGGATGTGAGTCTAGGTCCCACATTAGTCGAGTATGGAGTAAACAGAGAGTTTATATACATATTAGACCAAACATTAGAGCTCACCGACCCAAAAGACTAGCATTTCATGTCTCGGGTCCAATGTCCTGGAAAAAAATGTCTGGCTAAATCGGGGGCTCTAAAATTAGCTGGATTATCGGACAAGTCGGGAATTTTTAGAACATTGTCAGTACCTTGCAAGGTCTCTTTTGAGTTGTAATATACTAATGTAGACCCTTTTGACAGCAAAATACGATGCATTCTTCTAGTTGGTCCTTTTATTTCTTTGCATCTATAAATCATGGCTCTGAAGCAAAAAAACAACATTGTAGATTTGCTTACAAAAGGCTACAACAAGGATAAGAGATTTAGTGTTTCTACTTACAGCTCCGAGACTGGCGTGGTATGTACCATATATAATATAACTGATCTTTTCGTGGTTCTGCACTTTTCCAGTACTGAAAGAAGCTTTGTGCTCTTCTTGACTTTAGGTTCTCACTTCAACCACAGAGAGGAAGGCGAAAACCCGAACCGGGACTGTAGCAGCTCAGTACATTTACAAAGACGCCATCATCGATGCAAGGGTTGATGCAGACTCAAAAGTGAGTTTGAGTTTGGTCTCTATGTTCATATTTTCCTGCATTTTCTCAGTAACCAAACATCTTCCCTTGTTTCTGCTTCTGCAGATTTCAACAGTTCTCACTGTCAGCAAACCGGTTTGGCCAACCACGAAGGCTACAATATTGTTCACTTTCCCAGATCACAACTTAAGTAAGGTATATGTTTTTTTCAATGTTCTGAAAATGCTAGGGGCTAGTCAGGCGGGGAGGGCCTTCTCGGGACTAACCGGATTCGAGGATTAATAAGGAATTAACAAAGAATTAATTGGGGACTAATCGGACAAGTCGGGGATTTTTAGAACACTGGGTTTTTTAATCCTTACCCGAGAAAAGTAGATTATGGCTATTCATTCGTGATATTAGGGGTGTTCATGGTCAAGAACCATACCGAACCAGTCCGGGTGGTTCTCAATTGTTGAGAATCAGGTTTGTGAATGGGGCATCAAATCGGACCGGTTATAACCGACTGGATACTGGGCAGTTCTTTGGTTACAACCGGGCTGGCCTGTACTATGACGGGCCCGATTTATGGGCTCAGATAGCTATTTGAGCCTTGTTTCTGGACTAATTATGCAAATAATTCATTATTCAGTTCGGTTCTTAGTTCGGACCTGATCCGAATTGAACATCGTGAAATAAAAATTATATTCTAAGTTTTATGCAATACTAACCTATAGACTACAGTTATTATTAGATACAAGTCATATATTCGAAATTAAAAGGGTCGTTAAATCCCGATTCACTACAAATTATAACCAAAACCAAAACATTATCCATAGTTTTTCAGTTTTTTGGGTACAGTCAAAACCCGATTCTCGGTCCAAAATAAGCACCCATTTATATCATACATGTAAAAGTTCGAATGTGTACCTTTGTGTATGTTTCAGCTCAAGATACAATACTTCAACGAAAAAGCAGCCCTCGCCTTATCCGCTCCTCTCAATACGTCTCCTGCAGTGAAGATCTCAGCGACCGTCTCCGCCTCACCAGACATCGCCTTTGGCGTGGAGGCGGTTTACAAGACTGCAGCTCGTCGTTTCAGTCAGTGCAACGTGGGTGTGAGCGTCACGCAGCCTGGCTGCAACCTCTCCATAGTCCTGTAAGTTTCTTTTCACTTCCAACCATGAAAATTGCAAAAAATGTGACACTTTTGCAAAAGGTGTTGTGATGTTTACATTTTTTTTTGCAAAATGTGTGTTTTTATATAATGACGAAATTATCATTGAAATTAAAATTTATTTTTATCAAAAAATAAATATTTTAAAAGTTTTTCTGTTTATAGCTTCTGATTAAAATTTGTATGATCAAATTTTGTAATTTAATTTTTTTTGTTATACTATTTTTAAGTTAAAATTATGTTAGAAAATACTTAATTCTTAATTTTATGGCAAATTTAGTCATTTTTATAAAATACACACATTTTGTAAAAAAAATGCAAACAACACAACATCTTTTGCATAAATGCCATATAATAAGGTACCTTTTTGCAATTTTCTATGTTCGTATTAATCGATTCCAACGTCGAGAAATTACCGTTTCTTGCAATTTTCAGGGTGAACAAAGGCGATTTGGTGAGATTATCGTACCTGCATTACCTAAACCGGTCAAAAAAGGTTGCTGCGGTGGCTGAGGCCTCAAGAAGCTTCACCAAGGGGAAGAGCTCGTTCCTGGTCGGGGGAATGTGGGCTGTCGACCAGCAGACGATGGTGAAGGCGAGGGTGAACCAGCACGGGAAGGTCAACGCGCTCTTGCAATACGAGGTCTTGCCCAAGTCTCTCTTGGTGGTCTCTGGCGAGTTCAACGCCAAGGCACTCGAGAAGACGCCTAAGATAGGATTGGCCCTCGCTCTCAGGCTCTGAAATAGGGGAGAAACACCAAAAATAGGGAGATAGAATTTTGATTGAAGTTGCATAAACAATGTGTACATCATATCATTGTAAAGCTAATCATTCTTGGGCTTGAATCTTGAACACCATTTTGTCAGGAGATCTTCGACTTTAGCGTCCATTCGGGTCCCGATTCCTCCCCAGACCAACATGTGGGAAATGTCGCCTATAGTCGAGCCTGTGACTTCATGGACGGCCTTGAACCCGATTCTGGTGTAAAACCTAACGAGCTGCAAGACACGATCAAGAACATAATCAGTATATCTTCTTTGGTTGGTTGGTTAAGATGAGTTATACCTCTCCCTTGAGAAGCAAATTGAACTGAACTCTACTTGTTTTCGGTTTTAAATCTCTTAAAACCGAGCTAATAGAGTTTTCAACCAGTTGATTCAAAATATCTTGACCAACAAAAACAAGCCCAAAAGTAGAAATTTGATGGAAATTGATTCAGATAAAACCGACCAAACCAACCTGAAAACGAACCGATTAAAAACATAACAAAACTTTACCAGTTTCAATTTTGATTTTCTTAGAACCGAGCTGTACATAAAAACCTGTACATTTTATCAGCAACAAAACTCGAAATCTAACATCTGTCTGTTGGCTTTTGGGGAAAAATTATTTTAAGAAAATGAAAAATAACTAAAGCCAAATAATTTATACTAAGTGCTTTTATCCATATATTTATGTACATAAATATATATTTTATATCTTAAATATTTGTTTTTATATAACATAGTTTATATTTTGACTGTATATTATCTAGTTGAAAAAAATACAAATCTAATTAATCCTTACCAGTTTTCGATTAATTTTCGGAGGCTCTATCCGACCAGTGCTCTAAAAATGGCATACTTCCCCAATAAATCCTCGATTAGTCCCTAGTTAATCCTCTAGTTTTCAATTACTTTTCGGAGGCTCTATCCGACCAGTGTACTAAAAATGTCTTACGTCCTCTATTAATCCTCAATTAATCCTCAACTCTATAATTTTTTATTAATCTTACAATCTAATTTATTTTTCGATTAATCCCAATTTTTCTCCGCCCGACTAACACACAGCTACTTTTACTACAAATGAAACAAAAAGAGCTACAGATAAGAAAAAAGCAAGAACCTTGGAATGGTAAAGATCAGAGTCATTGATGGCAAGCAACTGAGCAGTCCTGCAGCCACAGTCATACCCATATCTCACAGCAACAGCACCAAGAAACAGACCAACCCCAAAAATAGACTTCTCCATGCCCAGAGTCTCTCTCCTCAGCCTGATTGAATCCAGGTGAAGAATCTTGCCTTGTGACCAAACCCTAATCAGCCCCTCAGCCCTCCCAAGCTCATTCTTGGTCTCCAAGCTCCTTGCTGTGATTCTGAAGAAGGGTCCTAGAGTCTGGAGCTGGAGGTCAAGTTTCTGGGCTCTTGAGGCTTGGAGCACATCAAGCATGGTGGGGAGGGATGTGGGTTCTCTGGATTTGATGTAAAGGTTGGATCTTGAGCTCTGGGGTTTTGGAGATTTTGAGGGTGTGATTGTGGAAATTGGGAATCTGAACATGTTCATGTCTCTCTTGTGGATTTCCTCAAGAAGAGATTGAGAAAAAAAGTGGAAAATGGTGACAGAACTATGTTTCAAGGAAAATATCATCCACAGAACCTAAGAACTGGTCCTTACAGTTCATATATATGTGTATCTATGTATATATATCTATTTATAGGCTACTTAGTTAAAACAGCGCATCTGGTGTAGTGGTATCATAGTACCCTCCCACGGTACTGGCCAGGGTTCGATTCCCTGGATGCGCATCTACAAAGATTTTTTTTTGCACTTTTGACTTCTTGAAACTGCACTTTGCAAGTAAACTAGATTATCCTATTTCTTTTGAAATTTCATAGGACTAGTCACAATATACAATACATATATGTATCAAGATGATGATATATTTGCTTATTATGGTGTACTGAATGAGAACATGCATGTCTCTGTACAAAAGAATGGAAAATGTATATACATAGCTAGAAGTTCTGGTTGCTCTTGGCAAAGAAAAGGTCAATTGGTAGATGTCCACCTTCTTTTGTAGCTGACTTCAGCTTCTTCCTTTTGCTCTGGCTAGAACTGTTGCTGCTGTTCTTTTGGGAAGGCCTGAGAGAGTTTCAGATATCACATGTAAATGTATAGAGAACCAGAGCTACTACACTGTGGAACATGACTGTTATGTCATGTTGCAAACAGTAACTGTGAACTATTCTATTTTTGCAATAAGTAGATGTGAATTTATCATTTTGTTTTTGCAAAATGTGTAATTCTGTCAAAAAAAATGACCATGAAATTAAAAATTAATTTGTTTTTCCAACCTGAACTTGTTGTTTTTCCTCTTCTTTGACTGAATATTACAGGCCCGTGGCTTGATAACACGAAGATGAAAAGTCGGACCAACTCGGCGATTGGAGGAGAGAAAAATAGGCGAGCTCGAGTTGAAAACAATTTATTTTAAACAAATTACAATTTATTTTGACAGGATTACACATTTTGCAAAAAAATGATATGTTTCCGGCTACTTTTTGCAAAAATTGAATAGTTCACAACTACTTGTTGCAATTTTTCCGTATGTTAATAACATGTAAATTATAGAGTACCTTGGTCTTGGTAGAGGACTTCTTGAGCTGGTGCCAGATTCTTCCTGCTGAAGCCTCTCAGCGAAATGAAAATCGGAGTGTTCTTGCCTCTCCTCGACGAAGCTAGGTGGCAGTTCGATCCCACATAACGAACACTTGTAGTCGTTCACCCAGAAGAGGTTGTTCTCGTTCTGGCTCGAAGAAACTGCGTTGGCTGGAGGATTTGCGTTCATGCTAGGGATAGAGAAAGCGGATGTATCTGTTTCCAACGATAGTGGCGCTTCTCTATGGAGCGGTTTGTGGGTATCACGAACCAAATCAGATATATTCATCTACAATGTAGCAATATGACATTTTCAGTATCAAACATGTAAAAAACAGTCACTCGAGAAAGATTGGAAGGTGTACCTTGTTCCCGTCTTGTGAATGAGCAAGAGCTTCACATCGTTTCTCCACCGGACCAGAATTGTTGCTCAAAGTGCAATTACTATTGCCTGGTTCGTTTTCATTACATGTATCTCGACATAGTTGCTTGTAATGCCAATTCTCATTATTATCGACGGGGAAACCAGTTTCAGGGTCGTTCGTGAAGCAGTGATTACTAATAGTTGAATCGAAGGCGCTTCCATAGTCAGAGTCTCTCCTACGAGGATTCCCCGATCTAATGAAGTTAGAGAGCGTTTTCTGAGTGGGATCGAGTGGTGAGCCGACCTTGTCTTCGTCAAACTGAGATATTCGTAAACCTGATTGGAAAAGAACAAAAAAACAGGTTATCCGCTTCTCACTACTATTTGGATAATAACAGTGTTTTAAGAATCCCCGCCTTGTCCGATTAGTCCCCATAAGGACCTCTCCTCCCGACTAGCCCCTAGCGTTTTATAGAACACTGGATAATAGTAGATATAAATTGAAATCCTACCGATCAATCTCAAGGAAATAGGAAGTTCGGCCTTTAGAAGTTTTGTAGCGTATTTCAAGATATCGTCACTCGAAGAGATATGCTTCTGCAAAGTCATAGCTCTCGTCCGAACCTATAAATTTATGGATTATCATCGAACTACTCTTAATATTGCCAAATCAAATTAGATAGACGAATCGATGGGAGGAGCATAAGGAAATACCTCGAAAGATGCGGTTTTAAGCTTTAGTGTCAAAGTTTTACCCGACAGACACTCTTTTTGCATATCTGCGGATAGCATCTCAGCAAGTTCAACTGCAAACAAAAATGTGTCCAAATTACTTCTCCTGCGAGTATTTTAAAAAGATCTTCCATATTAAATGTGATTTTCAACCTATTATCGCGGACAATATAATTTCCAAAGCACACATTTAAGGGCAATTTCATCATTTTTGTACAAATATACACATTTTGCACAAAAAATCAAAGTTCACAGCACTCTTTTGTCTTTAACAAAGTACACATCACCCTCTTGCAAAAGTGTGATAGTATACAACACAATTTTGCCATTTTCCCTAGTAGTATAGTACGATATATGTCAACTACATGTCATTTGTAACATATATATGGCATCATGAAGCTGCATTTCCTATAACAAATATAAATCCAAAGTTTATCCTGATATTAGTTACCTAATTTCTGATGAAGTAGTGACACGTTATCGGTTGCTGAGAATGTTCTCTCGTTACTGATACTTTTTCGTGACCTCAACTGAGGCGTTTCTGTTCCCCCTAGCCCAAGTCCCACAGAGAGAAAAAAATCTGCACAAAGTTAGCAATATGCAGTCATTCAACATTTGTTCGGTAAGGTATCAGCCAAGAAAAAACATTATCATGAACTGATTAACGTGTTTACCTGACGAGGACTGAGAAAACAGTGCACAGAGGTAATTGCTCTTTTGTAGCATCTCCTCGCACGTGTTAACCCCAAAAACATCTCTTAAGATGTGTTCAGTGACTTTACCGATGCCACCAATCTGGAAAATATATTCCGTTAATGCGTCTTTCATCAAAATGTTAGCTATGTAAAGGTCAAGTACCGGCAACGAAAAAATATTTTAGAGAGTCAAATTTTAAAATTGAAGTCCACTGCTAAGATGTCAGAGAAAAATAAGAATACCTTTCGTATTGGAAGCGAGGATATAAATGTCATGACAGTCTTCCTTTCATTTGGTAAAACAAACTGCCCATTTGGTTTGTTTATATCCGAGCAAACCTGAGAAACATTATACATGTTTATATGATGTGCTTATCAGCATAATCTTCAAGACATATTTGCAAGAAGTGTTCTAAAAATCCCCGATTAATCCACAGAAGGCCCTTTCGCCCGACTACGCCTAGCATTTTTTAGAACACTGTTTGCAAGGGACCCATACTTCTAACTATCACATATTATATTCCAATAACTTTCCAACATTTCACATCACTCAATCCCATGCTATCCAATCATTAACACGGTTCCACGCATTAAAAACAGTAAAAACGATGTTCAAAGAATAGCTCGTACTACCTTAGCAAGCAAGCGGTTTGGTCCAACTCCAGCACTACATGTAAGACCCGTTTCTTCACAAACTCGGGTTCGGAGTTCTTCAGCAACCTATACATAACCAAGACAATACATGACTTAGAATTAGAATTAGCACAATATAACTTGTGCATGTGCCTTATAACAGAATCCCAACAAGAAAAAAAGACCGACCGCCAATCTGATGTGCTTTACAAGAACTAACCTCTGCACTAGTGAGGTTTCTCTCTTTGCAAACCTCGGTTATGTCTAAGTAAGCTTCATCCAAACTAGTAGCTACGAAATTAGGATCATACGTTTGGAAAACTACCAAAAAAAAGATATTGCAACGAAATTAGTAGGACATTTGTATGTGCAGATGCATCCAGGAGTCATTATTACGAGCGGAACCACTCGCTCACCTTTTCTAGTCAAATCACTGTAATAATTGTACTTCTTGAAATCTACAGGTACAAAAATCAGTTCTGGACATAATTTACGTGCAATAAAACCAGGCATTGCAGCACGAACACCGAATTTCCGTGCCTACGGAACATCCAAATCTTATATTCAATAAACATTAAGGAATCACAAGATACAAACATGTAGTAAATAAGGACCAGCAGATATGATTGATTCCACTATGGAACATAATAGCAGGCAACACAAACCTCATAATTAGCGGTGGAGAGCATAGACATGCTGCCGACAGCCATAGGCTTCCCCTTCAACGTAGGGTTGCTTAATGTTTCGACGGCTGCATAGAAAGCATCCATATCTACGTGTAGCCAAACCCTTGACAGGTCACGTGTTGCTTCAAGCTCTAATATTCTTTTATCAGCAATCTATAAATATTAAATAGGGCATATCACATATGAAAATGACGAATGTCTATTGAAAATGGTAGAAGGGATATTCAAAAGAAATTGCCTATCGAAAAGAAGATAAATGTATAACCTTGCCTATCAAAATGTCCTGTTAAGTACACTTACCCGTATTGTTAAAGACGATGAAGTGATTAACAAACAAGTCAAAAACCTCTATCTCAAACCGTATCGTCAACCTACTTTATCCATATGACGAATGTCTAATTCCCCAAATGGAGATGTGAGTTCGAATCCAATTGGCGGGGTGGGGATGGTTTAAGGGAAATTCAAAAGAAATTGCTTATCGAAAAAAAGATAAATGTATAACCTAAAACTCAAAAGAGCTCACAGTGTCCCATTAAGCACACACAACCATAGTTAAAGAGTATGAACTAACAAACAAGTCAAATAAACCTCTATCTCTAACATCTTCGTCAATCCACTTTATATTTCCTAATTTTGATTTTCATACCATTTTCCTTGTTGCACTCACTGAGTTACTTCCATAAATAAGAGCTAATCTCCCAATAATCTCGAAACTTAATTTCATGGATGCAATTAGCTTAATGTACCCAATTTGCAAGTTTATACCTTCAGATAATGAGATAAATAAGCCGAACTCAACTTCACACACTGAAAACTTAGCCTTCCGTTAAGCACACATAACGGTATAGTTAAAGACGATGAACTAACAAACAAGTCAAATAAACTTCTATCTCTAACATCATCGTCAGCCCACTTTATCTTTCCTCATTTTAATTTTCACGCCATTCTCATCATTGAGATCACTGAGTTCTATCCATAAATAACATCTAATCTCCTAATAAACTCCAAGCTTAATTTCACAAAATGCCCATACTCTACAGAAGCAAATGCAATCAGCTAGATGTGCCCAATTAGCAATACTATACCTTCTGATGATACGATAAATCCGCCGAACTCAGCTTTGCACACTGAACACGCATGCTCTCGATCTTCGTCTTCATTGATGCCTCCTTCCTCTCCTGGTTCTCAAAATACTTTGACCCTTTGCTCATCTCGTAAACCACTCTCTGCACCTTCTCCTTGTCCACACCTTCCATGCCTGAAATACCATCAACCCCAAGCTCAAATCTCAGAAATTTCTCAAAACCCATCAACCCAAACTCAAATCACAGAAATTGATAGCAACCCATCAACCCAAGCTCAAATCTCAGAAATTTCTCAAAACCCATTATAACCCAAGCTCAAATCTCAGAAATTTCTCAAAACCCATTAGAACCCAAACTCAAATCTCAGAAATTTCTCAAAACCCATTAACCCCAAACTCAAATCTCAGAAATTTCTCAAAACCCATTACTCAATCACCACCATTTCACTAACGAAATTTCTCAAAATTCTGAGACCTGCTTTGGCGTTGGTGTAAACGGTGTCGTACGACTGCCACGGCCGATCGGCGCCGCCGGACGCGGCGGAGGAGCAGCTCTCTTCCTTCTCCGCCATTTTTGTCCTCTCTTCCCCAATTTCGAAACCTTGCTTCGGAAGCTTAGTAGAGGGAAAAAGAAATCGAAAATTGACAGTTTCGCAGGAAAATTGATTATATAGTGGTGGTAAGAGTTATGGGTGGGCATTTTGGACCCGAAATTAGTTTTAAACCGACCCGAAATGAAAAAATGGAACTGTTATAAACTATTCGGTTTTGATTATCTCAATGAGAATTATTCAGTTGTGATTCGGCGAAAATCCTCAAAATTTAAAATCGATCGATAATTGGTAAGAACCAAATTAATTCGTGTCGCCATGTAAATTAAAGAATGAAGGTCGAAAAAATGTTTATTTATCTCCCATTATTATTTTATCTATAAAATTTTATATTTTGACTGCTCTGTAATAATTAGATCTTCATATAATTTGTAAATTTCAAATTTCTAGTTATAAATCGACTCAATTTCGTCCAATCTAGCTTATAAATTAAGTATAAATTAAATATTAGAAAATCAACGAATTCTTACCAGATAGAACATGAGAGATGGATTAAAAATTCGAGGTCAAAATCACTTTGTTAAGTAATGTTCTAAATAGGCGTTAGTCGGCCAAAAAAGACTTTCTAAAGACTAATCAGAGATCAGTTAAGGAATAAAAAAAAATAAATCGGATTGAATAATTAATTGAAAATTAACAAAGGACTAATCGAACTTATCAGACAAGTTGAATGTTTTTACGACACTATTGTTAAATAGTTTCAGAAATTTTTTTAAAAATTCTCAACCTGTTCAATTATTTTTGGATGAATTCATGGTCACAAGAACACCAGCTCTAATGGCGTCGTTTTTGTCTTGTCCACGTGGCGTGCGAGGAAGAGACAGGCCGCGTCATCACTGTTCCACGTGGCGTGCCGTCGAAGGACAGTGCCCGGTTCGAAAACGGCGTCGTTTAATAGATCTCTTCTCCGACACAAAGCGAAGAGCTTTTAGAGTTCGGACACAAAAGCTCCGATCGGTTCCGGGTTCGATTCCGCGCCGATTCTCGCCAATTTTTTTCATGTGGGTTCTCTTCGATTCGTCCAATATTGCAGAGAATGGTTTCGATCGGGTCGATTCTCTCGCCGGAGCTAGGGTTTTGCGGCGGAGGTGTCTCTGTTAGGGCCACACCGAGAAGGGTTTTGAGGATCAGGGCCATGGAGGTGGGTTCAAATCGGAATGGGGACGGAGTGAAGGTCGGATCGGGCGTGGTTAACAATGGGCACGCCGGAAATTTGGGTAAAAATCTGAACTTTGAGTTTTGGTTTTGTGGTTTTGGTGGGGTGTTGTTTGGCTGCTGGGAAAATGTGGGAAAGTGGAGAGGAAATTTGTGATTTTCTTTTCCATACTTGTTGTGCATTGGAATGTGATCATTGGTTCGTATTTTGTTGAGCTAAACATATTCTATCAAATGGGGTCATATCTTGCTAAAAATCTGAACTTTGACTATTGGTTTTGTGCTTTTAGTTGGTTGTTGTTTGGTTGCTGGGAAAATGTGTGAAAGTGGAAAGGACATTTGTGTTTTTCGTACTTGTTGTGGATTAGAATATGCTTTTGGTTGGTTGATCATTGGTGTATATTTTGTTAAGCTGAACGTATTCAGTCAAATGGGGTCGTATCTTGTTTTGGACACTTTGAATTTGTTCACTCTGAACTGAAATACCCGACATTGGATAAAAATATGAAACTATATCGTGGGTTTTGGTTACTTAGTCGAGAATAGGGTTTAGTGGACTGTTTGGTTGCTGAGAAAATGTGGGGAGGTGAAAGGAAATTTATGTTTTTTGTACTTGTTGTGGATTGGAATGTGTTTTTGTTTGGTTTGGTAGAAATGATTGATCATTGGTGCATATTTTTTAAGCTAAACATATTCTATCAAATGGGGTCATATCTTGTTTTTGATCAACAACAGGCATGTCGGAGATTTGGGTAAAAATCGGAACTTTGATTCTGGGTTTTGTGGTTTTACTGTTTTAGTGGGATGTTGTTTGGTTGCTGGCAAAATGTGGGAAAGTGGAGAGGAAATTTGTGTTTTTCTTTTTCCTACTTGTTGTGCATTGGAATGTGATCATTGGTGCATATTAACTTTGAGTGTTGGATGTGTGGTTTTAGTGGACTTTTGTTTGGTTGCTGGGAAAATGTGTGAAAGTGAAAAGGAAATTTCTGTTTTTCGTACTTTTGGATTGGAATGTGCTTTTGGTTGGTTGATCATTGGTGCGTTTTTCGTTAAGCTGAACGTATTCTATCAAATGGGGTCATATAATTTTTTTGACACTTTGAATTAGTTCACATTGAGCTGAAATACCTGAGATTGGATAAAATATGAAATTTTATTGTGGGTTTTGGTTATTTAGTGGAAAATAGGGTTTAATGGACTGTTTGCTTTCTGGGAAAATGTGAGGAAGTGAAAAGGAAATTTGTGTTTTTTACACTTGTGGCTTGGAATGTGATTTTGGTTGGTTACCTAGAAATGATTGATCATTGGTGTATATTTTGTTAAGCTGAATGTATTCTATAAACGGGGTCATATCTTGTTTTTGACACTTCGAATCTGTTCACTCTGAGCTGAAATACCTGAGATTCAGGTAAAAATATGAAATTTTATTGTGGGTTTTGGTTATTTAGTTTTGAATAGGGTTTAGTGGACCGTTTGGTTGCTGAGAAATGTGTGAAAGCAAAAAGGAAATTTTTTTTTCCGTAATTGTCGTGCATTGGAATGTGTTTTTGATTGGTTACCTAGAAATGATTGATCATTGGCTTCATCTCTTGTGTTTGACACTTTAAATCTGTTCATTCTGAACTGAACTATGGGCACACCGGAGATTCGGGTAAAAATCTAAACTTACCTTGCGTGTTTTGTATTTTTAGTCAGGAATAGGGTTTAGTAGGCTGTTTGGTTGCTGAGAAAATGTAAGAAAGCAAGAAGAAATTTTTTGTTTTTCATACTTGTGCATAGGAATGTATTTTTGGATGCATACTCGGAACTGGTTGATCATTGGTGCACTCTTATGCTAAACTAGACATTGTTTTTGACACTTCGAATCTGTTCACTCTGAACTGAATTGTGACCACTCGTTGTTAATGATCAGGGAAGAGTCTCGGTCCATTGTCTACCGTTGGGAATTCAACTAACATAAAGTGGCAGGAATGTGGAATTGAAAAGGACGATAGACAAAAGTTACTGCAGCAGAAAGGGTGTGTTGTTTGGATCACAGGTCTCAGCGGTTCAGGTTTGTTTTCGATTTCATCTCTACTTCTTGGTTGATGTTATGTAGTTTTATCCAGCAAATGTCAACTTTTGGAAACCTTTTTGCGTTAACTATGCATATTTCGATTGATTGATTTTTTGTGTGGTTTGTGGTTTCCAATAAGTCTTTACGGTTTGATTGATTGATTTGAATGTCTACGGTTTACTTCTTATCGTTTTTGAATTGAAACAAATTATAGGGAAGAGCTCTGTGGCGTGTGCCTTGAGTCGGAACTTATATCAGAGGAAAAAGTTGTCTTACATTCTCGATGGAGACAATGTCAGGCACGGCCTGAATCGGGATCTTAGTTTCAAAGCAGAAGACCGTGCAGAGAACATCCGGAGGGTTGGTGAGTCTTGTTAAAACCTATATGACCATCGTTATGTGTTATAATTATTCTCGTGATGTATATAATAAATTTTTTTCAGGAGAGGTAGCGAAGCTGTTTGCAGATGCCGGAGTTATTTGCATTGCCAGCTTGATTTCTCCCTATTCGAGGGATCGGGACGCCTGTCGTGCACTATTGCCAGATGGAGATTTTATTGAGGTCATTGCTTTAACGACGACTTTATTTTCCAGAATGATCGATCCCTAAACTCTAATGAGAATCTTGATACCACAGGTGTTCATGGATGTACCGCTCGAAGTTTGTGAGGCAAGAGACCCGAAGGGTCTTTATAAGCTTGCCCGGGCGGGGAAGATCAAAGGTATTTACCTCCATTAATAAATCACAATGTTCTAAAATTCTCTGACTAGTCTAGTTAGTCCCCGATTAATCCTCTATTAAATCCAGATTAATCTCATAATTTGATTATTTTTTCAATTAGTCCCCAAAGGACCTATACTTTTTAGAAAAAACCGCTATTATGAATTTTTTCAAATTTTCTTTTATTGTACGCTACCGAATTTCTTATGAACTTCCAATGTTGACAAAATCATAGAATACCTAAATCTAAATCATTTGTGTCCCGAAGCATTATGAAAAAAATGCATGTTATAAATATGAGGTCTTTGGTTCCAAACCCTATGTTGGCGATATTGGTGATCAATCATTGCTGGTAAGAAAATGAAAAGTAGGAGACCCCGATAGCGCGTATTCCAAAACTCATACAAGAAAAGAACGCCGTCGATCACAATACCATTTCTTGAATCATTATTTTTCTGCATATTTACCAATTTTTCATCAAGATCCTAAGATTTGCATTTTAACTTGCAGGGTTTACCGGTATTGATGATCCCTACGAACCACCGCTGAATTGCGAGGTTTGTGTTCTTTCTTTAGATCATTAGGACTGTTTTTCAGTTTTCGAGATCATTGTTTAGATCCTGAGATTTGCCTATCTGTGTAGTCTATTGGTTTTCATAGATTTGCATGGCTCCAAATGTTAAGACACCAAATAGTCCTCTTGCATGCTTCTACTAAGAACTACTTTTACAACACCAGCCCGATTTCATATAATCTGGTGGTTTAAGTCAGCTAGGCGGCGGATATATAAGCATTTTTTGAAAAATATTTTTTTTTCAGGATAATGTATATGAATAAGTGTGTTAAAAATCTCCGGCTTGTCCCATTAGTTCTCTGTTAATCCCCTATTAAATCCTTAATCTGATTAATGTCCGACTAATCACTGATTAATTTGATTTTCCCACTTCTCTGCTCTTTGATGTGTATATTTTCTTGGGTTATATCAAAAATTGTGTTCTATTTTCACAGATAGCTCTGAAACATTCAGGAGGTGAAGCTTGTGCTTCTCCTGATGAAATGGCTCAAGAAGTGGTTTCATACTTGGAGAAGAAAGGCTATCTCTGGGTTTAAAAATAAGGTCTACTTGTGTCAAGCTAATGGGTTTTTTTTTTCAGTTTCATTTTTACCTCTTACATGCTTAAATATATACTATTGTAAGATAAATTTTATGTTGTTATTTTGTGTTATTTACTATGGGATGCATGTAATTATATCCATAAAGACGATCAAAATTAGGGGTGGACATGGTTATGAGACCGGACCTTTTTTTTGGAACCATATCTGAAACCACTATATGAGTAACGGGTTTGGTTCTTACTTCAATTCTTTGGTTTGGTTCTTCGGTTCTATGAAACTGATTTGTTTTTTTCTTTGATTTAGACTACATTTCTAGTTCGAATTAGACGAAATCGAATATGTTTTCCAATCAAAAACTTTAAACTTTCAATTATAAAAAAATAATGTTAAAACTTAATTATTACAACTAAATTGAAATATAATGTTTGCAAACAAATTTCATTCTTTAATTCACAAGAAACTAACTGGTTCGGCTTTTATTGGTTAGTTGGCCTTTCTTAATTTTGAGAAAGGAAATTGAACCAAAATGAAAAGGTTCTCTCAAATTAAGAACTAAAATTGAATCATTAATTGATTCTGAATTTTTGGTTCGAGACCAGTTTTTTATTCAAAATGTCACTTCTAATCAAAATATTTCTCATTAGAAAGTAGTATTTTAAAAAATTCAAGTTGTTCGATTAATATATGATTAATCTTCAATTAATTTGATTGAGTTTCTACCAATCTTGGATAATTCTCTCCGCCTGAACAACACCTAGCGTTTATTAAAACACTCTTTGAATGACATCAATCACTTACGTGACATTCACAAAGACGGCG
The DNA here is from genome assembly GCA_963920655.1 of Geranium rotundifolium. Lineage (NCBI taxonomy): Eukaryota > Viridiplantae > Streptophyta > Magnoliopsida > Geraniales > Geraniaceae > Geranium > Geranium rotundifolium. The sequence continues at coordinate 36,985,707 of OY987317.1, forward strand.
TAATTAATTAGGATAATCATAAATAGAGTGTAATTAAATTATTTATAAATATAGTAAAAGGAGATCCCTAACAAATTGTAACATATAATTTTCGAATTCCCAAACAGAAACATATACAATTCTAAGTGGACGAATTCATGTACTAAGCCAAAAAGAAAATGAATTAATGTAAATTTTCCTCTATATTTTCTCAATAAATATTAATGTCATTTCCAGAAACGTAATTTCTATTATATCAACAAATCACGGTTTTTAAGAAATGTAGTGTTTATTATATCAAAAAATCACGGGTTTTAAAGAAATGTAGTGTATTATTTCAACAAATCACGATAGTTTAAGAAATGTAGTGATTATTTATTATTTATATAAAAAATCACAATTAAGTGTTTTAAATTAAATGTATCAGAGAATATTATTTTTTTCTTCTTCTTTCTATTATCTATAAATTCAGTGATTTGATTCACATTATGAGCAAAGCCTCTTCATCAATATTGTTTCTCATTAATTTGAGGTGCAATGAGTCCAAGCAAAAGCACCATTCTGGGTTTGTTGGAGCTTTGGTGTTATGTTCTATTAACAGGTTTGTTGTCATGTGTTATAGGAGCTTAATTAATCTTAAATTTGAAAATTATGGGGTTTAATTTTTTTTTAATTACCAGTGATGTTATAGAATAGTAATGTTTAAATATGTTATGAGCCTCTCATCTCATTGGTATGTTAATTCTTGCACACTCATTAATATTTGTTGGCCCATTTCAGTAAGGGCCTAGAACTGAGAACCGAGTTGAACTATAATTGAAAAACGGAAGATTATGATTAGGTTTTAATTCTAATTTTGAGAGAATCGTTGATTGCGGGTTGGTTATGGTTCTTGAAAACCATAAATTATGGTTAATTTGGCTTAGAATTTAGTCGGGTCCACGAACACATAATATTACATTTAAACCATAACATTTGGTTGATTTAGACACTTTACGTTTCGATTGTGATGTAATATTTGGACCATACATTTTGTTTTTATTTCCTATTTTATTTATAGGGAAAAGTACGGATAAATACACCTAACTCTACATTTTCCCTTACTTACAACTAATTAATTTCGGGTCATTCACCTACACCAAAGTTTCGTAAATTTTCACGTGTCAAAGTTTTTGGACAGAAAATATTAATTTTAAAAGTAAAAAGACAAAAATGTCCTTGAGTGAAAATCTAATTTTCAGACCTAAAAATGTTAATTCTCACTGTAAATCACATGTCAAAGTTTTTGGACAGAAAATGTTAATTGTAAGAGTAAAAAGACGAAAATGCCCTTGAGTAAAAATCTGCATGCATTCTAAAATTAGATTTTTAGACTACGAGCGCCTAACGTTCTTTACAAAACTGCGAACATGCAAACTTTCTTCTCCATGACAAGAAAACGTGTTTATTTTTTGTTGTTGCAGGTTTTGGAGCTAATGCTTTGTCCTATGACTACACAACAACAATTGAGGTAAGCACTTTGGTTCGATCAATCCTAACAAATGTGCACAAATATTGCATCTGAAACAACAACAACAACAACAACACTTGATCTTTTCAGTGCTTGGCTGAGCCTCACAAGCCTCAGTATGGTGGAGGGATCATCAGAAACCCAGACATGAAACATGACTCGAAAGGCTGGTCTTGGTTTGGATCAGCAAAGGTACAGCATAGAGTCTCAGACAACAATGGCTTCATAGTTGCTCTTGCCAGAAACCAACCTCATGACAGCATGTCACAGAAGGTCTATCTCCACAGAAACAGAATCTACACTTTCTCAGGTGGGTTGGTTCAAATTCACTTCTTCCCGACACGGGTCAAGATCTGATACCAGCCCGCCCGCCCGACATAAGAATAACCGAACCTGATAGGCGGAGACCCAGAATTACGGTTCTGGGATAATTACAGAAAAGTCAGTGTTTCGTTGTCATTAAAAACGTTAGGCCCCAGTCAGACAGATATGACATAAAGAGAATCTACACTTTCTCAGGTAGGTTGGTTGAATTCACTTCTTCCCGACTCGGGTCAAGATCTGATACCATGTTAAAGCCCGCCCGCCCGACCTAAGAATAACTGAACCTGATAGGCGGAGACCCAGAATTACGTTTCTGGGATAATTATAAAAGAGTCATTAAAATCGTTAGGCCTCAGTCAGACAGATTTGACATGATTAAAAAAACTGGTCGGAAATTAATCAGGAGTTAGTCTTTACATTACTAACTATCTTGTTTAATTTTTGTAGCTTGGGTGAAAGTGAGTGAAGGAAGTGTCCAAGTAAAGGGTATGTTCAAAACAGTAAATGGGTTCCAATTTGCTGGTGATGTCATTGCCAAGCCTAATTGTTGGTCCATGCTCAAAGGTGGACTTTCAGTCAATGCCTCTGGCCCTGCTGAGCTCTACTTTGAGGTACTATTGATCTATAGTTGACATAAACTTTACGTCGTGTTTCGAAGTTCTTTATTACTCCTTGAGTTTTCTCGAGAATACTCGATAAAACCAGGTTGATCAGGATTGACAGAGTTTCAAACAAAGTTTTAGAACTGGTTCTTGATGATTCAGTTTTTTCGAGTTCTCACTCATTTAAATTTAGTCAAAATTGGTCAACTTTTATTTTTATTTTTTTAATGTTGTAAAAATCTTTGATATGTATGAGTAATATTCGATTAGTCCTCGATAATTTCTGATTAATTCTTTAATCAGATTTATTTTTCAATCAGTCTCTAACTAATTCCAGACTAGTCCTTAGAAGACCATCTCCGACTGACCAGCGCCTAGCGTTTTTATACAGCACGACTGATTTTTTTACAAATGATTTGAAATTATTCTATAATTTGAGTTTTTTTATTTAAGTTCGATTATTTTCCTGAATTATTGTTATTTTTGTGATTCATGTAGTATTTATATAATACAAAACGAGTTTTGCTAATTTCTTCTCGAATTCTCAAAAGAAAAGCATTTTTCGTCTCGCTAAGTTCTCCCTGATTCCGAGTTTTAAATAAATTTTGGTGATGATGAATATATTGAGTATCTTTTCAGAGCAACAACACATCAGTTGAGATACATGTTGACAGTGTCTCTCTCCAACCTTTCACTCATCAAGAGTGGAGGTCTCACCAAGACCAATCCATCGACAAGGTACATGAAACAAAACAACCTTAATTAAACCCTAGTGACTAGTGAACATTCCTTGTAACATGTTTGATTAAGGTGCTGATGAACATAGATTGATTGTTGCAGGTAAGGAAAAGAAATGTGCAGATCAAAGCTGTGGACAAAAATGGAAACCCAATGCCAAATGCCACAATCTCTGTTCAACTGAACAAAATCGGGTTCCCGGTCGGGTGTTCGACGACGAAGAACATCCTAGACAACCCTGGATTCCAGAAATGGTTCACCTCGAGATTTACGGTGACGACGTTCGGGGACGAAATGAAATGGTATCGTCACCGAAACCCGAGTCAAAAAAATTTGAGTCGTTATAAAGTCTCGCGTAATATGAATTCTCAGTCTAAAATGCACGTGAAGGGGAATCTTAGTGTCTGTTTTCATTTGAAGGGTATTTTTGTCTTTTCATTTCATCCGTTCTTGCAAATATATGAAATGCACGCGTAATATGAATTCTCAGTCTGAAATGCACGTGAAGAGAGGGTGTTAGTGTCTGTTTTCATCTAAAGGGTATTTTTGTCTTTCCACTTCATCCGTTTTTGCAAATATATGAAATGCACGCGAAGAGGGTGTTGTTAGTATATGTTTCATCTGAAAGGTATTTTCATCTTTTTACTTCATCCTGTTGGTGCAAATATGTCTCCCCTATTGACATGTATGGACTCTGACAGGTACAGCACCGAAGGCCGCGGGCGAAACCTGGAGGACTACACGGTCGCCGACAACATGCTTCGATTCTTCCAACAACACAACGTCAAAGTACGAGCACACAACGTTTTCTGGGACGACCCCAAGTACCAACCCTACTGGATCTCCTCCCTGTCCCCTCCTCAACTCGCCGAGGCCGCTAAGAGGAGACAGGAGTCCATCATGTCTAAGTAATAAATATATTAACTTGTGATTGTGTCAACTTGAACTTTAATTTTAAAACTTAATTAGGGTGGACAGGAATTTAAAACCGGACCGAACCGATCACAACTACAATGCACCCGACCTTTTGATTAAGAAAAGTTGGAACTATACTCAGAATCGCTATGTAAGAAAACGGTCTACGGTCTAGTTCTGACCGCGGTTCTTTAATTTGGCTTCCGATTCTATTCGGATAGAAACAATACGTTGATTTTCAAACTTAACTTAAGATCGATTTATAAGTCGAACTAGAGTCCGATAAAACAGTGAATTTGAAATCATAAAAATTTTAACGAAAACTAAATGGTAAAGTTTGATTAGTACAATTCAGTCAAAATATAAAATTTGGAAAAATAGCAATAAAAGATAAATAATAAACGTGACTCGTGAGTGGACGAAAGGTGGGCACGTGACGATGTGAACCGACTAATTAACAGTTCTAAGTTTTGAGATCTTGAACAGAACCATAATCAAATGATTCTCTCAAATTTAAAACCAAAACCGAACCATCAACCCAAGTTTCGTTTTTTAGTTATGAGCCCGATTTGGTTCTCACTTTGAGACATGTTCTGATTCCAAAGTACCCACCCCTAATGTAAAATATGTTCGTGTATTAATTTATGTTTATGACTAACTCATATATAACAGGTACAAAGGCCAAGTGATCCACTGGGACGTGGTCAACGAGAACCTACACTTCAGGTTCTTCGAGGACAAGCTCGGACCGGGTTTCTCCGCAGATGTGTATCGAAAGGCGTGCGAGATCGACGACAAGGGAGTGATGTTCTTGAATGACTTCAATACGTTGGAGTACGTCGAGGACAAATCGTCGAGCCCCGCAATGTACTTGAAGAAGCTGAGGGAGATGGGGAGCAATGAGAGGATGGGGATAGGGTTGGAGTCGCATTTCGGCCCGAGGGATCCGAACGTTGCCCACATTAGGGCTTCGCTCGACACTCTTGGTGCTGTCGGGCTCCCGATTTGGATCACCGAGCTAGATGTCGAGAGCTGTCCACAACAGGTGAGTTTATATACACATTAAACCCAAGATGTAATAGTGTTTTAAAAAATGTTATAACTGCATCTCGAGAGGATAGAGCATTTTGAGAACTAATCAGACTAGTCAAAAAAACTTAAAACACATAAAGTTAATCGTTTAGGTCAAAATACTTAGTTTTCGCATCGGGTAAATATGAGGTAAATGGGGTGACTTGTGACATGTTGGTGGGCCTCTGTAAAATAAAGTGGCCCAGTGAGTGGCTTGTCAGTCTTTTGGGTCGAGTGTGGAGTCAAACATGTCTACCACATAGGAATGGAAGAAAAATACCCGAACTCGCCTCGTTGCCATTTATATAGTGGCAAAACTTCATGAACTCGGCCGGAACTTGGTATCCCCAATCTAACAAGACAGGGGTCACAACACCCGCCTCGTTGTCACCCCTAGTATCACGTGTATCCTTGCAAACTCCTCCTTGTTAAAGCCCAGTTCTCCGCGCCTCGTTGTCACCCCTAGTATCACGTGTATCCTTGCAAACTCCTCCTTGTTAAAGCCCAGTTCTCCGCAACAAGTGGTATCACATCCCAATTTGCACGTACATGATCAAGCCCAAAAGGCCAATATAATGAGTCACGTGAGTCGGTAGGATCGGTTAACATACCTATGTGATGAGGGCTCATTGCAGCTTGATATACCTGTTGAAACTACTTTTGTACATAGATACACTTAACGTTTTTTAGGATCTAAAATTTTTATTTATGTGTTTTGTACATAAGTACACCTAAATTTTGCCTAAATGTATAATAAAACTAGAATCAGAACGAAAATAAGAATTTTAGTTGACATGACAACAAGTTCAAAAACAGATTAAGTATACTTATCTGCAAACTGCAATTATCCCACAGACTTATACGTCAAATATATGTATCATAAGTTTTCTTGACGTGTTCCTCCTTGATAAGACCCGATCAGCCTAGACATTTACAGTAGTATTGACACTATTTTCAATACTTGACCATATATATATGAATCAATTTACAGGCTCAATATTTGGAGCAAATAATGAGGGAAGTCTATTCACATCCCAAGGTCAATGGGTTGGTGATGTGGGCAGGAATTGATGGAAATGGCCAATGTTACAGAATGTGCTTGACTGACCAGAACTTCAACAACTTGCCCACCGGAGATGTTGTGGACAAGCTGCTCAAGGAATGGGGGCTCGGGTCGGGTTTTCTTGGCACGACCGACACGAATGGATCCATCGGGGCCTCTCTGTTTGAAGGAGACTATGATGTGAAGATCAACCAGAGCCCCTCCATGGCTCAGAGCTTGAAGGTGGTTTTAGGCTCACAAGGCCACCAAGAAACAACAACATTGTTGGTGAAAGTGTAATTGATAGGTTGATTCTACATAAATTAGGGTTTATTTGTTCATTGACTACATATGGAGTTGCTAATTTGCACGTCAGGTTAAAATATTCGGGTTGGGCTCCACAGCTAAAATAAAATTTAATGTATCGTTAAATGTCTTATGTACACGAGTTAGATAGTAGTATTGAACTTCTGCATATGTGTGTTAGAGAACAGAGAGGCCCTCAAATCGACCAGCTCTGTTACCATGTAAGGAAACGACTCGCTTCCCTTACACGTCAGAACTCGACTCGCCTAAAGTTAAACATGATGGGTAGGGTCCTCGAGATGATTTTATGTGGTGAGTGCATCCACGTCTTTTCGATCGGCACGGGACTTTAACACCCATCTTCTAGGTGTTTGTTGTCCTGAATAAGTGAATCCGTTTACCAGTTTAAATAACAGTTTGAGCTTCCACCTGACCTGCTTGTGGTGATGATCTCTACTGAGATATATTTATGTTGCATCGATCCCCGATCTTTAGTGAAGGAAAGTGTTGAAGTCTCAGATCAGAAAAACGTGTTGATTGATCCATCAATGAATTTGAACTTTTATGTAGGCCGAGCTCGTAAGAGTGTAATATTTTTCACCAAACTCTGATACCATTTCCCACCTATCATGTTTTTTTTATCAGCAAGCAGTGTACCGAGATTTGGGCTCTACTACAAAACTTGTAATGCAAGCAAGAAACCCACAAGAAGAGAATGATCCAAAGATGATTGAGGAACGTGTAACGAGAGCAACTTATTTGGAGTTTAGTTTATGATGTTAAGTAATATTCATGCATGCATGCAAGACAAGGTTTGTGCTTCTTCTAGGATGTTTCATATACATGTAATAGTTTCTTACTGTTTTTGTTGTTTGTTTTCTACGACCAATGCCATTTTCACGAGTCTTTTCATGATTTTGGTTCAGAGGAAGCTTGAAATATATCTTGGACTTTTCAAGATTTGGTTGCAAGGAAGCTTCAGGAAGTTCTATCAGTGATTTGGTCGATGTGCATGTCGGTATTGGGCATATAGTCTGCGTAAAAATGGACTGTACATATCGGGTCGGGCTCCATAACTAAAACTTATTTTATTTCACTTCTTTTTCACGCAGGATTACTTAACCTTTTCATTTGCGCTCGTGTACGCGTGAGTTTTATTTCCCTTTCGCGTTGGTGTACACATGAGCCTCTACTTTAATAGTACTCTTTTTCACAGGTAGTCTTGTCTACACATGAACCATAGCAGGACTGGGCTTTTGCATATAGACCGGAGTCCACGAGGAGCGCGAGCACAAAGAGCACATGCTAAAACCAGCTTGGCTATATATACATCTATATATTATTTATACAATGCCTACAATCACCACATTAGGCAACAAATATTCTACAATAATGGCGATTTGCCTGTACAAGGCAATGAGATTAATATCGGTAAGAACTCAAAATTGATTTCTTGCGGGATCACAAGAATCACAATGTGTCTGATCATAATCGACTAACACAATATCAGTCGGGTATTCTCGAGTTTATCCAACTAGCATTAGTGTTCAGTCGGTATAACTGGGCATTATAACCGAATAACGCTAATGATAGTTGGATAAATAAAAATATACCCGACTATCTCAAATCGAGCAGTCGAGTATAGTTCAGGGGCAAGGGCAACGTTCATATTGTTGACAAGTAACGAGCATGCGGTTTGACCAACTGTGATATCGGTCAGTTGCATCACCAACTTTCTATATACTTAGGATACGTTAATGTTATCGTCTTATATTGAAAATATATGGGTTTAAGAGACCAGTTTGAATTACATGTTCATGTTTGGGCATCTATCTATCAACTCGAGGTTTAAGTATGCTGTATTTTAACATGACAGGAGAAACCATGGCAAAGTGAAAACTAGTCTCAAAATTTGTGTCGATCTGGACCCCACGACCTCATTGCTGGAGTATGCCTTGAATTAGCATTAGGGATGCCCATTTTATTTTTATTAAAAACCATAACTGAACCGGGAGCCGGACCAACAAAAGCCAAGAAAATAAAAACCGTGAATAATGGTTTCGTCGTGGTTCAATTTTTAAGTGAAGTTATCATATTTGGTTTAGGTCCAATTTGCATACACAAGACTATATAATACCTTAAAAACGATATGTTGTGGTTGGGGTTTGGTGATATGGTGTTTAGACCAACTTTAAACTTTTCTGTCCAATTGAATTTTGTGACACAAATAATACATTATCAAGTAAACACGTAAATATAATTTATCACTTCTTGCTCGAAGATGACGTCATCTCATGTCTGGTTCAGCATTATTGGCCATTGTCCTAGCGAAGGGCCCACCGAGCCCTAGCGACAACCTGGACACGACGACGTAGGAGCTGGACCGAACCACATTAAAACGCTGTCGTTTCTCCACTTCCCACTCCACAGCCTCGCTCACCCCCACGAGGAGCGTGAAAACCACGCACCAATAGAAAACTCACAACGTTCGTAGACGCACCCAATGACACGCTCCACGCGACTCACTCTCCCAAACAGGCGCGTCGGGAGAGAATGAACAGTCCTCATTTGTCTGTATTTATTATTTATCATCATTATATCTCCTTTTTGTGAGAAGAAATAAATAAATATATATATTTATTTCGTCTCTGCGAATCGATTGTGAATTTTTTCTGAGTTCTGTTCTGTCTCTCGTCTCCGATGGGTTTGTGGGAAGCTCTTCTCAATTGGCTCCGGAGGTATAATTTTTTTTTTAAAATTTCTTGTCCTGTTTTTTTTTTTTTTTTTTCGAGAAATTGATTTTCAGCTTGACCCTTTGAATTGGATCCAATTTTTGTATTTTTTGAATTCGTTTTTGTGATATTTGGAAACCCAATTGAGGAAAGAGATTGCTTTGGGTGTTTATATTGGCAAAAATGTGTTTTTTTGGAGTTTGTATGTGCTTGATTGGGGATATTAATGCATAGGTTAGATATTGATTTGTGGGTGTGGTTTGATTTGATGGGAACAGAAATGGGGCTCATTTGTGGATTGTGATTGTAATTAAAGTTGGGTTTTTTTTCTTCTTTTTTGATTAGTTTGCTATGATGTGTTTAAAAGTCAAATGGTAATGTGGGCACTCTAGTTTTTAGGGTTTAATATTGAAGATGGAGGGTAGGTTTTCAATGACTATGGTTTGTTTAGGTTATGAATGATATGGCATTGCAGTGTTGGGGATTTTGGGAGTTTTCGAGTTCAAGGCGATGAGTTGCAGCTTTGAAGGTTAAAAAAAAGTAAAAAGGTCGACTGAAATGTGACCCATCTGATGCTTTCTTAGTGCCTGGTTTGATTTGGGTTCGTGGCATTGTTATTGGTTTTTGCCTTTCGGTTCATTTTGCAAAGATCATCTCTGTTAGGTGCTTAAGAATGTTTTATACATAGTATGATATAGAATGTCTTTACTTCTGATAAAATTGTAGGACTAGTAAAGTTCTTAGCAAGCCTTGGCTGTGTTAGTAGGTTATTATTCTAACTCGCCAACCTATAAATGTTTCTTTACCATTATCAAATGAATTTCAATGATATAACTTCTTGAGAAGACATGAATTCAGTGTACCAGCTGTGTGTGTATTTGTGTAGAACAATTGTAATTCTACGAGAAAATATCAAATTTTCAAAATTCAGTGTTTGCAAGTTGCTATCGCTTGGTGTTCATGCCTATTTGTTTCACGCGTGACATGGTTCGGTGATTTTAGAGTTACCATTAGTTGAGAAGATCTATGGAATCGTCTATTTCTTCCTCTCTCACAGACACAAACATCAATACGCACACAACACCCTACCCACACAAAATGAAAATTGTATTCCGCTTCCCTCTCTTTATCAACCGAGCTTTCTCACATAGAATCAGTTGGTCAAGACGATTTCAATCTTGTATGAGAGATTCTGGGTTTAGGTTCGAATCCCAGTGGGTCACCTGATTGGAGGCAGGTGTGGGGTAAGGGGTAGTGTAGGCATTTTGTGTAATTTATTGTAATCCTATAGTATTAGACAACTTTTAAAAAGTATGATTTTTTGGCCGTTACTTCCTCTCAAGGGCTTTGACTTGAGGCCGTATTTATGTTATGAATTTATATAATCTCAGCCTCTTTTTCAAGCAAGAAATGGAGCTCTCTCTGATAGGCCTTCAGAATGCGGGAAAGACATCTCTCGTGAACGTCATTGCAGTAAGTAATTACTAATTTACCATCTAGACAATATCTTTGTTTAAATTAATTCCTCTTTATCTTTGCGCTCCTCCTCTTTGGTTTATTCTGAATCCTTGTTTCCCATGTCAATCTTTTTCCTAGACGGGTGGATATAGTGAAGACATGATCCCCACGGTATGTAATGTTCATCCAAAAATATTTCTCCCACGACCCCATTAAAATTCATTATCTGCAGTTTAATGTTGTTTCGTGCATCTTGAAAAACAATTTCTAAGCGCAATCTTGTATACACAGGTAGGTTTTAACATGAGGAAGGTGACCAAAGGAAATGTTACTATAAAGTTGTGGGATCTCGGAGGTCAACCCAGGTTCCGAAGCATGTGGGAGAGATATTGCCGTGCAGTATCAGCTATCGTGTATTTGCACTCAAACTCCTATATTCGTTCTCTTAGTCATCATTCTTACAAATTAATATTTTTTTCATGCTGCATTTATAACAATGTTCTAAAAAATGTTAGGTGTTATTCAGACGGATAAAGCCTCTGTAGTTTTATCTTTTTAATAAATAAATTGTCTATAAATACCATCAAAATATGAATAATAGTATATAAAATAAGGTATAGAAATGTAAATATGTTAATATTCTTTACATTCATATCCTTAAAAAAATCAGTAAGAGTACCAATTAGTATAAATATTCAAAGTTTAGGTTTTATTTATTTTTATTTTTTCAAAATTGAAATTAAAAAAAATATCTGCCGGAATCCGATCCACCAACTTTGACCGCCCGATTATATGAAATCAAGTCGGTGTTCTAAAAATCTCCTCCTAGGCTGAATTTTAGAACACTGGTGTATGAGGCTGCAGATTATCATCAAGATAATCTAAATTAGTAATTTAAATGGGTTTTTTATACACATTCTTTAGCTTTCTGAATCTTCGTTTTCTTCCATCAGATATGTTGTGGATGCTGCTGATTATGATAATTTAACGGTCTCTAAAAGCGAGCTTCATGATCTGTTGAACAAGCCCTCGCTCGGTGGTATTCCCTTGCTGGTTTTGGGAAACAAAGTTGACAAACAAGGAGCTTTGTCGAAACAAGACTTGACACAGAGAATGTAAGTTGAGACGAGCTTTAATTTTGGAAACCTTAACGTATTGTTTGGATAACATGTTTAGGATTAGTTTTCTGATAAACAAATATTATGTCATAGCACTGAGCTAAAAATGGATAATCACAAAAACTTGCTGAGTACTATTCTATTTTTGGAGAGTGCATGTATTATGTTTATTGCAAAAATTTACCGTGAACTATCCACAAATTTTGACCAAACAGACCAAAAATGGTTCATGTGTCGGTCATGTGACCTCCAACATTTTCAAAATGACATAATTGCCCCTGTAATAAAAAATAGTTTTAAACATATTTTTAAATTCTTTTACATGTAACTACTTTTTTTAAGTTTGAAGGGTGTTTTAACCAACGACCTCAAGCTTATTACATGAGATCTCTGCCATTTCACCCACATTCTTTGGTTTTTTAATCTGAAGGGTGTTTTTGTCTTTTCTTTTCATTTTCAACGGTGCAAAAAGACAAGTTCACAGAATTTGTAAGAAATAGTTTGTTTCGGCGATTCTAGACCTCGAAATACTCATAAAACAAACATTTCCCCTGCGCAGGGAGCTCGAGTCCATCAACGGTAGAGAAGTCTGCTGCTACATGATTTCCTGCAAGAACTCGACGAACATCGATGCAGTCATCGAGTGGCTCGTGAAGCATTCCAAATCCAAGAACTGAGTATTGGTTTCCTGTGATCATCATCAGCCTCTTGATTGTTTATCAGTCTCAAGTTGGTGGCACTGATTCTTGAGACTGACCCATTAATGTCTTCTTCACTTCACCATTGGCTTATCTATAGTTTGTATCTTCTTCTTGCTGGCTAATATTGAGGGTTTTTTGAGTGGTTACATTGTACTGGTTGGTTTGTCTTGTGAGGAAGTGGTTTGAATCTTGTGTACAGGTTTTGGCTTGGTGTAATTTGGGATGTAAAAACAAGAGAACACATGTGCTGTGGTTTTGAATGAATAAAGGGCTTCATGCAATTCAGTTGAAGATCATTGTCTGGTACATTTTTAGTTTTAGGGGCAATTTTGTCATTTTCATAAAAAAGTACGTTTTTACCATTAACAAACAAAACATCATTATTTTGCAAAAATGTCTCGTAATAGGGCACAATTTTGCAATTTTTCCTTTTGTTTATTTGCAAATTTATTTGACAGGTGACCACTTTTATAAATTATCTACCTTCATTAGTGTGCATCGTAAATGTTATGATTATCGGTATAAATCGTCAACATAACACATTGGCACCGTCTTAATTCAGCTAACTTTTAAGCAAAATGACTATATTTTTCATTATTTTAACTTTATGCGTTGTACGGTGAGAACGTGATCTCATTATTTTTCATTATCAAGAACATATTCAAAGATTTGATCTCAGTGACGTGAATTCGGCGAAAACAATATGCAGTTCAGTAAATTAGGCGTTGTACGATGAGGTAGAGCGGCCAGAGCCAGAGAGTGTGCAATAATGACATTATTGGCGCTTAGGAAAAAAAAATAGATCAAGCGATTACACGTTAGAAAAATAGTACGATTTTTTGTCAAACTCGTAAAATGCACATAAACAAAACCTCTCATACCTGAAACGAGAATCATATCACTAGACCAAATACCCCCTATTATATAGAAAATAAAATCAGTATATTACTTTACTATTACATTTTTTATACAGAGAAAATGTAGTAAGTGAAGCGATAGAATTGTTATGTAATAAGTATAAATTCGTTAATTTCCATTTACATATCTGCAATATTGTTATTTAAATTATTACCGATAAAACATTTATTTAATTAAAGATATGATTCAATAATTGAATATTCGTTTACTTATCGCTGCAAATTAGTTTTTAGGAATATATAGATAAGAGTATACAATCAATTTTAAGTCAGTTTGCAGCAAGATTACGATATTAATTTCTCTATCTGTATGAGTTGTAGGCCGTGGCTCTGCACGATGTTAATTGGTTTGAGTCGACTGGTCTCTGTGGTTATCAGAGATGCCTGTGTAAAGCATTTCGCATCAAGATCATGGGGTTTCGCCATCCGTATGAGTTGGAGGTCGAACGGTGTATTATTCATTACAATTGTTAAATAACACTAAAAACAGACATCAAAAGTAATTGCAAAATAACAATCTTTGATCATCAATCTATGAATTGAATCTTAATTTTTGTTAACCTAATGAACAATAACAAAACCCTCGAAATAAAATTCTCCTCAGAAGCAAGCGTCCAATAGACAGCAACAACACAGAACAGCCAAACTGATACAAATTCAACAAAATTTCGATGTTAGCTAATTAATTAATCACATATTCAATAATAATATTGCACTTGACAAACATTATTTATGATTTATAAAATCACTTACTGTAACATATTTTTCATTCTCACACAACTACAAAAGTATATGATAAAAATCATACATTAAAACTACAAAAGTATATGATAAAAATCATACATTAATCATATTTTTTAATCAAACCTTAAAACTTATATAGTTGAACATACTGATTTTGTGTCACCATACAAGTAGAGTAGGTGTTTTAAAGAACGTTGGGCGCTAATCAGGTAGAGAGGATCTTTCGGTTATCAATTGAAAATTAGTCGGGAATAATCATATTAGAAAATTAATTAAAAATAATAGAGAAATAATTGATGACTAATTGAGGATTAGTCAAATAGGTCGAGAATTTTTAAAACGCTGAATAGAAGGTGGCTTGCGTTTTATCATGCCATTGTTAGCTTAAAGGCGGTGTACCAAATGTTAATAATGGTGGCGTATTAGTTCGGTGATTATGTAAGACTAGTGAAGACCGACGACGCTAGAATATGACAATATATCGGTAGTCTATGCAATAGGAAACTCATACCCTAATGTAAAGTTCTCATATGTGTATAGGGATGACAAATTATTGTAACAGACGGATATCACTAAATTTGTCGTGAGCCCACTTATTCACCATATTAAAGAAAAGTAGAATACCTCAAAATCGACAAGGATCCAATATCTCTAATATGACAAAGTAGAAAATATGAATCACTAAATCTGACTCGTACTTGTCATTAAATTACACTACAGAAAGGGAGAGGGCAAGAGAACCTTACCAACCCTGCAAGAAGCCGGTAGTGCCCGATTGTGGCGGTTGAGGCGGCGGCGCGTACTGAGGCGCGTATGGCGGTGGATACCCATGACCGCCATAACCCAGGCCGCCATAAGTCGGGTACCCCGGCGCATACCCTGCCGGTGGGTATCCTGCTGGAGGATACCCCGCCGACGGGTACCCTTCTTTAGAGCTATCAGGCGCGTGTCCTGCCTGCGGGTACCCACCTTTCGAGTCCTCCGGTGGGTAACCTATATATAATATACAAATCAATATTAAAAAATACAAAAATACCCTTATAGAGGTGAATAATAAACCACATCAAAAAAATATTTTTTTAAAACATATTCATATTTTCTTATCGATAATAATTGAAATAAAACTTGATATTATTAATTGTGCATGATGCCTAATTCTCATCACTGTTCTAAAAACTCCCGATGTCATTTTGAAGATTAACTTATGATTAGTCGGAGATTAATCAGATTAAACAATTAGTCTCATATTAACATATGATTAATCAGAGATTCCACCAGCTTGAGTGTGGTCCAGTGATTGGCATTGCCTGCTCACTGATTTCAAATTAGAGTTCGAGGCTCAGCACGGTATTTGACTGTGGTCAGTTTAAAGGTAATTAAGGAAAGCGATATAATATTCAAAAGAAAAAAATCAGAGATTCGTCACGTGGGTTTGTAAGTGGCGGCGCGTGGGTTACCGTGTGGCGGGGGAACGCCGGTCGGCGGTTGTTGCTGGTTGTAGTAACTCATTTTCTCCAACTCTTTTCACTTGTGTCGACGGTGGCGCGTGGGTTAGTACAGCAAAACGACGTCGTGCGCACGAAGACCCGACCGGAGTGTTACAGTTAATTAATGATGATTAAGAGTTAAGAGACATGGAACTGTTTTTTTTCCTTCTTAATTATTATTATGTGGGAAGGACAGGGCGGTGACGTGGCGGCGCGGGAGCGAATTGCGGGATGATGTGGACGGAGTTGATGTCGGGTAGTTATTACCGTTACTTGCTGTCAACTTAGTGTCTTGCTACAAATAAGGAAATTATTGTTTTTTTTTTGGAAAATTTATTTGTTTTAATTCGTTGAGTTGATGGTCAAAAAACATTTATTTGGTCTTTCTTGAATTATATTCATATTTTTATGAATTATATTCATATTTTTATGAATTATTTTCACTCACTTTTAAATTTAAAATAAAATTTTAATTTAAAATTCTCAGTATAATCAGGTTGTGCACTTTAGACTCGGAACCGAAACGAAACCGGAATTAGAGAATCGGAAACCTCGGGTAACGGTTCCGGTTCCACAAATGAAGGAACCATAAATTTTTGGTTCGGTTCCGGCTCTTAAAATATAGAACCGGTGGGTACCTAGAACCGGACCGGCTCACTAAACAATCATTGAACCACTGTCAATTTACATGAAAAATAGAGATAAAATACGTGAACCAAAAAATAAACCGATAAAGATATATTACTTATATTTTTTAATTGTTATTTTATCAACAAACTTTATAATTCGATTGAGTTTAATAATTACGTCTTAATACGATTTATGTTAGAATTTTTAATAATTATAAATTTCATGTTTGGCCTAAAATTCGTCTAAACATGTACCTTAAACCGCATCTAAAAACGCATAAGTAACAATATTAAAGAATCAATCGGTTCTAACGGGTAGAAGCAGGGAACCAAACTGGCGAAACGAGTCTAGAACCAGAACCGGCCCATTATATGATAGTTCAGGTTACCCTTATTTTTTTCATCTTTTGCTTTGAGTCTCAACACAGGTTGGGCCGGCCCGATTCGATTGACTTGATACTGGACTGATACATGGATTTGGGCCTGGTGATGAGAGAACAAGTATTGGGCTGGGCCACTTCAGCCCAATACAACATCAAAAGTGAACATCAAAATGTCTGTAGATAGAAACAGGTTAGTGATGGTGATGGTCACAGACAGTCACATGAGAACAAGAGTGGTGGGTAAAATTGTCATTTTGGTTGATTTAGAGAAAGGGCAGAGACAAGCGATGAATCAGGTTATGGCATCAGCTAGCTACCAACCCTAGATATTCTGTCATAACAGAAAGGCCAGCAAGAAGCCATTATTGCTCTTCATTGACAACTGTTATGCAATAGTTTTCAGTATCTTCCCCACATGATTTGCTGGAATATTATGATGTGTTTTGTACTCACACTCCCCCCCTCCCCTCGAAAACAATCCCGATCGCCAGATCACAAGTTTAAGTCTAAGTATCTGACCGCTCTGTCACGTGCATGTACGTATTTACGGTCTTTCTTTTTTTCCCTGCACGATTCACGGTAAAAAGTCAGTTTGGGACATTGTTATGTGTTTTTTTTTGCGGGCCGGGTCTGAAGTCTCTGAAACCCTGACCGCCAGATCACGAGTTTAAGTGTTTATAAGTCGTTTCATTTGGTGCATTAAGTGACTCTTCTTATGATTATCTATTATCTTCTTCTTTTCTGCGTGTTTTGCAATTGGAAAAAAACAATGCGGCATGTTATGGTGTGTTTTATGTGGGATCGGATCTGAATTCTTCGAACCATGATCACCATATTACAAGTTTAAGTGTTTTTTCCACTCGTTCTTCCGATTATCATATTCTTTTTTCTGCGCGTTTCACAGTTAAAAAAAACAACGCGGCACGTTATGATGTGTTTTCCGTGGACTTGGACACGAACTTTGAATCCTTGCCACAGACCACTCCATCCTCTTCTGCGTGTTTGACAGCTAAAAAACAACCGTTATGACGTTATTTTCAGTAAAGGTTGTGGGTGAAGTGATACAGATCTCGTGCAATAACCATGAAATTGTGGGTCTCAGCCCTCTCGTCCGGCAGCATTGTTATTTAAATTATTGCTGATGAGAAAAAACCATCATGACGAGTTCAGTGCGGGCCCAAACCCGAACTCTTCAAACCCCGATCGCCAGACCACAAGTTCAAGCCCGCTCGACCGCCCTATCTCACATACTTCCACACACTTCTTCCAATTACCACATTCTCTTCTGCATGCTCCACAGTAAAAAAACAAAAAAAAGAGAAAAGCAATGTGACATTGGAAGTAGGAGAGGAACATGAGAGCACACAACACAAGTAGCAGTAAAAAAGAATAGAGTCATAGGTTGAGAAGCGTGTGCACGTGCATACATGTGTATGTATATGTGGAAGCCCGCAAGTTCATATGCACACATGTGTCTGTGACTGAGTGAGTCCTCAGTCCCAGAGAAGAAGAAGAAGAAGAAAGAGAGAGAGACAGTCTCTGAGTCACTGTGCCACACCATGTGGATTCATAAAAACCTACACTCCCCTACATCACCACTCAAACCAAAACCACAGACTTCATGTAATAAACTAAACTGGGTTGCAGTCGATTTTAAGTGAAACCAAACTGAATTCCTGGTCGGTTGTCCGGTCCGATTTGAATCAGATTAGTCAGTATAGATATTTTCCGAACAGTCTTAACCAGAGTTAGAAGGTGTTGGTCGGGTGGAGAGGGTATTTTAAGAATTAATAGGAGATTTTTAGAACATTGATCCTGACTGCACCCCAAAATTGGGTTTTATTTATTTATTTTCCTTTAATGGATAGAGACATCTTTTACTGGTTATAAAATGGTTTTTCAACATTGGAAATGAAGAAAAAAATGGGGAGGAGAGGATGAGAAATAAATAGCTTTCTGTAGCTCCAACCCCAATTGACTAAGCACAGCACATGCACATATGACATGTACTTGGGAGAGAGAGAGTTTCTATTACTTCCATAGCACAATATCCATCATTTATCACATTTTAATTATCATCATCTGCCAAGCACTACATATGGAAGAATTAAGAGAGTTTTGCTGATAAAACCCGACACACCTAAAAGCTCAAACTGAAAGACAAAGGCCTAAAATTTGAGAGGGTTTTGAGCGACGCACCTATGAAGTCGGACTGATGGGTGGAGGCCTAAACTTTGGTTCGGTTTTTCTCAGACTCACTTGATATAATAATCGCATTTTCATTTTCACGCTTTACAATAACTGCATATAAAAGAATAAGGGAGTTTCAACTGTTAAAACCCGACACACCTAAAAGCTCATACTGACGTGTAGGGCGTAAACTTCGATTTAGGGTTGGTTCTCCGAAACCCAATTAGTACATTATTTAAATCTCGATGCACCTAAAAGCTCAGATCGGTAGGTAGAGACCTAAACTTCAAGCCGATGAGTAGGTGCCTAAATTTAAATACATTTTCACATTTTCATCATCATGCTCCACAAGCACACTACATATGAAGAATAAGAGAGTTTCAGCTGTTAAATCTCGACACACCTAAAATCTCAGTCCGATAGGCAGACGCCTAAACTTCACTTTAAAGGTCGGTTTTATAAAGTTATCACGTTTTCATCGCCACACTCATACAAGCCTTACATAAAGAAGAATGAAGAGAGTTAAATCCTGACCAACTTGAAAACTCAAAACAGATGGGTTAATCTGCCCTAAACTTGAGTTTAAGGGCTGGGCTCGGGTTTTGTCACCAACGGAGGTTTCCCACGTGGCTAACTCAGGAAGGTGACGACAAAGGACAGTTTGAAGAGGGAGTGTCATTACTGCAGAGGGGATAGGTGTCCGTAGAGTATGGAAGGGAAAATGGACGTGTACCCGGTTTTGTTAAGAGGGTACACTGTGCCAAGCTGTCTACCATGTGAAGGGGTTGTGGGGTGCCCTCCGTTTTCACTCACTACCCCTCCCCAACTGGCACTCTTTTGATTCATTCATATCAACATTTTCAGCTCAGGACAAAACTGGTTCATGTAGGAGTGTTCACGGTTCGGTTTTGAACCAAACCGATCCAAAATCAATGTTGTAAAAATTGACAGTCGGTGGGAGAGGGCTTGGATTGAAGATTTAACGGGGACAAGTCGGAGAGAGCTTTATGTTTGGTTTGAACCGCCTGGTTTTCAATTCGGTTCGATAGTTGTCTTTGAATCGCTAAGATTTTTTTTTCACCTTTTGGACAGGTTTTGACTTTTTTTTATTGGCCTAATATTTGTAGGTCCAATTGTTGAAGATAGATGACCTAAAGTCAGTGTTCAAAAATCCCTAATTTGTCCGATTAATCTCAAATCAGTCCCTGATAAATCAATCCTTTAATTTGATTAATTTTCTGTTGATCCCCCAAAAATACCCTCTCCGCCCGACTATTGCTTTAACGTGTTTTTAACACATTGCATAAAATAAGCCATGTGTCAAAATCATTGTTTTAAAAACCCCGACTTGCCTGATTAATCCTCTATAACTTCTCATTAATCTTACTTCTCAGAAGCTCTCTCCGCTCGACTAGCGCGTTTCTTACAACATTGATCAAAATTAATCGGTTTTCGGTTCGGGTTTGATTTTCTATCAGTTCTAACTCTGTAAAATAGTGACAAACTGGTACAGTTATGAACAGAACCAGTTCGGTTCCATCCGGTTCGGTTTTGGTCGGTTCGGGTATTTTTGGGCACTCCTACTTATATGCATTTGCCAACAGCTACACACTCCCTCTCCTTCCCACCATCTCCTCTACACACTCCCTCTCCAAGAAAATGAATGTGTTGGGTTCAGAGTACAGCTCTGGCTGTGAGTCTGGTTGGACTCTCTACTTAGAACACTCTCTTCCTTCTCCAAACACTACCAACAGAGACATCACTGACTATCACTACAAGGGAAAGCAAATATACGATGAAGACGAAGAAGAGGAAGAAGACTTATCTATGGTCTCAGACGCCTCCTCCGGGCCTCCAATAGAAGAGCGCTTCAATCCCGCATCACATGGCGCCTCATCGGGGAAGAAGCGTGGCGCGAGGGAGAGAGCGAAAGAACCAAGGCGCCGAAATGACCAGAAACAGCGTTCCCTCCTCGACGACACTGCCAGCTCCCCCGTCTTCACCAACAAGGTAAGGCGTGAGAAAAAAAAAGAGATTTGCAAGCAATGCAGAACATTTACGGTTTCTATTTTTTCTTGCAGAACAATCACATTGCCAAATACCATCAAGCCTCGATGGAGAGCGCCCTGGACTTCTCACAAGGCTTCTCCTCAAATTTCGAGGTTCGCTGCTAATTTTTTTTAATCTTGAAATCGTATTTTTTTTAATTTGGTTTTTGTATTTATAAGAATCGGTCTTTTTCAGGGTAGATCTGCATTTCAAGATCACTACGGGTCGGGAAGTCAGCTCCCGAATAATAACCAGTTGAGTTCTATGACTATGAGACAACCTTAAACATTGTTCTCATGACTTTTTTTATGATCCATAAACTGATTTTTTGTTTTCATAATCACAGATGGTTTGGAGGAAAGAGGACGGGGATGAGATAAGACGAGAGTACCTTAAATTCTTGCCCGTGTTGCTGATAGAGCGTTGAAGAGTTTGTGAAAGCGAAATGAGCTGGATCTTTTTTTGCCTTCCTTTTCGTTTCTTTTCCTTTACTTGTCGGAAACAAAATCCAAAACCGAAAAAGAAGGAAGTCAGGAATAAAATTGTCTTTTGTTTATGAATCCAACTCTCTTGTCAATGAAACAGTAGCAACAAATCAGCATTTTGTGCAGTTCTTTAATATTCACCAAAGAAGATTAAACTTAAAGAGTCTCATAATCATGTTTGCTCACATATACATAAAATGCTTATTAAAATGACAGAATGCAAAAAAAAAAAATCTTCAAAACCAGCAATATTATACTAAAGAGAAAATTGCAAAAATGTGCCATATTATATGACAATTTTGCAAAAGAGTGTTCTGTTGTTTGTTAATGGCAAAAATGTGATGTGTTGTTTGAATTTTTTTTTGCAAAATGTGTATATTTTTATAAAAATGGCGAAGTTACCCCTGAAAATAAAATTGTTATGAAAGTCTTAATTCTTAATTTCAGGGCAATTTCGTCATTTTCATAAAATATACACAATTTGCAAAAAAAAATGCAAACAACATATCACCCTCTTGCAAAAAAGTTCGTATAATAAGATACCTTTTTGCAATTTTCTCTATATTAAATAATGGTATCGGAAACAAAAAATGCAGCAAACGCATCCACGCTCACGTGCAAGCAGAGGCACGGGGAGGCGCAGCAAAGACTAAATCACTTCTCGTGCTCAATAGTCAATACAAATGTTAGTTTAATGCAAATTTGGGATAGTTTGTTTTTTTAACAAAACAGGACAAAAAAAAGTACGGTATCCACCAAACTAAGGTGGCTGCTAATGATACAATCTGAATCATCAGATTTGACATGTTTATCAAAGTTTTTCCGAAATAGTAGCGCCAAATTCTTGGGAAAAGGCTCGAGTCTTGTACGATAAAGACAACGCCTCCATGTCTCTATGTGTCCAGTCCAGACAAGGCTAGAGGGCACGAGACAGTGATGGGCAGTCGGATAAGGGTTTATCAGAGACGATGAGGAAATGAGAATGGAGCAGTTTATGTTAGAAAATTAGAATATTTCAGATTCTTCTCAAAGACCCTTTTTTCTAAACCCGATGAAACATGCTTCCATTTATTTAATACAGTCTATACAGATAAAACACATTTGTCTATCTATCCAGCAAGCTTACACAGCATCATTCAGATCCTATTCGCATTATAAAATTTTTGGGAATGTGGAAGTTCTAACCTCTACCCACATGTCCTTTTTCGCTTATTTAAATCGCAGAGTTGAGACAAACCGAACAAGATAAGAATTGAAAAGGGTATGGGGAGAAACATCATGTGCCCTTCCAACCACCACCAAAAACAGAAGAGCCTAAACACGCAGTATTTTCGTTTTTTCTAATGTTCCCGTCTCTTGTGACAAAACTCTACTGGTTTCCTTATCGACTCTGGCTATGGATAACCATTTTGTTCGGAAGTAATGAGCATAAACATGCACGAATACCCTTTTAACAGCAAAATCTATCTCTTGATCAGAAATGTAAAGGGAAAATCAATTACCTGTAAAAGTCAATGGCAAATAGATCCAAAAGGCAAGGGATGGGCGATACCTTCCAAGAGAAGCGGTGCTTAAAGGAAGCACTGTATTTAATCGGTGTACTGCAACAGTTGAGACACATGCTGCGGGGTTCTGAGGATTGGGAACTAACTGTACCGCCACGTACTACCATCAATCATGTTATATCCTGAAATAATCTAAACTTGTTGCTCATCGAGAGACCAAACAGCAAGATAAAATGGCGGAACAGAACATTCAATGCAACAATGTGATCGTATGGTTTAGACACTTAGAATTAATGAAACACAAACCATTACTTACTGCAAAGAACATCTAATTAACTATAGCCTTAAGTGTCATATCAATGCATGAGGGTATCAATTCTTATATTGGAAAGGCGACTACTCTTCACAAGAATGTGAATGAGAGCGTAAAATCGACATGGGCAAAACCACTCCATCTGGGTTATATTTCACCACAATCCTATAGCAAAATTCACAGGTTTTGAGGGTTGATATAGATTTTAAACCCCTAATTCAATCCAAAACTCATTAGGGTGAAATCTGGACTTGATGGGTATTTTAAAAACGCTAGACACTAGTTGGGAGGATAGTGCCTCTTGGAACTAATCGAGAATTAATCAGATGAATTGATCAATGTTGTAAATATCCCCGACTTGTCCGATTAATATCTACTTTCTAATTAATCCCTGATTAGTCCCTAGAAGGCCCTCTCCGACCGATTATTGCCCATGACACTGTAATAGACTAATTGGAGGATTAATCTACTAAGCAGACTAGTAAGAGATTTTTAGAACACTGAAAATTGATGAATTTTGAGGGAAAATTCTGAAAATGCCAAACACAAGTGTCCTATGAAGACATTCAGAAATTAAAATCAAAACCCTAATACAACTTTAGGTTTAAAAATGCCTCCTTTAGCCCTTAAATTTGATTGAAACCACTCTCCTTGATTCTCCAAACACATACAACCCTAACCCAATCAGCATACACTAAAACTACTGAAACCATGAAAGACCCAACATTTTCCTTCTCCTTTCCTGCCCTTTCTAGGCAGCCAAACAGAAAATGCGTTTAAACTTGAAGACCCATAAAAAAAAGAAGGATTTGTCACTGTGGTGCAAGTAACAAGTTAGAGGGAAAAGAGAAATACCTAAAGAAATCACCAGACAGACACCATGGAACATCCACTGATTGACAATTCATCTCCACTTGGACCCACTCTGTGTGGGTTCCATTTTCTCCAAGCTCTCTCACAATCACAAAGATGGAGACTTTGGGATGTGCAGTGAAAATGAGAAACACCCAGAATAGCCCAATGGGTCTAAAGTGTTTTGTCATGGATTGGTACCAAAAATGAGTAATCAAATAGCCCATTGAGGTTCAAAATTTGAATGCAGGGGTGACCCAAAATTACCTAACCGACCAAATCGACCCGACCCGAAAAATAATGAAGTTGGTTTGCTTCAAAAATCAAACCGAAACTCTATAGATTCAGTTTCGATTCATAAAATAAGAACTGAACTGAAAACTCGTTCAGTCTCAAAAGTTGCATATCACTCGTAAGCAAGGTAATTTGTTTTCTCGCTCGATTATCATAAGTGCGAGAATATTGAGAGAGAAAAACTAGTTGTGAGAGAAAATGTAACTGCGACAGTTGTCACGTCGATATATTACTCCATGATTACATACTTTCATAATAAACGAAAATGAGAATATCATTCGATTGATTTAGAATTCCGATTAATTCAGTAAAAACAATAAAATATCATGTAGGTTTTATTTTAGAGTCCACGAGTCATAATCTCAAAGGTCGTGAACTCGAATCCTGATCATCACATCAACTAGAAAAATAATAATTTATTACTGTTTGCTACACACCATATAAAAAGCAATGACATGTTTTATTTCATATAGAGTCCAAACACTGTTGGTTTTGGATCAAATCAAAAACAAATTATTTTACACATTTTTGGACACAAAAGATCATGTGTTCTTCTCAATCAGCTCCCTAAACAATTCTTCAGGTGCTGTATTCAATTCACAAACCAAACAAAAAAAAACCCAAAAATTAGTTTTCCAAAAAATGTACACAAACTTCATTAAGAACTATATATATATATATACTAAAACCAGTGCATATATATTACCAGGCAAGCCAGTGAAGTTGGTGTACTGAGCAAAGGCTTGGCGGATCAGCATTTCGGTTCCGGAGACAATGACTGCTCCGGCCTCCTTCGATTCCCAAAGGAGCCTCGTGTCCTTCGGGGTGTAGATCGCGTCGAAAACTAGAGAGTAATGCTTCAGGGCATACTGCAAGGACAATGTCGGGAACAATGTGTTAAGTTTGAGGTTTAAATACGCGGATTCATGATAATTGGGTTGTGGGGAAGCTCCAGAGGCTGTGTAATAAGTATGTGGTTGCTGATTCTGATTCTCGTATTTGTGGTTATTGCTGATGAAAAAAGTACGAGGATTCACTCGATGAAAACCGCGCCATGTAAACCTTATTACGAGTGAGAAACTGCATAAAATAAAGGGATAATGACACTTTGTTACACCTAATTATAGCGAAATGACACTTTCATACATTAACTATTTTAGTCTCTTTTTTAGTACCCTGACAATTTTTTTGTGACTATATATATCTAAAATGTCTAAAATACCTAAACTACCCTTGGTTTAAGAAATCAAAAATTGAATTAATTCAATTTTGTTGAATTTGGTTTATATTTAAGATGCAATTATAACTATGCTCTCAAATCTAAAATTAAATTTGAACCATTTCAAATTTGGTATGGTAAATCAAATTGGACCAATTTTATTCTAATTTCTTAGACCAAGGGTATTTTAGTCCTTTTAGCGTAGGTTGTCACAAAAACTATGTCAGGGTACCAAAAAAGAGAAAAAATAGTTAGGGTATGAAAGTGTCATTTCGCTATAATTAAGTGTAACAAAGTGTCATTATCCCTAAAATAAATATATGGAAAATGATATTTTATTACACCAAACTATGACTATTCCACCAATTTATTACCATACCTCAACTATTTTTTCTAGGATCCTAACTTGCATTTTGATGTTAAATTTTGTCCTAAAATAGTATAATTTGATGTAATAAAATTTCTCAAAATACAAGTTAGGGTAATAAAAAGAGAAAAATATAGTTGAGTTCGCAAAATATAAAATAATCATATAACATAGTTATATGTAGTAAAATGTCATTTTCCCATAAATATACAGTCGTTGATTCTGATATGATATTTGTCGTTATTGTTGATTAGAAAGGTACGAGGATTCATGATGAGTTAGGAACCATATGTTAAGTTTGAGGCTAAGGAGGAGGAAACATAACCTAAGGTTGTGGTTGAAGCGACAGAGACAGTAGTTGATATAAATATATGGTCGTCGATTCTGATTCTCATACTTGTGGTTAGTACGAGAATCGTGGGAGAAGTGACAGATATTTCATGTAATAAATATACGGTCGTTGGTTCGATTCTCATACTTATGTTATGCAAATTAACCTTGGGAATGGGAGTGTCATTGATGTTTGGTCTGAGCCCCACTGGTGTTGTGTTTGCAAGAACCATCCCTTCTTCTGGGTGGAAATGCTCCACTTCTGAGATGATCATGGCTTGCCCTCCAACTTTATCAGCCAAATCTTTGGCTTTCTCTGCAACATTTCGGTTCGATTGAGATTAAACCGATTGAAAATTGAAACGAACTGAAAACCGAATAAAGAAAACACGTGTCATAATTCAAGTCATCTATAATCTTCATTAGTTAGGCCTAGAAGTGGGAAAAAAAAAGTAAAAAAACAGTTCAAAACGAAACTGAATTTCATTGGTCCGGTTCGATTTTGAGTCAGTTCAGTTCAAAATCGAACCGTGAACACCCCTGTACCAAAGGGTCCAATCCATTTTTCCGACTGATACTTTGATCATAAGTACAAGTGTATTGATGCATTGATGCAGTGCAAATCGAAGAAATGTCGGATATCGACAAAAAACTAGTGTTTTTTAGGTAGAAACGACGTTCTGAGCAAAACTCATGGTTTTGCCATGAAGTACGATGAATTCGGCCATCCGAGGTCATCTTGAGGATTAAAATCACACTTTTATAAGTTTTGGGCGCTTTTCGCGATTTCAATAATTTGTTTCATTTTTCAATAAGTTTTAGAATTTCCTTTCTTGAAATCAGGTTTTGGCTATTTAAGCACTTTTATACTTTTATGTTATTGAGTTTTGAAGTTTAATAAGATAATCGAGATTTCCCTCAAATCTATCATCTTCGGTATTCTTGCGAATCAACGAATTTTGATAAAGAATTCTTCCTAGCCACGTACGCTGCATCACATATACTATGAAACATTATTACCAAGTGTTCGATTCGCGACGACGACTCTAGCTCCCTTGTCGGCGGCACCAAAAGCCACAGCCTTGCCAGCACCACCAGCTCCAAGCACAACCACCAACTTGCCAGCCAGAGGTGAGACACCACCATGAACCACACCATTAATCATACCTTAACATAACAAAAACACAAAAAACACAACATTCTAGTTATCTTAAAATCATCACATGTAACACATGGACATGGTCAAGGTTTTCAGACATCATGGGACACATGTTTCAGGACCTCTTAGGCCATCTTCAATGGCAGAAATAGCCCCAAAGTGGTCTGTGTTGTAACCTCTCAGCTTCCCATTTGAATTCCTCATGATATGATTGATGGCTCCTATTTTCTGTTGGTGTATTGGTTTCATTAGTCAAAACCCATGAAAAGTACTATACTATAATGTACCATATGTACATACACAATACCTTGGCAATTGGATCCATCTCATCCATGACTTCAATTGCACTCTCCTTGTAAGGCATTGTGCAACTTCACATCAGCAAAACATCGTACGAGTATTAAGCTGGTAAACATATCCACATATTTAAGACGCGGTGTTTAGCACGAGAGCAACAATTAAGTGATGGCCCGCGAGAGTGAAAGTAGATGATACGATGAAAGTCCAGCCCACTTAATTAAAAAGTGAGGCTGATGGGTGGAGGTTCAGACTTGTTATTATTTACTGAATCTACATTTTTAATGTCTTGAAAATGCACTAGTTGGGTTGACAGAGATTCTAATGACTGATCAAAGATTTTTCGAGAATTAATCAGACTGGTAAAAAAAAAAAAAAGAGATTGACTGGGGACTAATCAGAGATTTTTAAAATACTGACCACGTATCCAGGCTATGTGCCAATACCTCTAAAACTCTGTATTTATCTGATATGGGACCGAGACTCACACATACCTCGCATGATCGTTAGGTGCGATTACCTGCATCCGGAGGCGAAATCGAGGGAGGAGTAAGTGGCAAAGAACTTGGGCACATCATCGACCAAGAAATGCAAGTAAACGCCATTGAAGCCAACTGATCTGAAGGCTGCATTGTACATGAGAGGGCTCTTGCTATGAGCAATTGGGTTCCCAACATTCCCAAACACTTTGGTGTCACTTCTGATCAGTCTCAGGTTGTACAAATCCAGCAGATTCTGTGCCGTTGGCTGTCCCGGCGCCGATCCGGCGCCGGCATCTATAGCCCCATAGGTCATGTATCCTCCAAACTTGGGCCCTAGGATGTGAGAGATCAGACCCCTCTCCCCCATGGCAAGTCCAATCATTGGCACCTGAATATTGTCGCAGATGAAACGTGTATGAGTTCATGAGTTCAAATCTTGATACACACAATCAGATTAGAGTTAACTACAAGAGGTGGTGTAGGGACAATCCCTAACCCATGAGCCTGAGGCCCAAAACAAATGGTACATAGGTTAGTTCCAAATCCAACCAAGCTTTAATACCGTTCTAAAGCTCAACCCACCTGAAAAATTGAAGCTGGGAGGTGGAGCGTTTGACTGTTATTTAAGTTGATGAACAGATTCACATATTTTAGATGTGGTTCCCTGAGAATATCAGATGGAGGACTCACGTTACGTGGGTCGACTCTGCACACGAGGCATCTGACCCGAAACATAATGACGCGCGGGAGCGTGGGCGTAAGAGTAAGATGTGTAAACTCTGATATCAAGTTAAAATCCGACTCGCCTAAAATTTTGAACTTACAGACGAAGACAACGAGATGTTTTACGAATTACCAAAGGTCGCGAGTAAAGTGACATAAATCTCACGTAATAAGCATGTGATCGTTGGTTCCAATCTCACACCAAAAGTATTGTTGCCAACACTCCTCACGCACAGACCAGATTGATGATCCACCTAAACACTCGAACTCACATGCGAAAGTACTAAAATACTTTTTATGAACTAAACTCATGGTTCACATTTTTTCTAAAATTCTTCGACATGTTCAATTAATCCCTAGCTAATTCTCCGCAATTCTTGATTAGTTTTTCATTTAATTTCTAAACAGTTCCTGATGCAACGTACGTGGCTAGGAAAAACTCTTTATCAAAATTCGTTAATTCGCAAGAATACCGAAGATGATAAACTTTTAGAAAAACCTCGATTTTTATTAAACTCCAAAAATTAAACTAACAAAAACGTATCAAACTGTTTAAATACCCAAAACATAAATCGCATAAAAAGAAATCCCAAACTCATCGAAAAAAAGAAACAACTTATCAATAATTGCAAAAGTGTCCAAAACTTATGAAAGTCTGATTTTGACCCTCCAGATGAAAAACACTAGTCTTTAGTCGAAATCCGACACTTTCTTGATTTTCACCGCATCAATTTCCAAGAAAATTATCTCCGTCTGATCAGCGTCTAACATTTTTAAAAGTGGTTGAACTTGGAACTTACTTGGGATTGGGCCATGATTCTGAAAATGGAGGCACAGTCAGTGATGTCTAGTGCAGTGGTCACAATCTTCACTATGTCAGCTCCCACAGCTTGCATTTGAGCCACAAGATCACCAATAGTTTCTGTGGATGGAGTGTTGTGGAAGTTATGACAAGACACAATAATTTTGAGGCCCTTATGCTTCTTTCTAGTTATTGATTTCATGAACTCTTTAGCAACCTGTTAATCAAGTGCATAATCCAATACAATTATGTTAATCATATCGTCGTCGTCGTGACTTGAACACTAAAAAAAAATGTAATAATTATCAGACTGAGTACCATAAGTTCGATGTCGATATAATGAGCCCCGAGCTCCATTGCCAGGCGAAGTGTGTCTTGACGGGTTTTCTCGTCGCCTTCGAATTTCCCTCCTTCCCAAATCGGCCTAACAAAATTCGGATACAATGAGTAATTTTCCAATTAGAAAATTATAAACAATTTTTACGTGCGAGCTTTCGTCCCATAAACAATATATTGTTGTCTTGAAAATCAATTGAGGTGGAGATTTTTATAACACCGACCAAATTTTATCGAATTGGGTAGGCAGGTCTAGACGGGTCGCATCGAGTTTATGCATTTCTAAGGCATTTCAATTTAGAAACAAAAAAATACTTTTTTTGAAATTGAAACAAAAAAATACTTAAAACTAAATTAATTGACAATTTTATATTTTAAAGTATATAAATGAAACAAATATTTAAACGTGATAAAATTTTATTTTTATTAATTTAGGTAATAAAATTTTAAAAAATACATAAATACAAACTTGATTAATCCTCACTATTTGCCAATTAAATTTCGGAAACTTTGTCTATCCAACTAGCACCTAACAAATTTTTTATCACATACCAATACCAACTCATAATTTAATATATTTATTTATTTAAAACGATATTTAATATATATATTCCAAACATCGGTCATATTCTCCTATCATTGTCACGATGAATTGAAAGATATTCAACTAATTAATTTCCTTGGAAAGGTCGCTATTTTCTCTTTTTTCAACGTGTTTTGAATGTCGGATACTACAGTTTCTTTGCCTCCATTATTGCTAATTAAAATATAAATAACAATTTTGGAGACATATTTTGTTTTTCTTTTTTGAAAATATATTTTGTTTGTTATGGAAAATGGACGTCCCGGTACGTTTAAGCAGTAATGTAAAAATTATTAGGCGTAAGTCGGTAAGAGATTTTTAAAAATTAATTAAAATTAAAAAAATTAATCGACAATTAAATTAGACAAGTTGAAAAATTTCAGGACACTACGTTTAAAGAATATTTTAAATATTCAATCATATTTAATGGGCACGCGACGTTTAATTTAATGTCTATTATAATGGGCACACGACATTTAATTTAATGTCTATTTATGGTGTGCGTGTGCGTGTGCGTTATTAAAATCTATTTTATGCCTTTTTAGTCATCTTAATTTGGATTTGAGACATAGGTACAAGATGCGACAAACAAATTAAATAAACAATTTGAGTCTATATATTAAAAAACTTAAGTGAGTCGGACTGTAACATATATTAAAATTAATATACTTGAGAGATTGAGAATACGAATATCTCCTTCCAAAAGCGATGTATACTCAATAATGCGAAAAAAAGAATATACCTTACACACATTATATTGTTTTGGGTACACCATATCTTACAACGTGTCTTGTCGGGTATGGCGTGACAGGCAAGAGTCGAAACGAGCCTAATTTCGCCGAGGCCCGGCTCGAGAAAAACAATCAAACTATAATTCGCCCCCCAATCTCGACCCAGTTAGATTCGTTCAACTTTCGGTACGTATATTCATGAAAAATGAAAGTTTACATTTTAAAATGTTATGAGCTCATTCGCTAAACGAGCTAAAGGTCTTGAGTTCAAGTAACATGAAAAATCACGTTTGACCCACTAAAAGTTAAATAACCGAATTAACGTTATTACTAAAGTTAAACTTTTAGTAGTTATAAATTTCTGAATCTGTCACTGCTGCATACATATATATATATATATATATATATATATTTATTTACTTACGTACCTGTAAGTAACAATGGTCGGTAGAGGAGACTCGTCGACGAGGATCTTCAGATCCCGGCGAGGGCTGAAGTGTTCGAGCAAGTCCAACCGGACCTCGACCACGTCAGCCCCGATTTCCTCGGCTTTTCGCATCTGACTCAGCATAATGTCCACCGTAGCGCCCGTGAGCGGCGCGCAGAGGAGCGTGCCTCCTCTGCTTCTTCCCCTACTCAATATTGCTTCGACCTCAGGCAGTGAAGTCAACTTTTAAACAACAAAAACATTTGATCACTCAACTGAATTAACTAAATAAACTGAAGAACATGAAACAGGTCTGTTGTTACCGTTTGATCAGTTCCCATGTTGCTGGAAGTGGAAAGAGAGTTCGTGTTTTGGTCTGTCGGAATATAATGTTCTAGAGTGAAGTTTGTGGCTTTGGTTTGTATATATGGAAATGAGTGTTTGCGTGTACTTACATACCTTATCTCTATGGGTCGTATATATATATATATAAGGTATCACATGCAATATAGTGATATTTAATCTAACATATATATAACTTATTATATGTTATATGTTATTGAGATCTAAAGTAGCATGTGCAATATGGTGATATATAATCTAACATATAACTTATTATATGTCATATGTTATCGAGATATGAGATCTAAAGGTAAAAATTATTTATGAGATTTTTAATTCTTGTAAAAAAGCATTTTTATTAAAAGTTGAGTACCTTTTTAGTAAACAAAAAATCGAACTGAAAATCGTTCAGTCTAGACTCGTGCCTCATTTTAAATCATCGATATTTATTAATTCAACATAAAAATATCGGGCTGACAAAAAATAAGTCAATAGCAAGTTAAGACCGGCTCAAATGTGAGAACCCCATGTGAAGCAGTTCGAAGAAAATTGAAAATTGGTCAGTCGAATAATAATTCAAAACAGTACAAATGTGAAAAATTCATGACCTGGTCGGTTCTATCAGTTCGATTTCAGTTTTCATTTTCTTTAAACAGACTTGATCAGTTCGGTCCAATATCAAACCAAACTGACTCAAAACCAAACCTCGAGCAACCCTAGTTTTGAGCATTAATTTTTAATCATTTTGGTCCCACCATGGTAGGAGTTGATCATGATCTTGGTCTTACCAAACATACGACTACCAGATCTTCTTTATAAAGACAACCTACCGAACTAACGGTCTGATACCACTGTTAGGGAGACATGCACCATACATAAGAGGAATACCCGAAAAGAAGCTCGTACGTAAATATGATTCTTCTACGTAAGACCCATATCTCTTCTTCACGTCTAATTTGTAGGCGCGAGACTACCGTACTAGCTAATTTTAGTGAATCTATATTATATAAAATGTGAATAGAAATTAATTAATTAATTAATTAATTGTTCCAAGGCATTAGGTAGATGAAGGGAGGAAGGTTAGGTGAAACAGAAAGTGGGCCAGGTAGAAAACAATTTTGGTCCTTAGAGCCCAGAGAAAGGCCCATGACACTGGGCCCATTTGGCTCGACAGACGATGCGGTGTCGTATTGCTATTCGGAGGCTCAGCCGACATGACAGCATCGTACATTAGTGTTGTCGCTCTCATTTTCAGCTAAGATTCTAAGCGATGATATGTATCATTTTCATAACACGCGAACGACGGATACATATTTCTATGTTGTCGTGGAATAGACTGGGAGCAGTTTATCTGGCGAGATTATACCAGCGCGCGACACGTAGCGGTGAATTTACACCATGTTCGTCATGCGTTTATATCGTGTACGTAAAGGTATCTGATCTGCTTTTTACCATTTCGCAAGCTGTTTATGTCGTGTTCATACTCTCCTTATACCACGTTCGTATTGAACGTGTACCATGTGTATACACGGTTCATGCAATTTGAAATCAGTTCGTACCCAGTTCGCGTTACGTCTATACCATGTGTGTATCGTGTTTATACCAAGTTATTTTGTGGGTAAACTCTGTTCGCACAGGTTACTGTGTGTTTACGTTAGTTCACAATCAGTTCACACCAGCTCGGACGGTTCGTATCCAGAAGCTGGTTTGTATCTAGTTTCATCTCCATAATTAACATTGAAGAGATTCTTAAGATAAAACTTTGATTAATCTTTGAAATTCTTGTGTTTCAGAATACTAATTTTATCTTTATATAAAAACAAGAATGAAATGAATTCGGAGCGAGATTAGTAATTTTCGTTCATCACATCATCGAACCCAAAATACCGAATTTCGTCAAATTCTTATCATCCATGTATAAGCCTCAGATGTCACTATACTACGCCTAACTACAATCGTTCCACACTTTGGCACATTAATTAACTATTATTTTTTATTAATGTTCCAAAATACATAGATAGGTATGATCAAATATAAAATTCATGGTTAAAATAACAAAATATGAAACGGTATATAATTAAGTGTAGTAATATGTCATTTTCCCGTATAATAATTGAAATATAGTTGAGGCAATCATTGAACATTTCGTATATAAAACCAAATTTTAGGTACGGAGGGTGAGAAGGTTAGTTGAGTTGGGTGGTGGCAAGAAACACGATGACTAATTAATAATTGCATTTGGTCCACGACAAGACATTATTGTCGTACTATACAATTATTAAAGAGTGATCGAAACCATAACCGACGACACATTAACACGAGACTATATACTATACACAAAATCAGTGTTATAAATATCGATCGATTGTTTATTTAGCAAAACATTAAATATATATTGAGTCAGACTTCATAACTGATATTTTTCTGAAGAGAAACATAAATCTGAACTCTCCTTAATGGCCTGCTCTCTTAGCCTCTTATGTCTTGATACACTATTTTATGAGTTTCGTTTGTCGGTGCTCTTTCTTGATAAGACTCGATTTACAGTTCTCCTGAGAGATTGGTATCAGGGCATTGGTCGGCAATCTCATTGTTGGGCCATTCATGACGGGTCGGGCTGATGGGTTATTCATGGTGGGTCGCTTGGCGAGCTCAGAGATCATAAGACTGTGTGGGTCGGGTTGGGCCCGTTTTTTATTCGTAACCTAGTTCCAACCCGGTTACACAACCCATCATCATACCGTTAATAGTGGGTCGGGCCGGTGAGCCCGATGATCATAACGGGCGGGACATTTCTAGGGATATTGGCTTATCAAAAAAAATTATTCAGTCACGTGCAGTGCACATGTTCCATTTTTCAACCGAAATCACACAAAAACTGAGTTAGGATATTCGGAGAGTAAATTTTAGATTAACATCTGTTATTTTAGATCACACAAAAACTGATCGATGGACACGCTCAAACTGTTGTTTAAGCTAGTGAACAGATTCACATTTTTCAGATGTGAAACTCTAACACAAACCATCAAATGCAAGTAAGCAAAATCAGGTGAATCCAACTCTAACATAAATTTTTTGGTGTTTTCTTGTTTTATTATAACATAGTCGAACTCAAATATTCATACATAATCGGCTGATACAAAAAAATTCCAAACTATTTTATTGAGATCTGTTGGAGCAATATCGATGATCATATCAACACGAAGATGGTAGTCGCTACAGAGGAAAACGAGCAAGCCACCTATCAAACATAGCAAAACATTCCTCGGGCTTAAACTCTGGAGCTGTGTGCCCCGCTCCCTGCAAAACACACAAATGTATCGCCAAGATTTATATCGTTGTCGTAACTCGAATTTTGACCATATCAATATCACAACTTCAAATGCTCAACTCAAATATTCAAATTTCACATTAACTTTTCGAACACACGTATGATCACTTAATTTTAATGTCACTTACCTTCACCGTCGCAAATGTAAATCGATAGTTTTCATAATAGTACACCACCGAGTACCTATCCAGCAAAACATCACATCAAACTTTATAATACTTTAAATTGCGCGTTTGAAATATAACAAACATTGTACTGATCTGACAGCCGTTTATTATTCTCGGCCTCGCGATAACATGTAAAATTATATGTTACCGAACATTTATTTTGGAACAGAGAGAATAATTGAAACATGATTATAAGAAGGGTTAATTACAGTTTGCTCATGCTACACTGGCGCGTTTTACAGTTTGCCACAACTATAATGAAAAGGTCAAATTAAGATACGCAAATTGTATTTTGTTTACAATTTCATTAGAAATTGGATGGAAACCTAAAATTTTGGACAGAAACCTAATTTTTTTTTCAAAAAAGACGAAAATACCCTTTCAGCTGGTTTGACTTGGACCAGAAATAAACCATAATTAATTTCTAGTTTATGTAATTGGAACGGTTATGTATTAAATTATATAATTAATACTTTTATTATTATTATTATTATTATTATATAATTTAATACATAACCGGTCTAATTACACAAACCATAAATTAATTCTAGTTTATTTCTGGTCCAAGTCAAACCAGCTGAAGGGGTATTTTCGTCTTTTTTGAAAAAAAATTAGGTTTCCGTCCAAATTTTTAGGTTTCCATCCAATTTCTAACGGAATTGTAAACAGAATACAATTAGCGTATGTTAATTTAAATTTTTATTATAACTGGGGTAAACTGTAAAACTCGTCAGTGTAATATGGGCAAACTGTAATTAACCCTTATAAGAACATATGTTTGTAAGAAGAAACTATATGTTAAAGAGACAAACCCTGCAACTTGGCCATCAACAAACCAAGGTGTCCAATCTTGTGTAATGAGCAAACTCAAAGATTTGATCCAACCATGTGTGCTCATATGTGGAACATTCATGTCATGATCACCACTTGAAACACAGAAGAAAAAAGAGAGTATCAATGTTAAAATTCGATCCGGGAAAACGGCAAACTTATGTCCCGTAATATGACATTTTTGCAAGAGGTTGGTGTGCTGTTGTTTGTATGAGAAATGGGTATTTTCGTAAAAACGACCGAATCATCCTAAAATTAAGAATTATTTTTTAAGTTAAAAATTATGTTATAAAAATGCAAATAACACGTCAATTTTTGTTGCTGTTAACAAATAACATAACACCTTCTTGCAAAAGTTTCATATTATAAGACACATTTTTGGTGTAAAAGTTGTTTGGCGTCGTGATAATAATATTTACCTGTAAACCAGAGCTCGATAATGTGTTTGGGTTAGGTTCCTTTGAACTTCGATGCTACTCACAACATTAGTCTCGTAACTCATTGTTTCATTACATCGTACCCACTTGTCTACGGTTCCCTAATCGTCACTTTCATTTCAATATATAACGGTATTAATTAATTAATTACCGTTATATATTTTTTGGACAAGCCTTGGGAGCAATTAAGCCCGTAAAAGAATCGCCAGCAATGTAGAGTTGATTTTTGAGGAATTTGGGGTGAGCTATGAGCCACTGTCACATATCAAACAAATCAAGTAATCAATATTCACTAAAATTTATTAATAAATTAAAATCAACTCACGATTAATAATAAGGGCAATTTATAAAAAAATCCGCAGTGTAATATTCTCATTTTCTAAAAAAAAATGAACGTGAACTTTCGTTTTATACATGTTATTGATGTCCAAAACCCGCGAATTCGAGTTGAAAAAATTCGTTTTAAATTTCAGCGGAATTTTCAAGAAATTTGGACGGATGTACATGATTTACAAAAACTCGATAAATTTACGACCACTTCTTAAAAACTGAAATATTACACAATGGTTTTTTTTTAGAATCGACCCTAATAATATAATTAATCAAGTTGCACGTAATTATAATTACCCTTCGGAGAAACTCATAGTTTTGGTCTACGAATAGAGTGTCGGAGACATTATATCCTTCGTTGGCGGTCGAATACGAGAAGCCAGTTCCGGCAGGCGCGTCAATAAATATTATATTCGCTACCTAAATCGACAAGTAATTAATATATGTCATTACGTACCGTTAATATATATAGAGAGAGAGGCGTGGTCTGGCGCAAATCACGGTGTGCAAACCAACTAGGTGGTGACACATGCACGTGTGTTTTCATTATTAAGCTATGTATTTCCATAAAACAGTCGGTCAGTGTTTCCATTATTATAACATGTATTTCTGTAACCCGTTATAACCCCCATGTTACACCCCGGGGACCCCGTTACACTCAGGGACCCCCCGTTACACCATTTTCTCGACAGGGTTCACTGATTGGGTATAGAAAAATACACGTCCCCCTCGTTACACCCGAGGACCCCTATTTACACCCGAGAACCCCTCGTTACACAATTCTCTCGATATTATGAAAATATATATCATAATAATGAAAAGACACGAGCAGCCGTTCGCACCAACTTCCTAATTCGCACTTGAACATGCCCATATATATATATATATATATATATATTTCATGTCTATAAAATGTAAATCGCATCATTATTCGGTAAATATTTCGGAATATATGTATGTATGTATATATATATACACACACACGTACCTTTGTCCATGAGTACGGATTCAATACCAATGTTGGTGTAGTTCTCGAGTTTTCATAGTCAAATTGCAATGGACCTATACATACATTACATATCACATTTTAGCGTATAATAAAATTTTCACATATACATAGGAGTGCATTCTAGTACAAACTGGTATAAAAAAGAACCGTCCGAACTGGCGAGATTTATACTAGCGTGCGACACGTGGCAGCGAACTTATACCACAGTCATTTCCGTGTTTTTACTGGATCTATCTGTTTCTAGCAGTTCACAATCACATTTCATTAGATGTGATGTGTTTACGCCAGTTTACGCTCATTTTCTACCAGATCGGACGACTCTTACTTTCTACCCAGTTCACATGTGATTTCACCTCTATAAATGTGTGTGAAATATGTATGTATGTATGTATGTATGTATTTATGTATGTATGTATGTACCAATCTCGTAAAATAAGGCGGACAAGGAGGAGCAACCGAGGCCTCCGGTTTGCCAGAATATAAGAGGGTCGAAATCCGGCGACCTTTCGGACTCGATGAAGTGGTAGAAGAGTTGCACCTCGTCCAAGTCGCCAACTCCCACGTACCTTAATGTATACAAACACATGTTTATGTATTAATTAATGCAACATCGTATATATCTTCGGTTCGGGCTTGTCATAATTGAGCTCGAGATTGGACTCGTTTAAAAAACAAGCTGACCTCGATCCTCACCTTTTAAGGCTCGATAAGTTTGCGAAGGGACTCGTTTAATATTTATTGAATTATATATTTATAAAATACTTATAATTAGGGTGTTAAAAAAACCGAACCGAACCAAAAAATGGTTGGTTTTGGTCATGATCGGTTCGGTTTTGGTTCAATTAATGAAAACAGATCAAAAGTCTAGGTCAGCTTAACTGAAATTTGTAATTTTCATTCAAATCATGATAAATCATCCAGTTTATGCTTCGTGTTTTTCAATTGAAATTTTCATTTTGGGCTCTATTAACGTTTTATTTTAATTAATGTAAAATTATTATACATAATAACTCTAAAAACCGACCGAAATCTAATCATTTTTTGCTTAATTTATGAAACTTTTTGGTTTTGTAGCTGATTTTTGGTTCAAACCGAAAACCGACTGAACCGGTCGGTTCGGTTTGACAAACTGACCAAATTTTTTTTGTTTGGTTTCGGTTTGATTTCTTCAAGAACCGATTTTGGTCGGTTCGGTTCAAAAACCGAACCGTGAACACCCCTACTTATAATAGAATTAGACAAGCCGAATCAAGTCAAACCATCTTCAAGTTTGCTCATTTATTTATTTTTTAATCAATATTTGTATTTAAATTTAAGTGAACCAAATCAAGCCGAGCCCAGATCGAGCTCATCTATTTTATTTCGAGCCGAACTCGAGCTTAGTCGTACAAGCTCGTTCGAGCCCGAGCCGAACACTTTTTTCACAAGCCCAGCCGAGCCCTGCCAAAATAAGGGCTCGGCTCGGCTCGTTTACACCCCTATATATATAAGTAATGTAATGCATCCTTTAGAAAATATGGTATGCACGTTTCTCAATTTTGAAAACCCGAAAACACCCTAAAGGCGCGCAGAAATAGGGTACAACAAGGTTTTTCCCACCCGTTTCTACCGAGCCAGATCTGAAGTGATCCAACGACTGGCAGAAGTTCAGACGTTCCACCAAGATTTAGCCTGAATACGAATACATCCCTATACATACATATACACACGATAAACTGGAATAGAAAATCGACTAATATACATTTTAACCGGGATAACGAAGAACGACGACTTACCCAGTTTCGAGCGCGAACGGGAGGTCGCCGTCATATCCCGGTAAGGTCTTGACGATCGCCTGCGAGCTCACAAGAACTAGAGGAAAAAATAGCAGAAGAAATGTTCGTAACGATCTCATAATATCGATAAATAATGTATATGTCGACCACAACCTAATTTGTATGTATATGTTATATGCATATATATCATGAGTTTGCTAAGAATGTTTGTTGACGTACGTTTGAAAGGAAGCTTAATTTAAAAAAAAAAAAGATCGAAGTGTCACGAGGCCTCTTGTAATAAAATATTTAAAACATTATTTTAATTTATATGATTAATTAATCTTGACTTGGCAAAGACCGTTTGTTGTTAACGGTAATGTTGAAGACCTTACTGAAGGTACCGGAAGAAATCGGAACCGGTCAAAACCGGACAAATTTCGGTTATAATTTTCAAAAACCGAGAATGAACCGATCGGTCTGTGGTTTTTAGTGGATGAACCACGGTTAACTGGTGAAAATCGGTAAATCATTTAATTTCAATCTGAACCGTTAATATGTTCAGCATCGCACTGAGTATTGCACGGAGTATTGGACCAGCAGATGCAGGACCTGACCGTGTCGTTGTTTGAAGTTAATGTGTTCGGTTTGAGCTCGAGCTCGATACTGGATGGATTGGTAGGTCGATCCAGTTCGATAGAACGAGTTGAGCTTGTCAGGAACGGGTCATACCGAAAACATACGAGTGAAAAAGAGATCATCGATCATCGGTTGTAACGGCGAGAGGAATATAGTCTGATTTTCTTAAGACGCTTTATTTTTTTTTGTCAGGACAATCGCCGCCCAGAATATAAAGTTAGACATTAATCGAACCCGTAGGTTCCCAATTTTAAAAGAATTCCTGCCAAGATGACGGATCCTGGAAAATTGAGCGTCTCGAGGTTCCAGATCAAATAACATATGACATTTTCTGTCCTTTTGGATATCCCAAAAATATTCAAGGGCAAGATCGTGAAGCTAACTTTTCCTGAGTTTGTTGGTGTACATGACACAAATACCAAAAACTTCGTAGGTGATCATAAGTCGGCCTTATGCTAAGAGAACCTCACAGGGGGCCTTATTTCTGATTACCTTAAGCGGCATTCGATTGATTAAGTACACTGCAATGAGGGCACATTCTCCCCATAATTCGATAAGTAATCTGGCTTGAAATCGAAGGGTTGTGCGACCTCAAGTATTTGTCTATGTTTTCTTTCCACTACTCCATTCTGTTGGGGTGTCACGACACAACTCTTATGAAAATCCATCCAAAACTCATTGTAATAAGTCAATAACTCACAGTATTAGAATTAGAGATGACATTATTTCTCTCCCTCGACGGGAACTCGATGCATTGCCATGTTCGAGGCAGAGACGAGGCGGGATATCTCTGAATTTGGGTAGGGATAGGGCGGAGACGGGGAGAGGTATCCACGACCTGCCCGCCGCGATATATTAAAATAATATTTAATGAAAAATATTTTTTTTAATATGTTTTTTAATAAAACAATATTTTATAATACATATTTAATAAACGTATATTATTTTAATATATTTTGTTATTTAAATAATATTTTTGAATAAATTTTTATATTTTGGGTTGAGAATGAGAGGGGAGGGAATCCCCCGGTTAGAAATGGGACAGGTACAAGATTGTCAAATCCGCCCTGAACTTGTCTGGTGCCATCCATAGTCGAAATTCGAGCCCATCTTCTGCTCACAAGCATTTTACACTAATATTGAATTGACCTTGCACACAATTGAAGAAGTGGATGATGTGTTGTTTGACTTCTGATTTACGCTTCATCACGAAGACCCACGTGGCCCTTACAATAATCATCGATAACCGATAAAAAATAATTGCAACCAGAGCAAAGAGAGAATGATCAGTGTACGTGTTAATAACCCCAAATACGACTGTGAATGAACTCAAATACGTGCGTAGTCCTGGTTTCACAAATTAGGAATGAAAACCGAGCCCGTCGCGCTCTCTGCAGCACCGTCGCACACGCCTAGTCCACGTGCCATCAGAGCCTTTCCCACCGCCGTCGCTCCCAAGCAGGGTAACGATAATCCATTCCAACCAACGTTCTCAAGACATAATTTCGAGTCAATCGTTACTTGACCCACAACATCAACATACAAACAATCGTTATTTATATAACAATTTGTATAAATGTGTTGCATGAAATAAAATAAAGAAAGATAATTACATATCAATATACAGAGTCCAGACCACGCATCGAAAGATTTAAGGTTCCGATATTTTGATAACCGGAACCCTATTATTATTGGACGAACTATTTTGTTTGCTAATCACGTGTTTCGAGATACTTGAAGATAAATAATATTATAAACAAATGAGATAGAAAATATAAGTAATTTCTATATCTTACTCGTACATCAACTCTCTGTTTATACAAGATTATAAATGTCTGATAAGATAACGATATATTTTATATTAATAATAATTGTATATGCAATGTATTAAGTACAATAAAGAAAGAAAATGAATTGAAGTAATTAAATTAAATATAATTTATTTTCTCATTTTTTTGTTGGATTTATTTCTTGATTCGAACTAACTCCAAATTAAGGATGTAAACGAGCCGATCGCCGAGCCTCATTTTGACAAGGCTCGACTTGGCTCGTGAAAAAGATGTTTGTCTTGAGCTCGAACGAGACATAGATTGGGAGAGTAGCTTCTATAATGAGAAATGGTTGGAGTGAAAAAACATTTTTATTTTTCTGTAAAGAAATTCAGATATTATAAATCAGAACCGCAATTTATAGCCGAGAACTACATTTAGGGCCGGTAGGACAAAACCCTCATCCGAATCCCATTATAGATCCACAAGAGCATATCGGGCAAGCATATCGAAGTCAAAGAAAGGTAAGGTGGGTCCACTAAATGGTTTAAAATAATACACCACATGTTTATTTTAGTAAAAAAATGATTAACATAGGCTTAATTAATTAATTAACTAGAGAGGAAAATGGGCAAGCCACCTATCAAACATTTCAAAACACTCCTTAGGCTTGTACTCTGGGGCTGTGTGTCCTGCTCCCTACAAAACACATTTAAATTCATAATTTTATCACAAATAATTACACATGAATATTAAAATTTAATTTCACACCGATTTATCAAATACGTATATAATTAAGGGATAGCGACACTTTGTTACACCTAACTATAGCGAAACGACAGTTTCATAACCTAACTATTTTTTTCTATTTTTTAGTATCTTGACAATTTTTTTTGTGACAACCTGCCTCTAGAACGCCTGAAATACCTAAAATACACTTTGTTTAAGAAATCATAAATTGAATTTGTTCAAATTTGTTTATCTCTTGTTCGATTTGGTTTATATTTAAGATACAGTTACAATCATGCCCCCAAATCTAAAATTAAATTGAAACATTTCAAATCTGGTTTGATAAATCAAATCAGACAAGTTTAATTATGATTTCTCAAACCAGGGGTATTTTAGTCATTGGGATAATGACACTTTAATACACCTAACTATAGCGAAATGACACTTTCATACCCTAACTATTTTTTTTCTCTTTTTTGGTACCCTGACATATTTTTTGTGACAACCTACGCTAAAATGACTAAAATACCCCTGGTTTAAGAAATTAAAATACAATTGATCTAACTTATCAAACCAGATTTGAAATGGTTCAAATTTAATTTTAGATTTGAGAGCATAATTGTAATTGCATCTTAAATATAAACCAAATTGAACAAAAGATAAACAAAACTGAATTAATTCAATTATGATTTTTTAAACCAAGGGTAGTTTAGGTATTTTAGGCATTTTAGAGATAGGTTGTCACAAAAAAATTGTCAGGGTACTAAAAAAGAGACTAAAATAGTTAAGGTATGAAAGTGTCATTTCGCTATAGTTAGGTGTAACAAAGTGTCATTATCCCTATAATTAACTTCAATGTTATTTACCTTTACTGTGGCAAATGTAAGACGGTAGTTTTCGTAATAGTACACCA
Source organism: Geranium rotundifolium (assembly GCA_963920655.1). NCBI lineage: Eukaryota > Viridiplantae > Streptophyta > Magnoliopsida > Geraniales > Geraniaceae > Geranium > Geranium rotundifolium. Next base: position 37,029,758 of record OY987317.1, read on the forward strand.
CCGAATACCTGATTCATCGTCGATAAAAAAGAATCAGTTTCCAAAAAAATAACGTGCAGAAGCAGCGCCGTGAAAAATGTTAGACGCTAGTCGAGCGAACGTGACATTCTAGAGACTGAAAAAAGTTAAATCAAATTATAGAAAAGAAAATTAATTAAAGATTAATCGAACAAGTCAGAGATTACCGACCCCGCAACTTGACCATCGACGAACCATGGCGTCCAATCTTGTGTAACTGGCAAATTCAGAGATTTGATCCAAGCATGTGTCCCCAAATGCGGAACAGACAAATCGTGATCGCCACTGTTGCAATCAAATCAACAGTCTATACATAAAATTGTTGATGATTATTTAAAACCCGAATCTGCTTAACAGCTCAAGTTGATAGATTTACCTGTAAACGAGAGCTCGATAGTGTGTTTTCGTTAGGTTTCTTTCAACCTCGACGCTACTCACGATGTTGGTCGCGTAGTTCAACGTTGCGTTACATCGCACCCACGTGTCTTTACTCCCCTGTTCGTCACGTCTACTTTGTCGGTCGCGAAATTCTTTGAAATGTATCGGAATTTTAATAAAACTTGAAAACTTTAGTACGAACGAACCTTTCTGATGTGAAGAGCTTCTCGAACATCGACGTCGTTGGCCCATATATAGCACGATACGTAGTTGTAGGACTACGATATAATTAGTAACAAATTCAGATTCATGTAACAAGCGCGAGTTATATCGAGGAGAGTACGGAGAAAAAATAATTACCCGACACCATTTTACGGGTTCTCGAGGATTCGAAACGAGAAAGTCTACGAAATCATCGTTGAGGTCGATGCTTCGATCCCATTTCAACGGTTCGGATGGTTTTGGGGAAAGCGCGTCACACGAAGGCTCCAAAATTTGCGCTAAATATATTTTCGAAAGGCACTATAGACAAAAAAAACTAAAATTGTTAGTACGTGCAAATATATATGGGGACACATTCCGCTACAAAAATCTGTATAGCGTCTGAATGTTTTACAACCGCTGGATCAATCTGGATCTGAACACGCGTTTTCTCGACATGCAACACGTGGCAGCAAGGTTCTAACTAATAAATTACAATTAGCTTCGCTACTAATTATATATTATAAGATCTTGATTTCTCACCTCTGTTACGATTTTGAGATCGTCGACACAAGCTGTATTGTTGGTATTTACTTCTACGTACTCGCCATCACAATTCCTCGAAACCGACTAAATAATCGAAAAATCAATGTTATAATATAAAACCGAAACCAAATAAATAATTAATTACTAATAACGTACGATGATGTTATGATTCACCTCGTATAGTTCTTCAGATAAAAGTGATGTATAGTATGCGTATAAAATTCTTGTATTATGATCTGCGCGTTGATCCGTAACTGGGTTTCCGAGCACAAAACCCTAAATAATGTTCAATACATATATATTCAACTGATTAAAAAATATAGTCGAATTGAAATGTCGTAGTCGAATTTTTTCACTTTACTTTCATATTTAGTCTCGGCTCGAGTCCCGCTTCATTGCCTACATACATACACGACATATATCGCTTTAACCAAATATATATATATACATTCGACATTGTATCGTAATAATGTTACCGTTATATATATCTTGGACGAGATTTGGAGCGATCAAGCCCGTATAAGAATCGCCGGCGATGTAGAGGTCATTTTTGAGGAACTTAGGGTGAGCTAGAAGCCACTGTTAATTAATCCATAGTTATAGTTAATTAATAGAATTAAATCATGATTACAATTATAATTAATGATCACATAATCATTACCTTTCGGAGGAACTCGTAATTTTGCGCTACGGCCAAAGTGTCGGAAATATTGTATCCTTCGTTGGTTGTCGCGTATGAGAAGCCAGTTCCGACGGGAGCGTCCAAAAATATTATACTCGCTGACTAAAGCAACGTGTGTATATATATTGTCATTTATCGTTCTACGTTTAAAAGATATGAATCATAGAATTTTAATAAATATTTCGCGCATCCCTATAAGGATAAGGTGTACGAAAAGATTCTCTAGTCCTGATATGAACTTTAGGTCATTTCGTACCGATAAATTTTAAACATTTCGACCGATTTGCAATTCAAATTTGGTCACGTTTGTAAACATACCTTCGTCCATGAGTACGGATTCAACGACAATGTTGGTGTAGTCCTCGACTTCTCAAAATCGAATTGCAACGGACCTATATATATATATATACACACACGCGCGCCAAATTTTTAGAGAATAAGAAATATGTATATATACACATACATATATGTATACCAATGTGTTCGTAAATCATTCCGGACAGGGCGGAGCAACCGGGGCCTCCGGTGAGCCATAGCAGAAGAGGGTCGAGATCCGGAGTCCTCTCCGACTCGATGAAGTAGTAAAAGAGTTGCGCCTCCTCCAAATTTCCAACTCCGACATACCTTAGTATATTATCGTTTAAAGATTACTCAATAAGCATAAGCCACTAACATGCGCGTGTATATATGTATAGGGGACAAATCAGGTGAAAACTAAACTCATTTGTGAGAACTTGAGAACTGATTTTGACTATTGAAAATAAGTGAATGTCCAACAGAAATAAGTGAATGTCCGATGAAAATAGTGATATCCAATGAAAGTGAATATATATATACATTCAAGTGAAAACCAAGAGTCGCGTGAGAACTTGTGAGAACCACTCAAATGTAACGAGGGGGACGTGTATTTTTCTATAACCTAGAAGGGAAAGTGTTAGCCGTCGAGTGGAGGGGTGTTACGATGGATTAGAAGAAATATTTTTTCATCTTCCATAACAATGTTATGGAAATACAAGTCATAATGGAAACACGGGTATGGACATACACTGCATAATAATGGAAATACACGGCATAATAATGAAAATACATGATATAATAATGGAAACACGGTTCTCACATGTTCGCACAAGAACTCATGGTTCGCACCAGATCATGATCTTGTATATATACATATAAACGAAGAACGTTTAACATATATTACCCCGTTTCGAGCGTGAAAGGGAGGTCACCGGTGAACCCGGGCAATGTCTTGACGATCGTCTGCGAGTTCACGAGGAGCGGGAGAAGGAGGAGGAGGAATGTAAGTTCCGAGCTCATAGTCATGGAGGAAATAATTGTTTCTTATATTTTTCTCTCACTCATCGTTAGTGTATATATATAGCTATTGTGGCAAAGACCCCCGATTGTTATGTGGCAAAGACCGTTTGTTGTTATTATATTTTATGACTGGTTTGAAGGGACCTACAGATAGTTTCATTATCAATTGTTTATAAACAAACCTAATCGCACTCACTTTCCTTTTCGCGGTTTCCCCATAATTTGAAATATCAATCGGGATGGCAAAAAACCCCGAACTCGACGGGTACCTGGTTAACTCGTCCCGATCGAAATTCGTAAGACCCGAAACAAATAGGGTTATGGTCAGGTACGGGTTTTTCCCTCGAGTTTTTGCTCGGGTGTGGGTCGGGTTCAGGATTAGGAGCAAGGTTCTAAAAAACTATGAACGCTGATCGGGCGAACAACACCTCGGAAGGATTAATCATATTTGTATTTTTTTATTATCTTAATATAAAAATAAATTATATTGTATAAAAACATTCGTTTGGGCTCACATCGTTACCGAAAAATCACACGCTACTATTTTCTCATTCAACTTAACTTGATTTATTTTTCATTTTTACAAAATACCTAAAATGCGCCTCCTTATCTCCTTCTCCACCCCAATCAATCTCTGAACCAGCCCCAAACACTCGTTCCTTCCTAATTTTCAGGCCAACTTCTCAACACTTTAGGAATCAACCGATGAATTTTGCATATAGATCTACTTATTGAAAATTGAATAAATGTTCGGGTTTCTGGTCCAAGATTGGGGCTTTTAGCTTATTTTCATCATTTGAGTTTCTGAGTATTGTTTTCGAATTTGATCAATTGGGGATAATTTTGTTATTGTGACTGTTATAAATCTGATTTGGGTTGGTGATCCGATTAATCACCGCCTAGCCCGTGTAATCGCCTCCATCGTTTTTGACCGCCCATTTAATGAAAAATAGAACGGTAAAGACAAAACCAGATTTAATTATTGGAGCCGTAAATGCAGGACATGTCCTTGCTTGAAGTTAATATGTTAGGTTAAGCTCGAGCTTGATTGACCCGATTCGATAGATAGAGTTGAGCTTGCTAAAAACGGGTTATGCCAAAAACATACAAATAAAAAATAGATCGTCAATCACCGATTACATCGGCAAGGTGAATAAACGTTATGTGAGTCGAACACTCAACGACAAGACATAAATTTGAGATGAGATCAATCCTGGATTGCGTGCAGATACAATTCAACGTAACACATATTGTTCTACTTGATAATCTGGTTTCCTCAACACTATTTTGGGTTGAGAACGAGGAAGTTGGAATCCTCGTCTCGTCGGGGAATCCCCAAACTTGTCCAATGCCATCCCTAGCTATAATCATCAGCAACCAATAAGAAATAATTGCAAAAAGAGCAAAGAGAGAATGATCAGCGTACTGTTAATAACCCCAAATACGACCGTGAACTAACTCAAATACGCGCGTAGTCCTGGTTTCACAAATTAGGAACAAAAACCGAGCCCGTCGCGCTCTCGACAGCACCGTCGCACACGCCTAATCCATTCCAACCAACGTTCTCAAGACATAATTTCGAGTCAATCGTCACTCGACCCACGACATCAACATATGAACACTCAATACCTAACATTTCGAAATGTGATTAGACAATACAATTAGTGACTAATGAGTCAATGCAGATTTGTACTGGTAGATAAGACTTGTTGATTTGAACCATCCGTAGAGATCAATAGTTCCAATTAATTAATAAACTATGGCCTTGATTTTGTAACCAAGTGGGCCATAGGAATTTTATACAATATCTTGCACAGACCATCGCTGTCTGACACCACGAGGCGATTTTAATGTATTTTCATCAGTGTCATAGATATCGACATTGTAATATTTTGGGATAATTACATTCTTTTCATGCTAAAATATCGATTTTACATTTTACTATAGCTAAATTTTATTTTTTACATTTTACAACAGCTAATTGCGTATTTTTTACACTTTCCATTAACGGTGTTAGATTTTGGATGAAAATTTTTCATGTTACATGAAAAGTCGAAATTGCCCTCAATTATTCATCAAAATTTCAAATTGATGCTATTATTCATCAAATTATAATATTTATTAATAATATATAATTTCTATTAATAATATTTATTAATGAAAAAATAATTTATTATTAATAATTATAATTTTAATTATTTTAAAAATAAAAGTAAATCATTTTAATCAATTATAAAGTATTAATAATCAAAATTAAAAGTAAATTAATTATTAATAATTAAAATAATATCAATTAATAGTAATAATAATATTAATTATAAATAATAATAATAATAATAAATAATATATTGAAACTTTCAAATAACATAACTCTCTCATACGAGTTTTGTTTCGGGCTCATATATTATATCAAATCGAAGAGAACTGGAAGTCAACAACTTTGAAGAAAGAAGTATTTGTCTGTATATTATTAATAATTGATTTAATTTTACGTGATAAATAACTATTACCAAAAATATAAATAATTAATTATTAATAACTTTTTTTAACATTTTGCTCTAACACTGGTAAATGTTGGACGAATTTTTTTTAAAGAGTAAAAAATTTATTGTCGTTGGATGGAATTTTAGACAAAAACTTATTTCTTTGAAATTGTTGAACTTATGATTCTATTCGATTTGATATATTATGAGCCCGAAACAGAACTCGTATGAGTGAATTATGTCATTCGAAAAATTTCACCATATTATTAATAATTAATATTGTTTAATTATTAAATATCAAAATAATATTAAATATTAATAAATAAATCTTTCATTAAAGTTGTTGATCTTTCGGTTCTCTTCGATTTGATACATTATGAGCCCGAAATGGAGTTCGTATGAGAGAGTCATGCAACTCGAAAGTTTCAATATATTATTAATAAATAATATTATTTTAATTATTAATTAATATTATTTGAATTATTAATAATTAAACCGGGTCTGACCGGATTTGAGTGGGAGTTGGCCTTAGTTAGGGAAGAAAACCCTAAGGGTATTTTTTTTATTTTAAAAAAATAGAAATTTTCATGCAAAATCTAACATTATTGGGGTAAAATGTAAAAAAACGCAATTAGCGATAGTAAAATGTAAACTTTTTTTTATTTGTAATAAAATGTAAAAGTGATCATTTTAGTAGGAGCAAAGTGTAATTATCCTTAATAATTTACATACCGTGATGATACTGTGATAATTGGCCAAATATTTCTTTTTGTCAGTTGGTCGATATATTTCGATATAGTAGTTGCACAACCTTGATCTTGACTCTTTTATATATATATATATATATATATATATATATATATAATAATATGTATAAATGTGATACACGATGAAAAATAAAGAAAGATAATTGCGGGAATGAATCGAGTAATGAACACAGAGAGGTGAGGTAATTAATTAAGATGTCAAAGACTAAAATTATTTCATAATTTTTTCAACTTCTCGTACTACATACATATGCGAGACAAGTTAAGGAAGTTGAATCAAGAATCTTACAAATGATTCATTATTGTAATAAAATTATCGACCATAAACATTTGTTCGAGGATCAAATAGCGTAGTGTCGTTTAAGAGTAGGAACAATGTATTCGCCATTACAGTGTCGGGGAGTGTCCTTTTCTTTGAGGTAGATTTGAAGCAAACCATCGCCGTCGAAGGGACTAAACATCAATGGATGTTTCTCGTCCACCATTTCGCCCGGGATCTTCACCGCTCCTTTCTGCGTCGAGAATATCCCTATCGAGTACCTTGTAGCGTTCGAGTCCTCATCCTCGCTCATCGTCACTCGATGGAGGGCACATGGTAGCCTTGCATTGCTCCATCCCTGCGACAATGATCAGCGATCAACGTCGCTGTTAAATTTCACTGTTAGAGTACCACATCTGAAAGATGTGACATATCAATCTGAACTTTCAGGTGAAACTTAAAAAAACCCGTATCTCACGTAAAGCAGTTCCCCGGCCATGACCAGGAAAGACGAGCCAGAGGGAGTTGCTCGGATCCATTCGTTGCCATCGCTCGCCTTCACCTGCAGGCCACTGGCACCGTACTCGTGGAGAATGGTTAGCAAGTTCTTGTCGTAGTGAAGGCGGAGCTCCCTTCCCCGAGACTCTTTCGTCGCGCCCGATCCATATTTCATGACCCGCACGCCGTATTGCATTGACCTTTCCTGCTCTTCGAAGCAGTCTTCAACGCCGAAGCTCTCGAATACCATCCTCCTCACGGCCTTCTCCAATTTCCATATTTTCGTTACATACAAATGTATCGTCTCGTTGTATGTATACAAAAGAGCAGTAACTGTTAGAGTATAAAACTATAACTGATCATTCAGCTATCAGTTTAAGCTTTTAGATACCAAATCTGCTCGTTTTCATTTCCTCGTGGGAGCAAAACACGGACGAATCTCTCAACCGAGCGAAAAGCCAACGCATCAGAAAATGCCATAGCCTCGTAAGGTGGATCCTCCCTACGACCATAATCTTCGAACAAGCGCTGCTTAGCCTCCAATCAAGACTGAACAACGCTTCTAGCGTGCAGAGCAAATCATCGCTAGCCTTCGGGTCAATCTCGTCGTAGGAGGCCTCGAAGCAGCCATATTCCTCGAACGTCTTCCTTATAGCTCGCGCCGTCGACGCCCACCCTCGGCTTCCTCGTTCCAATTTTTCTCTCCTGAATTCTATAAGTGGAATTTTTGTACCCTCCATTTTGGCCTCTACAGAATTTTTTGGGTTATACGACTAATGTTTATGTGTTCTTAATTATAAGCATTTCTTCGTACATTTTTTTTGGAAATTAATTCGATCAGCATTTTCAATATAATTTATCGATTTTATTCTACAAATAGGCAATATATTGCATTTTCTCTTATTATGTGTAAACATCACTTTGGATTCTTTATTTTCTTACATCTATTTAAAGTTATTTCTTCTACTGGCTAGTAATTTGTTTTTAGCAAGACGTATACGTAATGGTTTAGAATATATCCACTTGAAGAAATGGACCGTCGTGTATATATTATACGGATAATGACACTTTGTTACGCCTAATTATGAAGAAATGACAGTTTCATACCCTAACTAATGAGTTCTCTTTTTTAGTACCTTAACAATTTTTTTGAGACAACCCACCTCTAAAATGTCTAAAATACCTAAACTACCCCTGGTTCAAGAAACTATTATTGACCCGATTCATTTTGGTTTATATTTAAGATACAATTACAATTATACCCTCAAATCTAAAATCAAATTCAAGGACAAAATAGTCATTTAAGAGATATTTTAGTTTCTTAAAACAAGGGTATTTTAGTCATTTTAGCGTAGGTTGTCACAAAAAAATTGTCAGGGTACTAAAAATAAAATTTCATTAGTTAGGGTATGAAACTATCATTTCGCTATAGTTAGGTATAACAAAGTGTCATTATCCATATATTATATTCAATGTTATAGATATCCCCGCGACCGGCCGATATACTGGCGATATATCGGTTTTTGCAAACTTTCCACGACGAAACGGGCGATATCGATGAAAATACCGGTCAAATCGGTTGACCCAACAAAATTCAAATTGATTCCGGTCTAATCTGGTCAAAATCAATTAATTATGGTCTACTCCAACTTAAATCAATTAATTTTACTCTTGTCCGATTTAATCCAGTCTTATTCGGTCCACCTGATCGATTTTAGTTTGAAATTTGGGTTAATAAAAAACAAATAAAAAGTTAAACCGTCATTCATTCATCACTTTCAATTTCGCGTTTGAACTTCGAGTTTATTGACAAGTTTGAAATTAAAAATAATTAAATATCATTCATTTTGTTTTTAATAAATAATATATATGTTTAATTATTTATTTATTACAAAACGCGTTTTGCCGCGATTTTTTCGTGATCTCTCCGAGTTTGGCAGGTCTCCTTTTCCGTCGGCTGACCGATATATTCCCGCGATCCGATATTCATAACCTTGATTATATTCTTCAAATTTCTTCTCCGAGTATGTATAGAACCTTCTTATCATAATTTGTTTAATAAATTCAATGAATAAAATTTCAGAGAAAATGTTGAACTTGAACCAAATACAGAAATCAAACTATCAGATTTTGGAGTATGTCAATTGAGTTACGCAAAACTTCTGTACCATAAAGATTATGTTATACACTGAATTAATTATATACCTTAAATAAGAGACTAAATTAATTAAGGGCGATTAGAGTTACAAGAGAAATTCATTACAGCTAATACATATATATATATATATATATATATATATATATATATATATGTTACATTTTGATATATGTTATATTTAATTAAGCTCTAATGGAATATTATAGTCTCACTTTATAATTTATTTTACACTCTTGAGCAGTGTGCTGATAACGTGTTGTGAAAAGAGCAATCAATAAAATGAGACAAAATTCTGATCATAAAGAAACTTGGAACAGAGATTAGGAGAATAGAAATGGTTATAATGAAAAAACATATTTTTTTTAAGAAATCAAAATATTGTAATTGTGTATGCAGCATACACGACGTACACAAGAACTTCTTGAAACACTTGATCGATTTGATGACATTTGAGTATAGAGGCGCCAACACGGAGAATCAGGGACAATGATTCGGTTCTGGTTCTAAACATAAGAAACATCGATCACGATTTAGTTTTGGTTTTTACAGATTATAAACCGTTGTTAATCGGTTAAGAAACCAATCAGACGCACTCGCACGTAACATTACATTTAAACCATGACATGAGTTGATTTGCAAAATTCACATTTCGACTGGGCTGTAATATTTAAACCATATCATCCTGCTTTTGTTACTATTTTTTGTAATTTAAAATTTAAAATGTCGGGTCGTAAATCGAGCCCAACTTCATCGAATCTGGCCCATAAATTGGCCTTAAAATTCAATCGATTCTCTCAAAACTGAACCGTCTGAGACTAATTTTACTCGCACATTTATCATTTCAGTTCTTAAAATTCAGAATTCGAGATGATCGGTTCGGTTCGGTTCCGAAACCATGGTCACCTCGATGGCAAAATTTGTAATCCTTCAAATTTAAATACTTTCCAATTTTCCAAATTTCACATTCCCGTGCACATTAGTCAAACAAACCGAACATCTGCTAACATGCGCCGTGTACATGATATCCTTATTCTTCACTCCAATTTTTGTCCCCATTTTCTCACACTTTCTTTCGCTTTCTATCGCCACAGACTCAAAGCCTCTCAAAACCAGCCACAAAATCTCTATAGATTTCGCTGAATTTTCCGGGAAAAAGAAGAGTGGAAAAGAGGGTTTTCTGGGTTTTTCGTCGGCGATGGATCGGTGCTGTACCCTAAACGTGAAGAACCCAATCGGAGCTCCGATTCTGCTGAGGAACTCGATTCCCCAGAGACCCATTTCCTGGAATTTCAGTAGCAGAGACGACGCGGCTTCGAGGGTCTTCGATTTCAGATCTCCCAAACGCAGAGCTCGAGCTTCCAGCTCCTGTAACTCATTTCTGGTCAGAGCCATGGCCAAGAACAGCAACAATCACGATTCTGACTCCGGTACTATTCTCTCTCTCAGCATTCATTTCTGGGTTTTTCATTTTCCTGGAAAATTGGGGATCTATGGACTGTTCATGGTGTTAATTTGTCATATTGGGATTTTCTGTGATTGGATTGCTATGATTTGAAGTTTGGATTTTTATTATTTTGAGCCTCTGGTTTGAATTGTTGTTAATAAGCTGTATATAGAAGGAAATGTTAATTGTTATGTATTAGGAGTTTATGTATTGTTTAGGAACTGCCAAAAGTTTGGATTTTGGGGACTATTAGATATAAATTATTTTTGAAGCCAAGACATGCTCTGGTTAACAAATTTGTGTATAGAAACTCGGAATCTCTACTTTCAGTTGTTTGCGATTCGATTCGATGATTATGGTTATGCTTGCTGCAATTGTCGTGCCGAACTTTGTTCTGTGTTTCAGCATTTCAGAGAATCAATGACGGTAGTGAGAAAATCAGGAAATGGTTGATGATGATTGTAGGAAATGGTTGATGATGATTGTTCTATGTTCCGGATCTTCAACTTAAGAGTGCATATTTCGTGTTGATGATGATGATTGTAGGAAATGGTGACCAATCCCTTCCCAGAGGTGATGGCACGAGAAGAAACCGACCTTCTGAGAGCAACAAATCACATGACACTGGCTCTCAGAAGTCCAACCGTGTAAGCTTGGACTGGAGAGAATTCAGAGCAAATCTATTCGCTCGGGAGCAGGTGACTTAAACGCTCTGTGACTATTATTTCACATATATTGAATTCTCAATATGTTTTTTCTTGCCTATTATTATAGGATTACAAATAATTAAAAAAAGTTCTACTTCTATCGAAAATACCACCACCTTCCCCCGAGCAGGTACCCACTAGGATTCAGACCTCTGACCACTATGCCAACCCTGATAGGCGAATTCTGAATATATTGCCCCAACAAACAATTTGATGTTTGTGATTTTGTTTGATACTTTCGTATGAATATGTTAACTTGGTGAACTCGCCTTTTTTTGAAATCTCTTCGTTGCTGTTGTTTAGAAACATAGAATGATGGAATATAAGAAAGGGAAAATGGAAAAAACTTGTGGTATACCATCACATTTTTGCAAGAGGGTGCTGAGTACTTTGTTAATAGCAAAAAAATGCTCTGAACTTTGATTATTTGTTAAGTGCAATTTCGTCATTTACACACATTTTGCAAAAAAAAACAACGTTCAGAGCACCATTTTGTCATTAACAAAATATACAACACCCTCTTGCAAAAGTGTGATAATAATATCAAGTTCTTGCCATTTTCCTTGTAAGAAATAAGCGAATACTCATTCTTTGAACTTCTCACAGGAGGCGAAGGTGGACCCTAATGCTCGTGACCAAGTCGGGGTTCCCCGCGACTCAAAACCTCTCGGCCTGAAATGGGCGCATCCCATTTCAGTACCCGAGACAGGATGTGTCCTCGTAGCCACAGAAAAGCTCGACGGGGTGCGCACCTTTGAGAGAACGGTTGTTCTCCTCCTGAGATCCGGGACAAGTCGACCTCAGGAAGGGCCGGTCGGGATAGTCATCAACCGCCCGCTTAACAAACAGATCAAAGACATGAACCCCACAAACCTCCACCTGTCCACAACCTTCTCCGACTGCTCCGTTCACTTCGGAGGCCCCCTCGAGGCGAGCATGTTCTTGCTAAGATCAAACTCGAAACTCGAAGGATTTGAAGAAGTGACCCCCGGCCTGTGCTACGGGGCGCGATACAGTCTCAATGAAGCTGCGGAGATGGTGAATAGAGGGTTGGTCAAGCCAGACGATATCAGGTTCTTTGTCGGGTATTCCGGCTGGCAGGTTGATCAGTTGAAGGAGGAGATCGAATCCGATTACTGGCACGTGGCCGCCTGCAGCTCGGATTTGATATTCGACCGCTCGTCGGATTCATCATCGCAGGAGCGCCTGTGGGAGGAGATCTTGCAGCTCATGGGCGGCCGGTACTCGGAACTGAGCAGGAAGCCCAAGCAAGACATGTAAGTAACTGTGAAGTAGTTTATGTTTTTCTTTTGCATAATATATAATGTGACCTCTAATTAGGAAGTTGAAAACCAGATAAAAATGTATATATAATTTGTTCCTCTCTGGATATAGACCTTCTGATTCTGTGGTTTCTTGTAAATGTCTAATTTTATCAGTGTTTTAAAAATCTCCGACTTACTGAATTAATTTCCAGTTAGTTGAATAATTCGACTACTAATCTCTGAATAATCTCCGACTTACTGAATTAATTTCCAGTTAGTTGAATAATTCGATTACTAATCCCTGATAAATTCATTAAAGCCCTATTTGCGTACCTAAAAATCTCTAACTAATTTCCGATTAGTTGAATAGTTCGATTATTTTGTGATTAATCTCCGATTAATCCTTAATAAATTCACAAAAACCCTATTTGGCCGCAATCATTTTTTAAAACACTGAATATTTTACAATTACCCCATAAATCTATCATGTTACATTTAAGAAATAGGAGATATGCAAGTAAAAATCTAAACATAAACAAATTAAATCACTTAAAACACAATGAACACACAAATTTCACAGAACAACAACTTCATGAACATCATCATGCTTCTTCTTCAACTCCAAAACCATAACCTTCAACGTGCTCACGATCGAGACCAGATCCCTCGAATACTCCCTCTCCGTCGCCAAATCCTCCACCGCAATCGCCAGCTTCCGCCTCGCCTCCCTCAGCTCCCTCCTCTCCCTCTCCAACTCCCCCTCCATCGAATCGACCTCTCCCCTCAGAAACCTTTCTTGCCTCGCAAGTTTCCTCAATTTCACGCCCTCCCTCACAAGGTTCACACAAACCCTATGGCTCTCCAAATCACAACGGTTCCATATCGTGCTCACGGTCACCGAGACGCCGTACTTGGCCCAACCGAACAAATCATTGATCCTATAATAAAAATAACATTGATCGATCACATAGTTAGGGTTCAGGAAACAGAAGCCCTCGCGGTTGGTGATCAAGCGGGAGCGGTGGAGATCTTGCAGCAGAGATGCGAAGACCTTTCCGTGGATGATTGTGTTGAAAACCTCGAGCTCGTCGTACTCGAGGTCTTGACCCACAACGGCTATGAATTTGAAGTTTTCGGGTTTTATCGCGGGGGAGAAGAAGCTCTCGAGCTCGTGGATGGCCAGGGTGGTGCCGTTGTGGGAGTTAACGAAATGTTTCTTCGAATCTAAGCTAAACACAACCATTTTGTGAGCGGAAATGGCAAGAGAAATGGAGAGAAACCAAGAAAATTTTGGAATAATAATGAGAAACAAAGATAGGTTAAATAATGACTTGCAATGCAAGAATATATATATACCTTTCTTCTCCCATGAAAGCTACATCATCAAGTCATTTTGGAATATTATGTTTTATTACAAAAAATTATTGTGAAATTGTTTTTCTTTTTTGATGCATTGTTAATAATACGGTTAGAGACTTAAACAATCGTCTGATCTTTCATCTATCAGCTTGACATTTCCGGTGAGAACTGGATTTTTATATGCTATCTGATGTTGATTCTGTTTTGGACGTGACATGTAAGAATTTTACGTGGTTTGCGAATAAGAATATCAAGAACTTTACGGAAACCAAAGTTTTGCCTAGACTTTAACCTCCAACTTTGTCTTGACAAAATATTTCGATAAACATAATATCTCGTTACGATCAATTCAAGGCATATCTAACAATATCGGGGGACTACATTTCTGACACGAGAGACATTGTTTTTCGTTCTTTGTGTTTTTTTTCTCGATCTTACTGAATTTCGCAGGTTGACTTTACATAACTCTCTCGTACGTGCTCACTGAAGTAACTGAGACCTCGTACTCTTATTACAAGCTCGTAATATATATCCAACGACGTTTGATGAGGATCGATCGATCACCTGAGCTTTGTCTTCTCGTCTCGAGCCCTCCGGACAGCCTGCTGCATTTGTCTCTCGTGCTCTTTGAGCATGTCATCGACGTTCCCTCCGTGAGGCATCAACGGTCCAGAGTACTGGATTTTCTTCTGTACGTTATAACCCTAAATTTACGTGTAAAAAATATGTTTAACTCAATTGAAATTGAAATTTATCATATATAGAAAGATGCTCTAAACATTTTATTAAAATTTTTTGAAGATCTGTGATGTACGTGGGTGGACGAGAGGTGGACACGGTCAGAACCATACTGTTTCCTCATATACAAGTGTGTCGGGAGAATAAAAACTGAGAGTAAGGCAAGCTGCCCAAAAATAGCCGAACTGACCAGAGTCGACCAGAGAAATAACCAAATTGAAAAGAACTGAAATAGTTCGATTCAAAACTGAACCAAAACTCCAACGGTTTAGTTTTGGTTTATGAAATAAGAACCGATAAAAAAATCACACTGAACCAAAAAATCGATCGATTTGGACTCGCGACTCATTTAAAGCCATCGATCTTTATTAATCGGGAACAAAAAATTTTAAGCCAGCAAAAAAGTAAGTTAAATGATAAGCCAAGTCTGGCCCAAAGTGTGAGAATTTCATGAAAAACGGTTTAAATAAAATTCAACCGACAACTAGTAAGTCAAATAACAAGTCCGCACAGAGTCTCAAACGTGAGAATTTCTGTTCATAGAAAATCAAACAGACCCAAACCGAATTTCATCGGTTTGATTTCAGTTTTCATTTCTACAAAACCAACATACTACCGTTGATTATGTCCAAAACCGAACCCACTCACAACCGAACAGCAAACAACCCTAACACAGAGCATTAACACCGGACGCCCACGACGCACTAACTCACATTTGACCCAAAAGACCAGTCTATCAGGTTAATAGTCTCTTACAGTGCCGTGAAGTTTCTGGTCTTTTTTAACAGCTGCGTGAGATCTTAACGTAGAGGAAGCATTGGGGTGAAGCATTGACATGGAGTGAGAGTAACCACTCTGTGCACCTCCGATATCGACCCGCCGCGTCGACCCCAATCCCTCCCTCTCCGGCGCCAGTTTGGTGCTTCCTCGTTTCAAATTCGATCCCTAATAGAATTATATATGTTTTAACGTTAAGTCATGACTATGAATAATACGATGATTCAAACATATATATATATATATATATACACACACACATATGTATCAAACCTTTGCGGGAATTTTAAATTCTCTTGACACTCTCACTGATTCTGTACCTCGTCCTCTCACACTCTCCGCTCTTTGCCTGAAATGTGAAGTGCAAAGTTGTAGAACGTGATGGACTCGTAGAACCTTTTAAGTCGTTTTCGGGGAAAATAAAGATTTGGAAAACGAACCTTCTTGCTTCGTCGTTTTCGAGTTTGGCATCTAACTCCTTGCTTGGAGGATACTTTGGTAAATCCGACGGAGAACAAGGTAGGGGCTCTGTGGTAAAGAACTGAAACATGAAAAATAAAAACTCAAAATTAATTATTAGTTGTCTAAAACAAGATTAGACGTGAAGATCGGGTGAAGAGGGTCTTCTGAAAATTAATCGAAAACTGAAAAAAAATAATCAGATAAAAGAATAAATAAAAAAGATTAACCGTTAATTGATCATGATTAATTGGACAGGTCGAAATTAATTGACTAGACGTTATTAATCGGGTGAAGAGGGTCTTCTAAATATTAATCGAAAACTGTGAAAAAAATATAATCATATAAAAGAATAAACAAAAAAGATTAACAGAATGTTAATTGACCAGGATTAATCAGACATGTCGAAATTATTTTAGAACGAATGGTCATAAGTTGGCGTAATCAAGAAACCGACTCTCGCCATCATCAGATATCATCTCGGTTTGCTTTTTCTATGAGAGTCTGTTGCTTCCTTTTCGGGATCTCTTTATGTTTTCAATATTAATGTATATATAAAAAAAAGAACCATATATTATGTAACTCACTCACATCACTTTTAAGTGCAGAAGAAGCAGAGCCTCTGTTTTCTGGTTCAACTGCAAGAAGCTTGTCTGTGAGAGACAGAGCTGATTTGGGGAAGTCTTGGAATGTTTCTGCAACATGTCTCTCATAAGGTTGATGGGGCTTGAAGCTTGTTGCTAATGGCAGCTTTGTTCTTTTCCAGTATTCTTCTGATGGTGATCCACACAGCTTGAAAATCTTGTGCATCTGCTCCACCTGGGATTGACAAAAGCAAAACGCTGTTGGGGTTGAGTGAAACGTTTAGTAAAGTTTCGGGGGTTTTACAGATTGTTTTTGGAGGAGTTTAAGTGAAAATCGTGTAAACTACGAGAGGGAGGTGAGTGAAGTTTTCCCTTTGTAAAACCTGGCAGGGCCGTCCCTAGGAAATTGGGAGCCTAAGGTAAGAATTTGAAATGAGGCATTTCTTTTGAAAAGATAATTCCACACTACCATCCATCTTCGGCGTCATTGCTTCGGCTTCAACGCTTCTCTTCGTGAAAGATGAATCACGTATAAATTTTATGTTATTAAGCCGTCAATGTTATTAAGTGTATGAGTTTCAATGTAGATAATATTTAGACTTCGATGTTATTGGAATGAGATGATAAAACTTGATATATATATATATATATATATATATATATTACAAAAATTGGGTCTTTTTTTATATTAGGCTGGTCGACCGGGTTTTTTGGGGCCTCTATAAAGTCGGGGCCTAAGGCAAAAGTCTCTCTTGCCTTATGAACGGGCCGACCCTACAGTTATGTTGGGGAGAACCGAGTGGTTGTCAAGGAGAAGTATAGTCCACCTACATATTAGAGCCCAGTTTTGACATAAAAGGCTGGTTTCTATACCGGTTGTTGAGCAGAACTGAGTTTCACCAAGGAAGAGCATACTACAAGGAAACTCGTACACACGTACATTAGAGCACAGCCCTGGCCCAAAATTATACCCTATTAGGCATCGTATCCAATGTGTGTGTAAAATCTTCCTTTAGTTCATAATTTTCCGATGTGGGACCTTGGCTCAGTGTGGAATTCAACAATATATCCCTCTCCGCATAGAGCCATCATTACATCTGTTGGCTCTCCCAAAGCTAAAACCTTCTTTTTTACCGGTTCTCCTTGTTGATTAGTAACATAGCTCGGGTTCTATGGACTCTCCTGGTAAGTGGGTCGGAGTACTCTGCTATGGCCGGTAACACCTCACCGCCTATGAGTGCGGTGCTCCAGTTTTTGATCTACCTCCGCCTCCAGTTCCATCTTCCACGTCATCACCTATACACTAGTTTACAGTCTCAGCATCCATCTTCAGTCTGAGGGGGCGTGCTAAAACTACCTAATCCCCAGATCTTCCCAAACTCTAACTTTTAGAAACAAAACTTGATACACGGCTTGCTGATAAAAAAACATATAAGATAATGTGTTTACCTCTGTTCGTCCGGGCATGATAGGCTTCCTGGCGAACAACTCCGCGAGGATGCAACCGACACTCCAAAGATCAATGCCAGCTCCATAGTCCGTCGCGCCGAGGAGTAACTCGGGTGCCCTGTACCACAGGGTCACGACCCGACTGGTCAACGACTGCTTCTTGCTAGGCTCGTAGAAATTGGCTAGGCCGAAGTCCCCGATCTTGAGGACTCCATTGCCGTCGATGAGGAGGTTCGAACCCTTGATGTCTCGGTGCAGAATGCCACGTTTGTGGCAGTGCTTGAGTCCACTCAGAAGTTGTTTCATGAAACATTTGATCTGCGATTATTCATCACATAAATGATTATCGAGTCATATATAGAGGCATTTGTATCATATTATAATCATCAATCATTCATTAATATAAACACTTTAAAAAATAATTATACCTGCGGTTCGGTGAACTTCACGCCGGGTCTTGCCACGAGCCCGGTTAGGTCATGGTCCATGTACTCAAAGACTAGGTACAAGTTTTTTGAGGTACTTGTAGTGACAATGGCCTCGAGCTTGATCACATTTGGGTGGTCGAGTCTACGCAAAATGTTGATCTCTCTTGCCATGAAACGAACACTCTCTTGATCCATATTCACAAACCTAACTTTCTTCATAGCAACAATTTTACCCGTTTTTCGGTCTCGGCCCCTAAATACGGTGCTGTACGTTCCTTGCCCGATCTGCGCATTATTTACGCGACAAATAGTTCGTTAGTCGACCGACACGATGTTTAGTTTAGTTACACGAGATAATTGCAGATAGATACACGTAACTATATATCTATACGTGCATCACAAAAATAAGTGTGGAATATGCATGTGTGTAAATTATATGCCGATATGCATAAAATGACTAAAATGTCTTTCGTTAATTTTCAAAAACTCCACGGTGTAGTGGATGTTTTTTCGGCTAGGTGTAGCTAGTGAAAAAATGTGTAGAAAAATGATTATGTGACAAGTGGTATCAGAGCAAGCACGTGACTTTCATCTGGGCGTGCAAGACGGAGCTTCTGCTCGAGGCGAATCTTCTCGAGAAAGGACCATGGGGCGAGCCCCCAACGATGAAGTAATCGAGAAGATGTCGGCGAAGAGACAAGTTAACTGGAGGCCAGTATAACCGACACGAATAAATTTCTACGTCACAACATCGTAGTATTTTGAATACGAGACTCAAACCCTAATCAGAAAAGAAAGCACTAAACCCTACCGCCCCCGAGCCCCCTTGTCACTTCGATCTGAACCCTAACCCACCGACCAGTAATTAACAAGACCATCGTACTGACTAATTCTAACGAGTTCATAATCGATTCAATTCAAGTCATATCCATAAAATCCACACATAAACCTCACACTAACGTACACGAGGCCCTGAGGCCCTGAGTTCGAATCTCGGTACATGCAGGTTTCTCCTTCAGATGCTGATAAAAAGCACTAACCTTCTCCAGCTTCTCAAACGAGTCGGGCCGGCGAGGAACCCAACCGCCGATCGCCTCTCCGGCCACCGAGGCTAACCAAGACGGCCACTCCGACTCGAACTCCCCGGCCCCGAGCCCCGGCCGGACGCTAACCGTCCGAGACATCGCCATGATCTTCCCCAATCCCGCAACCTCCTCTCCCTCCGGAGCGACCAGCCGCACCGAATCGCTCCGGCTCGGTTGCTCCTCCCTCTCGTTCGGACAAATCGTCGTCTCCTCCAATGTATCTTTAGAACAGAAACAACCCATAACACCAAATCCTCACACGACAAAACCCTAATCAACAAAGCTCAATAATTTTGTCCAAAAAAAAATAAAATACTATATTTTCAAAAAAACTTCTTGTTCTTCGCATTTCTTGCGAATCAATCAATATGGGCTCTCTCAATCCTCGAAGACGATCCAAACCCAGAAATTAACCAAGAATCAAAATAAAAATAACAAGATTAATTATTACAAGAAAAATGTAAAATATGTCAACAACAAAAAATAATAATAACAAGACAGTAAAAACCTTAAAACCCGAGAAATCTTGATCAAGATTATATATATATATATATATATACAACAGAAATAGAAACTCAAGACTTTCTGGGTTTCTGGTTCTTCTCCGCCTCGCTATTATTTTTTTTTGCGATTTTTTTTTCAGAATTAAAAGTAAAGCTAAGTAATGACATTTCATAGTTTTCATATTCAGGAGACCGATCAGATTCAATTACAGTATAACGGAAAAAACAATTTTTTTTAATGAATTTGTGTCCTTTGGGATCGAGGGACAGAGAAGTACGGATCGATTCATGGTCAAGCCCTAAAATTACGAAGAACCCATGAATTTTTTTTTGGGTTAATATTAGCAAATTCAAAAAGGTAAGAAAAAATTTTCTTTTCTTCTAGGTCTGTTTGTTTCTCGAGAAAATTTTCAACGAGACGTGCAATGCTATTAATCTTATTTTATTGTACCTTTAGTTAAATTAGATGAAAAGTAGACGAGTTTTTGACGAGCCACTTGAACGATTGTTTCGTTAAATATTTAATTCGGGCTCATAATAATCAAGTTCGAGTTTAATGTTGGGCTAGTGTAATAGACTAGGTGAGGTCAAGCTTGACCTTTTAAGACTCGATGGAATTTAATTAATTATATATTTTACCTTTTAATGAATATTTATAATGAAATTGAATAGGCTGAATTGATTCAAGTTGATCTCGAGTTTCTCGTTTAATATTTAATTATTTTTATTTAATATTATATTTATATTGAAAATTAAACAAACCGAGTCAAACTCGAATTTGCCTATATTCTTTTGAGCCGAATTTTAATATAGTCGTGTAAGCTCGTTTCAAGCCCGAACCAAGCTCGATGTTTACCCGCCCTAATCGCTCGACACTCCATTTTTTCATTAATTAGAAAAATCTCTCCAAAATTAGAAGAGAAAGTATGGTTGCAAGGCGTAGTCATGACATCATTTAATCATTAGTGTGACTTTGACGAAATTGATGTCAATCTACTGGTTCAATCGGGTATTCGGTTTAAGGTAAAATATCATTTCATAATTATCTTAAAAGTTATATAAAATTAAAAATTATACTTTTGAGGTCATTTTGGTCATTAAAAGTTTTGATATTACCTTTAAAAAATGGTTACCTTAAGTACAACCGAAAAATTGTTGAGTACCTCTAAATATAGTGAATTGTAATTATCCTCGAATAATAATATAAGGAATCTATGAGTTTGTTTTATTGGAACACTAAATACGAAAACGATATTAAGAAGAAGACAAATTAGATGGAAGAATTAAATTTGGTGTCGAATTTTAGGTCAATGTAGCATAAGGACTATTAAGCCCTTGATATGCATATTACACAATAGACACTCTGCTTCGTCAGATCTGTGAGAATCACTGGAGGGGTGTCAGGTGGCGCGCGTGTTGAGCTGGCAGGTACGGAAATTTACCTTTTCTAATTTGACGGCTCTCTCGTTACACTACTCTCCCGACGAAGCTCACTTACAGAGTATAGTATTGAACCCGACCCCCTCTTTCCATATGGCACCCCCACGGCCTTTTTTCCCTTGTTGGTGAGACATTTGAAATATAAAATTACGTTGACTCGTTGACACAAATTACAAATTACAAATACTCGGTTCTCTTTAACCGTATCAATCATAACAAACTCAAATCTTAATGAATTAGGGACAACTCGAGTCATCGATAAATGATTAGATATATATGACAACTGTTAATTTGCCGTAATCATTATAAACCCTCGTTACATGAAAAATGAAAAGCTAAAGTAAGATTTAATAGTAATTAAATCACATAGATCAATAACAATCGACTTGAATTGAAATTGGATTATTTAAAACACTAGATTAATCAAACCCTACATCGATTTTAAGGGCTTTCACTCTTTGGAGCCGCTTCTTTTGAATCCGCGCCAAGAATATTTCTATAGAAACAAAAAAACAAATAACATATTATCATAGATAGCAAAAACTTATTATATACTATCACATTTTTATTAGAATGTGTTGTATACTTACATTTTTATTAGAATGTGTTGTATACTTGGTTAATGAAAAATATAGAGAGAAACATGAGAATATATATATATATATATATATATATATATATATATATATATATTAATCTCAATATTTGATCGAATAGCATTTTGACTTTAGAAATTACCGTATGTGAAAACTTGATGGATATGACTTGAATTGAATCAGAACCACTAAAATGCACCAATATAGTCTTGGTTTGGGGGTTTTGGAGTGCGAGTTGGCCCGACCAAAAAAGATATATTACTATATTTTCTTAATTGCTTGTTATGATAAACTGTTCGATAAACACATGGTATCAGGGTGTTATGTATGTCGACAGTCTTGTCACGAGAAACTCGTCCGACAAAATTGAGGCTTATGATTATGAAGTTTTTTATTTCTTGTCAGATTAGATTCTTTTTCTGGTTGTAATATTATAAATACTACAGCAATATATCTAACGCCTACGCTAGGCCCTCAGATTAGCGCCTAATGTTTTTTACAGCACATCCGACGATCCTGGCTGGTGAGACATTGCAATCTCGTCAACTGGGTGAAATGACCGTTGACGGTCAATTTTACGCCATTGACGGTCAACGGTCCTACAATGACTCGTTGGCTAGGTGATATAGCCGTTGCTGGTCAGTTTATTTGACTGTTGAGCATTGACCCAACAGCGTTGACCGTTGACTTCACCTAACTGGCGCGTATTGCTACGTGCCGTCGGGCAGTAAATCCTAGCCAGGGACACTCAAATTCAGTGCGCCGGCTTGGATTAAATATCTAGCCGTGGTCTTCTCGCGTGCTCCCTAACGAATGATTCTTTTCTCGACTACCCAGTGAACACAATCGACACATCATTATCGGCGAACCACGTAAAATTCACGGTAGTAAAGAGAAAAACTAACTTCAATTGAGAATTGCCCCAAGCGAGAGCCTTCTCGGCGTCCCCCATCGCCTTCTGCCGCTGCTCCGGGCTCATCCCGCTCCTGTCGATCACGTCCCTGGCCATGTCTTTGCCCTTCCTCGTCGACTCGGGGCTGAGCGCCTCCTTGATCCGCTCCGCCCCCTCCGGCGACAGCTCGCTCCTCATCATCTCCTGCACCGCCGGCGACAGCGCCGACCCGGGCCCCATCACCGCCACCGTCCCCGCCGTGTGGCGCTCCCGCTCGGGACCCATCGCCGGCCCCGCAGGCGAGAGCCACGGCGGCCGGGACCCGAGCCCCGCCACCGCGCCGGTGACCTGCCGGTGCTGCTCCGGCGTGAGGCCCATCACCCTCGCCATCTTGTCCACGGAGTCCCTGTCTCCCGGCGCCGTCGCCGGCGCCGGAGACTTCGCCGGCGACGGAGCCGGCGAAATTCGTGACGTCACGGGGCGGAGAGAGAGGGTTATTAGTAACGTTGTTGTTATTGCGAGGAACAGGTGTGACGCCATGTTGTCGTTTTTTTTTGTCAACGGAATTAACTAACTAACGACCGGTTTTGTGATCTTAACTGTTTTTTTTTGTGGTTTTATTGCATGGGTGAGGATAAAATTGTCGGCTCTTTGTTCATGTGTTTGGTGATTAGTGGAGTGGCCGTTTCTTTCTCGCATTTTCTCGAGAAAATTGCGTTCGTGTTTTGGTTTCAATACCTAATTGAAAACACGTGAGTAAGTGTGAAATAAAATCCGAAAACAAACCCCAAATTATTTATAATAAAAATGCAAAATAATAATAAAAAAGTTTAGGGAAATTTTAAAAACAATTTCTTGCACTTTTTCAATTTTGCAAAGACAAAGGTGAACTTATAATTTATTTTCTTATGTGTAAATATGTCAAATATACAAGAAAAAAATACACTTAAATTTTATTTTTGAAAAATCAAAATAAAAATAATAATATTTTTCAACTCGAGCTTACCGATTTCTTGACAATCTCTAAACTTTCACAGAAAGATATTAATATCGTGTGAGGAAAAAAAAACGTACCCAGTTTGCCACCAGAAGGACATCAATATCAATAATAATGTTTTCACTATTTTAACTTCTTTATCTCAAGAATATTTTCGTCATCTTTAAATAAACGTACCCAATTTGTCAAAAAACGAATACATTTACCACAACTTCTTACAAAATTAAAAATATTCAATACACATTTTTGCAAATTAAATCTTCCCACAAAACCTTATATTGTACCGTACACGTTAAAATATATATATATTTGCTTGGTTGTTATTATTTTTAGCTTTACCAAGCAAAACCAATTTTCTCGGAAAAACGACATATAAAAAGAAACACATCAATCCTTGTTTTTTCCAAATACCTCAAAACAAACGCAAAAAAAAAACAATAATCATAAGATGACGTCACAATACATCAAGTCTCGTGTCCCGATTCTGTTCCTTACATTGATCCTAGCTCCGTTGGTCTCCTCAATAGACCCGGCTCAGCCCACAGACCCGGTTCAAGCCACAGACCCGGCTCAAGCAACAGACCCGGTTCAAGCTCAACCTCAGGCAACAGACCCGGTTCAGGCTCAACCTGAGCCAACAGACCCGGTTCAAGCTCAACCAGAGGCAACAGACCCGGTTCAGGCTCAGAAGCCGGAGGATGCGACGGTGATGGAGAAGCTGAGCCCGTTCGACAAGATGGTGGTGTACAATCTGAAGAACACGGACGGCCTGAGCCCCGAGGAGACGGTGGCGCAGGCCGAGTTCATCTACAAGATGAAGACCGGGGCGCCGCTGAACCCGGAGGAGCAGGAGATGGCGGACCAGATGTCGCCCCTCGACAGGGAGGTCCTGCAGAAGGAGCTCCCCAAGTACAACGACGTCCCGCCGGAGGGGCTGCAGGGCGCGTTGACGCAGCTGCAGAACGACCTGCGGCCCAAGGTGGAAGCCGAGCAGGCCGCCCTGCAGGCGGCCGCCGCAGCCCAGCAGCAGCCGCAGGTCCCCCAGCAGTAAAGTAAGTCGGTCGTGTTGTCTGAAAGATGTGAATCTGTTAACCAGCTTAAATAATGATTCGGGCCTTCACGGCCTGGAAGCCTTAGCTTCTGGGCGGGCTGGGCTTTCTGACATGGTGTAACGAATCAATAACCGATCCCCATATTGTATCTGTGAGGAATCATGGCCTTGCCCACTCTTCGTCGATGATCTGTGATTCTTATACGGGTGGGCAGGGCAATTTATACGCAATGCGCGGGACCTATATTATTGTTGTTGTAAATGTTGTAAAATTGCTAGGCGACAGTCAATTGGATAGGGCCTCTAGAGAACTTAGGTGGGAGCCTAAGCGAGAACTAGGCAGAGTTCTATTTTTTTTAATTTATATTAAATAAAGTACATACTTATTTGATGAAAATATATTTCTTTTGCTATATAAAAGTAATAAAATATATTTTAAATATAAAAATATTTCAAAATCATATTTTAATACTCAATATCAAAGTCATACTTTAAAATTCTGGCCACAAAACTCATATTTGAGTAACAAAACTTAAAATTATGCATGAACTTGAGAAACTTCTCAAATATTAGGTGTTTTTAATGGTCTGAATTGGACCAGTGCCTGAAAATGACTAAATAGGCCAAAATCGGATCGGTGGCATGACTTTGGCGCCTGGGCCGACTTTTACAACACTGGCTGTTGCTTGCCATCGATCTTGATTGGTCCACCGATGATGTCGTTGAAGCTCAAGGCCGTCATCCGTCACTTCTCCCCAACATGAACCGGCTCGTAGTCTCTGACAACATGTCAAAAGTCCAACTAAACTAAAAGCTCGAGCTTAATTATAGGTGGAGGCTCGAACTTTATTTAAGACGATTAACAGATTTACGTCTTCCAGATGTGGTACTCTAACAATTTATTTTAATTAGTCGGACATTATGCTCGAATATCCAACCAACACCATTGTCAATCCGACTTTCTGCATGCATATCCGACTAACTCAAAATTTGAGTTAGTCCGGTAAGACGAGATCTCCCGTTGTGTGCATATATAACAATTTAAAGTATATTGTGCTGGAAGTTTAATATAATCGCATAGCTCGAAAATAATGTTAATTACCTATAACAGTTTCTTCTCATTTATGTAACAGGTCTGATCAATAAATATCAATAAATATTTATGGTGATTTTTTAATATTTGTTTACTTTAGTTGCTCTGACACTAATTTATATTTGTTGTGTTAATTTCAGGGAACGATCGGCTTGTATTTTCAAAAGTCAGTAACTCTCTGGATCATGTGAATATTTTATAAAGAATTATATAGTATATATATTTTATTGAACAATAAATTAATTGTGGTATATATATATGTATATATGTTCCCTTCAAAATAATAATAATTGCAGTATATATTTTATAATTTTTTTTGAAAGATATATTTTATAATTACAGTACGAATAATTCTTGTATTGTATATATCTTTAATAATAAAATAATATTAATTAGGAGAGTAAACAGTAAAAACCTCTCTCTTAATATTCTACGAGCTTACAAACTAATTATAACTGTTAAATTGTAGAATAAATAATGTGATGTTGACGTGGAGATATGGGTAGCAAGAAATTGTAAATTGGATTGGGTGACATGTATCGTCATATATAATAATATTTTTTGCGATCGGCAAGAAATTTTAATTGACAGAAAGCAGGAAAATAGAAAGACAAAGCCCGAAAGGGCGAGAGGAATACATCGAAAAGCAAAGCTAACCTAAAAACTGAAACTTGAACAAAAACCGGTCAAAATGGGAAAATCACAATTGAACCGACTCAAAATGGGGGAACCAGCTTAATTAGAAATTCAACAGTAGAGCCGGCCTAATTGCTCAGTCCCAGTTCAATCCGATCGCCCAAAAGAGCCAAACCGGACATAACGCAAGTCTTCAATCTAGCGACTGAGACCGAGCAATCCAGAGAGCTCCGACCACCAGAAAAAGTTCCGACCACCAAAAAAGAATTATATGAACGAATCAGCAAATTTCCAGATTTAGTTATTTTTATTGAAATTTACCCTGTTAAAATTGGCTTCGCTCCAAATTAGTGTTATTTTAAAATTTAAATTACAATCATTACGAGTTTTGAACGAGATTAATTATTATTAATATTAATATCTTCAAATGTATAGGTTCAGCTCAACGATTTCTGAACCTTATTTTTCAGGTAGGCCTAAAATAAACACTTTATTTGTTTTATAAACAAGCCGGCTTTACAGATATAATCAAACCATATTCCGGACTTATAGAATTCGGGCCGGACCGAATCCCAAGAATCAATAATAAAACATACTCAATACAATAATTAATTAACATAATAATTAAATATGTACCAAACTCCTTTTGTTTATTATTATATGAACATATATATACAACAATAGTCATATAAAAATATAGGGTAAATTCCACATGACCTCCCTTAATCTCACGTGCATCCCCTTAACTACAAAATCAATCTGTGAGGTGCCTTAACTATCCAAAAATCTCACTTTACCTTTTTTTGTTGACTTTTTTCAAAATTCTGTTAAGTTTTTGTGAAATGACGAAAATACCCTTGTATCTGAAAAATTAAAATAAATAAACAAAAATGGTTTTGAACTTTTTTTTTTAATTTTCTCGTTCTACAAAATAAAGAATAAAATTTTGTTAGTAGTAAAAATAATTTTTAAAAAGTTTTTTTTATAAAAAAAATTTAAAAATAAAAAGTTACTTTTAAACATCGTTTTTTTATTTTTATAAATAATTTTTTTAAAATAAAAAATTAATACTAAAATATTATTTTTATTCTTTATTTTGTACAATGAGAAAATAGAAAAAAAAATTCAAAATCATTTTTATTTATTTATTTTAATTTTTTAGATACAAGGGTATTTTCGTCATTTTACAAAAAACTTAACAGAATTTTGAAAAAAGTCAACAAAAAAAGGTAAAAGTGGGATTTTTTGGATAGTTAAGGCACCTCACAGATTGATTTTGTAGTTAAGGGGGCATGTGAGACACGCTTATAGTTAAGGGGGGTCATGTGGAATTTACCCAAAAATATATTACAAGTGAAGCACTATATCGAACCGGGATAAACCGGACCCGGTTCTGCAGGATCATTAGCATTTGCAAATACAAATCCAGCCTTCCTGAAGCCAACACAACAAATTAATTTTATCTAAATTAAAAATAATATAAATTTCCCAATATTTAAATAATAATTCGATCATACAAAGAGTCAAATAAGAACTTAATTAATTGTGTCCCAACCAAACTCTTTCCCGACCAAATATACACAATCCTCGTTCTCCAAAAATATGTGTCCGAATAAATTTAAAATTATTTTAATTGAATTAAATATTTATTCAACAATTGTTTGAGACTTTAATTAAAGCATATTAACAGAAAATTCGAGACTTTAATTAAAGCATATTAGTTTACACTTTACATGGAAAAGTATGAAACTTTCATATGTTAAAGTTTTTTTAAGAAAAATATAGTGTTTGGACGAAAAGTTCAAAATTTTATTTGAGTAAAAATCTAATCATAGATTTTTATATTGTAAAATTAGATTTTTATGTAAGGGCATTTTCGTATTTTAACTTTCAAAATAAACATTTGACCGCAAATGACCCAAATGTCAGTTTGGTGAAAATATGTGAAAATGATGTATAGTTGAAAATAAACATCTATCTTTTCCACTATTTTTTTACTTTCCGATCTCGAGTAGTGATCTTGAATTTCTATTTCATTCCTAGAAATTTATATTGGGTCTGGTCTCGACCATCGAACAAAAAATAATTTATCATCCTTATCAAGAATAATATATGAAACGTCGAAACGCATAGTAAATGTTTCATTCGACATCTTTCGTTAGCTTACTCGAGTTGATTTCTAGCCCAGACAGAATACGCGGCGGGGTCTTGTAAGGCGGCTTTGTTGTCGTCCAGTACCCCTGCGACGCCCGGAGGCGTCGCCGCGGGGTCCAAGACCAGCATGCCGTCCTTGTCCGGGGTGGCCCGACCGGAACATAGCGACGCCATGAGCATCACCATGGAAATGAGAACGATTTGGTCTCTCTTCACCATTTTTGTTGATCAATGGACTCGAATTCTTGGTACAAATCTTGGTTTTGTAAATAGAAAAAAAAAGAAATTGGGGAAAATGTTTTGTAATTTTCCCGAGAAAATATGTGTAGGGAATTTTTTTTAAATAGGTTTTCATGTTTGGCTAGAAGAAGAAAAAAAAAGGGGTTAGGTGTTATTAATTTGTGGTTTTTGAGTTATTTGGGGATATTTTCCCGGTAAGTTGTTTACTTTTTAATTAATTTAAGAGAATTTCTATTTCTTTTCTGGTGTTTGAGGTTTGTGTATGTAAATTGAAATTGTAATAGTCCACGGCTTGTTTTAAAGTCGAAGGGTGTTTACGGTTTGGTTTTGAAATGAAACCGACCTGATGAAATTTGGTTTGATTTTTGATTGACTGATTTTTGATTTGGTTCAGTTTTATTTGAACCATTTTATATTTTTTCCATTATTAGGCCTCTTTCGTAGGGACGACAAACGAATCCATATTCGACGGATATTAATATATATAATCGGAGTGGATATATCTGAAAACGAACGGATACAGATATTTTTGTGGGTATTTTATTAGATACGGCTCGGGTAAGAATATACCTATATTCTTCTTGATCCGAACCCGATACATTTTAAGATAATAATAATTTAACAAAAAATAAAAACCATGACTATTGATTGAGATTTGATTTTGTGGATCTTGTTTGAAAACTTTATTGGATTATAACATTTATTACGTTTACAAACTTGCATCATAAACTTTACATGTTTCTTTACTCGAGTTGTGAACCTTAATATGTTTAAGAGCGTGGATTGTGAACTTTATTGTGTATGATAGCTTGAAATGAAAATTTAAATTGTATTGCTTTTTAAATTTTATGTAAGAGTGTATCGTGTTTTTGTATTTATTTGTATTTGTATTTATTTATTTTAATCAACTATATATTTAGCTTCGGGTACGGATACAGATACGAAAAACTGTCCATATTCACTGAGTATATTGAACGAATCGGATACCCGATAAATGAACAGATACTTGAGCGTATAGGGTACGGATTTAGCCATATCCACTCCATATCCGATACATTATCATTCCTACTCTTTTGTTTAAACTTGTTGTTTATTTTTTGTGAGTCCAATATTTTTATGCTCAACTAATGAAAGTAAATGACCTAAAATATGTCATGTGTTTCAATGATACGATGTCGTATGTAATGGTTCTTTGTACGAATAGTCAATGGCTTGGTTTAGACAACTATATAAATTAAGGGTGTTGGTTGGTTTCAAGAAAATCAAAAGTGAAACCGATAAAATTTGGTTCGGCTTTCAACCAGACCGGACTTTCTGGTTTCTCAAATAGGGAAATCATACCCAAAATCATTATGTGAAGAACTTGTCAGATTTTGATTGTGATTATCCGGTTCGGTTCCCATCTCCACCCACTTGGGATTGATTTTCAATTTCATATTTATGCTCGATATATATACTGAGTTAGACGATTTTGAGCTTGATTTATAGTATGAAAAATTGAACGTTAAGATTTAATTATTATAATTCAATCGAAATATAACAATCACAAAAAAAACAATACAAGATAAATAGATATTCTTGCCGACACGAAACGATCCAGTTCTTACCGATTAATCAGAAGTTATGAGTTTTAATAATCAGAACCGAACCATAATTCAATAGTTCTCTCAAATTCATAACTAAAATTGAACGGTTAACTGATGTTTCCAATCCTTTGTCCTGGGTCTGGTTAGATTCCCGATTCAGGATCGGTTCTAAGTCTAAAATGCCCATCCTACTTATCATGCTTATCATTCTTATCATCATCACCACCCTTTGAAGGTCCTGACACAGGCGAAGATGCGGGTCGGGTAGGACTAGACGCAGGTGCACGCGTGGGGCCGCCTCTATCATCGTCATTTCTGTCATTATCATGTCTATCATCGTCGTGTCTGTCATCGTCATGTCTATCATTGTCATGTCTGTCATCGTCATGTCTGTCATCGTTATGTCGATCATCGTCATGCCTGTCATCGTCATGTCTGTCATCGTCATGTCTATCATCGTCATGTCTGTCATCATCATCATCATGTCGATCATTGTCATGTCTGTCATCATCATCATCATGTCGATCGTCGTCATGTCTGTCGTCATCATCATCATGTCGATCGTCGTCATGTCTGTCATCATCATCATGTCGATCATCGTCATGTCTGTCATCATCATCATCATGTCGATCATCGTCGTGATCGTGTCTATCATCGTCGTCATGACGATCATCGTGATCATGTCTATCATCGTCATACCTGTCGTCTTTGTCTGAGTGCGAAAACGGGCTTAACAAACATAATCAAACACGACGTCAATCAACCGTCACTAACAATCATATTACGAACGAAACATCAAAACCAAATAACGACCCACTTTACAAAAACCAAACCAATAAAAAATCGAACTGAAAACCAAATAACCAGTACACACGACATATTTTAGGTCATTTATCTTCATCAACCCGAGGTTTAAAACATTTAACCAACAAAAAGCAAACAAAACTTAGTAAAAACAACTAAAAGTGGAAAATACATAAAAAAACGATTCAAACAAAAATCGAACTGAACCAAACTGAAAACCGATCATCTCAAAACCAAACCAAATTTCATCTATTATGTCCAGTTTTGCGTCGATTCAGTTCAAAATCGAACCGTAAACACCCTTAAATATCTAGATAGATACGTAACGAAGAAAATAAACAAAAAAAGAGACATGAATCAATAATGAAACTAACTTGAGGCCCTTAAACCAATCCTCCCAAGAATCATCATCATAATCATGAGCATCGTCTCTGTCTCTGTCCCTATCGTCTCTATCGGCCATTACAGAAGAGCAGTGTATTGATATAAGCAACACTAACAAAACTATACATAATTCAACAACACTCATTTTTTATAAAGCCATTTTATTTATTTGTATAAGTGTTGCTATTTATTGGGGGGGTTTTATTTTATTTTTTTTTATTTCATTAGGGTTTTGGTTTTTTATTCGAAAAATGTGCAATACTTATATATAGTGTTTTAGTTTTGCTAAAAGTAGCATGACCAAGTTATGGTCTCACGTTTATGTCGTGATTGATTGATGTTCAAATGTTTCTATGTATTTGAAAATTTCAACGACATGAAATGATTGTTTTCTTGTTGTAAGTACGGGTGGGCATAGTCAAATCCGAATCTCGATACAAAACTGTCGATTCAAGGGAAATGAAAGAGGGGAAGGTACGGGTGGACATTTTAGACGCAGAACCGGTTTCAAATTAGGTTTGGAATCGAAAAACCAGAAACTATGGTTAATGATTCGATTTTAGTTTATGTATTTAAGAAAATCATTCAATTTTGGTATGGTTTGGGTTCTCAAGTCAAAACTGTAAGTTTATCGGTAAGACCTGGACCGGTTCGTGTCGATCGACGAGAATATGTTATCTATCTTGTATTGTTATTTTGCTTACAAATATTATATTTCGACAGGGTGTAATTATTAAAACTTTTTAACATTCAATTTCCGTCATTATTTTTTAATATTTGCAAAATTCAAGTTTTTTTTCCTATAAACTCGGTTCAAAATCATTTAATTCGCCAGCAATGAATAGTGGCGGTGATGAGCAGTAGTGGATGAACAATATCGCGAACAGTGAATTCGTGTGAACTGTGTCGGTAAACAATAATTGAATTTTTCTTTACGATAAAAGCGGAAGAAGAACGTTCCCCATTGTCTGATATCATGTTAAATTTCTAAAATAAAATAGTATCATTGATGAATAGCTTTTTATATCAATTAAAGTAGAAGGTTTCTTTATAATAAACTAAACTACTACGAAACATAATACTAATAAGAAACCCTATATTAATTGTTCAGTTATTTTTGGGCACTCATACACAAAATATATATATATATTCTACAAAATGGTTACATAAACACATGTATATATATAATAAAGTAAATCTATTGATGAACAAAAGGTCCCGTAGCTCAGTTTGGTTAGAGCGTTGGTCTTATGAGCCGAAGGTCGCGGGTTCGAGCCCCGCCGGGA
The DNA here is from genome assembly GCA_963920655.1 of Geranium rotundifolium. NCBI lineage: Eukaryota > Viridiplantae > Streptophyta > Magnoliopsida > Geraniales > Geraniaceae > Geranium > Geranium rotundifolium. The sequence goes on from OY987317.1 coordinate 37,063,022, forward strand.
CCATTTTCTTATATTCTCATTCTGACCAATTTCAATACAATTTCTGTAAAATCAGTCTATTTCCGACTTTTTTTTAATTAAACTCAGACCTCTTCACAAATAGTGTCGGTTTCTGGTAATCAAAACTCGAACTGTGATAAAAACTTGATTATTGATTCAGTGTAAAGTTACAGCTTAACAAAACCAGCAACAGAGAAAGCAAAAAATTATAGCTATCTGCTGAACATTCTTTTCCTTTCACTATCTTGGCAAAAATAAAACTGCATATGAACTAATACTGTTGAAACTACATGTAAGGTTGCATTTCTTCAAATTCAATCGTCGAAACCAGGTTGATATCGGTCTTCACTCTTCGGGTCCTATTCCGAGCGATTGCTGGGCTCGGGCAATACCTTTGGGGTCTACACGTAAACAAATCGCATTAGCCACCATAATAACAAGAGTAGCAACAAAATACGAGATTCGATTTGTTTTCTTTTCATTATCTACCGAAACGGGATTAACAAAAAATGAACGCTGAATCTGATTTCTCGACGCAATGTATGAAAAGTCAGAATCTTACTCGGGAACAGTGTTCTAGAAGACGTAAGGCTATGTTATTATATTTTTCTAAGAGGTTTACAAACATAAGAATTATGCTATTTTAAAAATATTTCAGATAGAAGAATATAAATAGTTTGATATTCATTACCTTCATATCCTTAAAAAAATTATAAACACCAACGAGGATAAATTATCTTAGTTTTAGGTATTCTTTTAGATTGAAATGTTAAAGAAATCGACTAAATCCTCCTTGATCCCCTCTACCAATTCCAACATAAACCGCCCGATATGATTATATATAAGCTCAATGTTGGCTTGTTTCTTCAAGTATACTAATATTAGTAGTAGACGATATGCATCATTCGGTCTGGGGAGTTTTGTTATGTGATTGCATATAATTAAGCGTAAATATAGAACAACTTACCGAAAAACTGCGTGAAAACGCAAGTGAAGAAGCTCAAGTTGCGGGTGACACTGTACGCCATGATGGGTGGAAGAGGTTTCAGAAGGGTGTCAAGGGTAAATACTCGCTGAAGAAACTGCAAGTAAAAAAAGCAATGCATATCAACGTCAAATGGACAAACTAGAAGCAAAATGAACAAGAAATGTGAAGTGTAAATTCATGTTGTTGATCACAGCATATAGACCAGAGACCAACTTTCACCAAACAAACAGAAAAATCAAATCAGCGTGTTTACAATTACGGTCCCAATTGTGGAGTATTGCAGAACTTGAAATCAACGACCTAATAGACCTACACAAACTGAAACTACAATATTGACCAAATAGAGATCTTCATGAACTTGCTTTTGCAGTGTACACAACAAGGAGCTATATATTCAATCAAATGACATTAACCTCCTAACAAGCAATGTGAAGTGTAAATTTTATGTTGTTAGAAACCATGTCCGATCACAGCATATACAAATTTTCACCCAAAAAAAAGAAGAAAATCAACTCATTTACAATGAACTCGAGATCAACTACCTGGTTAGACCTACACAAACCGAAACAACAAAATCAACCAAGTAGAGATCTTCACGATCGTATTCATGACATGTACACGACAAGGAACTATCTATTCAATCAAATGACATCAACCGACTCGTATATATGATTGCAATTTTCAAGTATAAGTACCATATAGAACTGAATTCATATCTGAATCTCTTCTGAAACATGAATCTGATACATAATAAGCAATATACCTCACACTTCCTGAATATCAAATACAGAACATTAATGAAACATTGATTTGATCATCATAAACAGAATTGAATTCATATCCAAATCTCTTCTGAAACATCAATTTGATCCATAATAAGCAATGTAGCTCAGATTTCCAAGCTTCAAACACAGAGCATACATGGAAAAATTCAGCACAACTTATCAATCATCAAATTTGAAGTTAACAATGTACAGAGGAACCAAACCCTAACAAATTGAGGTCTCGATCGAGAAACGAAGGAATTAGAAATTGGTTGCAGCAAAATCGAGACCTGAGAGTTGCGGCGAAAGCCGTAGAGAATCTGGGGACCGATCACCGGAAGAGAATCGTCGTCTACTCCGTTTCGCAATCGCGATCGATTTCTGTGAGTGATGGTCGAGGTCTGGCCCGAGCCTTGATTGGTGATTTTCAGGTTCGCGCCTTGGAACTTGTCGGCGTCTCCGTCGTCTCGAGTCCGCCATGGAGCGCCGGCGATCAGGTGCTTCTTGGTCTTGGTCTTCGCCATTGATGCTGAGCTTGAGAGCTCGAACTGAAGCGAACAGTGAAGACGGAGGCGCAGAGAGAGTGGTTATTGGGTCGGGTCGGGTGGGCATTTTAGACCCGAAACCGGCTCAGGAACGAGAATCGAAACCGAGCGTTAATTGAAAAATCGAGAATTTGATTTTTACAATTTAGAACCGCCAGTTATGTAGTAGAATCAAAATAATTCGTGTGTTGAAATTCAGATTCAATTCGTCTTTGTTTGTGTTGAAAATTAATTTGCAGTGTATATTTAATTATATCATTCAGCGTATAATAAGGTTGCAAGTCAACCAAATTTCCAATATCCAGATTTAGACCATCAATAAATCGAGCAATGATGTGCTCTTTAACTTCCTTCAAGTCGACCTTCATCATCGAGACTTTAAATCCAACAACATACTCTTCTTCAAATATGTTTCATTTCCCACACTCTTACACTTTCAGATACAACTCTTGTTTATAGGTAGAAGACAAATATTTTACCTTCAATTATTTTCTCTTCTTATTTGAAGTTGTGATCTTGTTACGACACTCTTTCTCGTTGTCGCTTGAGGTTATCCCGCCTAACTGAAGCGCCACCAGTTTTACTTTTCAATTCTCCGGTAGTTCAGCATAATCGAACACTTTCTCTACGGTACTTAACCACTACAAAAAGTCATACGCATTCATGCGACCTTCAAACTCAAGGATGTCAATTCTTGGCGTGCTAGTGTAGCCAAAATCTTCCTTACGTGGCCTTCTTTTGTATGCCTCGCGATCTTCGTAAAGGGTTTGGTCTTCTCTATATTGATACCGCTCGCCGTACCTTCTTGCCTCACCCCTATTCGATTGAGGGTGAGCATGAAACTCCTCTTGTCAAATGACATCCTCTTATAACCATAACTTCGGTCTTGGTGTGATCTTTTCATGCTACCACTTATCTCTACGACCTTTTTGGAACTTTTAACGCGAATGCGTTCTATAAGTTATTGAACTAGGAGTTCGAGTTCAGCAATACGCCTCTGTTTTTTGGACAAATACTTGTTGTCATCCTCCCCACCATTAGTAACGCATATAGACTTGTCATTGGTCATCAATTCGGGCTCTGTTACCACTTGATATAAAGGTTACTAAGGAAATAGACGAAACAACTAAATTTGGATATTTTATAATTTTTTAGAGTGAAGTTCTGACATTTGAAGAAATAGAGTAGTAACGAAAGAGAATAATGAGTAAGAGTAGAGAGTTCTGAGGAACACAGCTACCAACTACTCAGGTATATGTTAACTTAAAGTTTACGTCACACCTAGACTCTGGCCTAAGTGATTTTCCAACGAGTCAAAACTCCCTTTAAATACGTGAAATTAGGAAATAACAATTACTTATTAGAAAATAACAAATTAAAAATAAGGATGATAAAAATAACATAAAAAAATAAATCTATTGGGCTATCAACACTTATTCTACAAACTAGATATTACTAATGTTGTTGCATACATGTAAATTAATTTATGCGCTTGAGCCATATATTACGCTCGTGTATTTGACTTAGCTTACCATCGGTATGTCAATTTTATTTATAATCAAACCAATAAACACTATAAATACTTAGTCACTTTAGTATAAACTTTTAATTGAATCTATCTATTACATCACACTAAAGTATTATATATTAATTTCACAATCTCTAAATCAAATTTTAAGAACAAGATTGATACATATATAGCATAACACACAACAACATATCTTTTACAATAAAACTAACAAAACCTTAAACATAGAGTGACAATACAATATTAAACAACAAAATCTAATTTACAACATTAATTAATTAGTACCCTTCACCATTGGATCCAACTGAAATATTACAAATAAAAATTAACATTTCATTTCATATAGTTAGTGGATATGGCATATTAGTTGATATTGGTGCAATGCTCCCAAAGTTCTCCTCCATCTACACAATCAAATTAATTAATTAATATATAATTCTTCTAATTTATATACATATATATAATAATAATAATAATTTTGTAAATAGCCTACCTTTTCTTGAAGATACATGTTTGCTGCACTCAACATATCCTCCTAATCAATACAAGAACAATTAATTGTTTCAATTTTCAATTAAAGTTTAATTTGTATAAATTAATCATTTACATGCAAAATTAAAACAAAAATATGGGAAATAATTAAGTCGCTTACATTGTTCCTCAATGATTGGATCTCTTGAAACATCAAATCCATCTGAAACATAGTAATTAATTAGTCTTTAATTAACATAATCCATATATTTTTATAAATGATATATAATCAAAATAATTTATTTTATTTTTATACTTTTGTTGAGCGAATATGATGCATCCACATCTCAAGTTGCTTCTCAAGCACATGAAGCTCATCGAGAGACATATTGGTTCCAACTCCACCTCCAAACATGTACCTTAAATCATGTAATAATTACAATTAATTAATAACCATTTCAATAATTTCGAGATAATTATTAACCTTAATTAAGAGTCATAGATTATTTGGCCGTGATTGATTTGGAGTACCTTAGACCTTTTTGGAGTGTGTCAATCTCTTGTTTCAGCATGTCGATCTCTAACTTCACGTCCTAAACGATAAATACCAAACGAACTCATTTATAACTCGTCAACTCTAAACAATAACAGCAGTCGGGTGAATAGAAACTCTAAAGACTGATTAAATATTAATTGAATTAAAAATATTAGTCACAATATAAATAATTATAAAAATAAGTTGATATTACATGTTATAAACTATACTATTAAAAGAAATAAAAACATAAGAATTTGAGTCAAACTCTGATGCAGTGCAAATCAGGAAAGTGTCGAATTTCTATAATTTATTTTGACAATTTTTATAATTTATTTTCTTTTTCAATAAGTTTAGTATTTCATTTTCTGCAATTAGGTTTTGACTATTTAATCACTGTCATACGTTTATATTATTTAGTTTTTGAAGTTTAATAGAAAAATCGAGGTTTCCCTCAAATCTATCATCTTCAGTATTTGCAAGAATTAACGATTTTTGATAAAGAATTCTTCCTAATTCTTCCTAGCCACGTACGCTGCATCAAATTCTCAAAACTTATATTTACAAACTTTATCAATATTAATAGTTAGCTATTTTCTCGTATATTATATATATGTTGGAGATGACAAGTGTAAACTTGGTGCTTCATTGCTACATATTATTATATGTATAAATATAATTCCAATTCTAGAATAATTTTAGCATTATCATTGCATATATATATATAATTTTTTTCCTTATGTATATTCTGATAAGATAACAACAAACACCAATAATAGGCATCAGATCCTAAAGACCAAACAAAAACTTTTCTTTTCAATAATATTATTATTATTATTACCAGCATATTATTCTCCTCCTTCACAAATGTTTTTGGACCGTCACAAATTAATAATATATTACTTATTTAATTAATAAATGTAAAGGGTACATACCATAGAAGATTGGGTTTCAATGGGTTCAGCTACAGCCTCAAGAGAGACTCTTGTAGTCTTCATGTACTTCTCAATGAGCCCTTGCATGGTCCTAAAAGATTATGATACTCAATATATAACTAACAATTTTATTAAAACATTAATACATGAATAAAAATATATTATGTTTATATTTCAATCCGATCCATTTCTAAAAACTTAAAACGGTAGATAGAAGTTCGAACTTGTTATTAGATCGACATTGTATGACGATGGTGATCATTTCACATACAGTTATTACTGTATAAAAAAATTAAAATATATTATGTGTATATATTTAATCCGACACTTGTTATTAATTCAGCATGATATGATGACGGTATATATATGATCACCGAGTCTTTTATTATGATTACACGTTAAAACCCGATCTACTCAAAAGAAACTCAAACCGGTAGACAGATACCCAAACTTATTATAAATGAAACAAGGGAGCGTGTTATGTATTGTTAAATCGGTCACATGAAGTCAGATTCAGATAAGTCATATTATGCAAACTCTGTACTTGACTTCTGATCAGTCTTTAAGACCATGACGATATAAATATATGATAACATGTTAAAACCCGACATACCCTTTTGTGGCGAGCTCGAAGAGCTTTCCGTGGTTGGAGAAGATGACTAGGCCAATTTCAGCGTCGCACAGCACGGAGAGCTCTCTGGCCTTCTTGAGGAGCCCCGCCCGACGCTTGCAGAACGTCACTTGCCTGTGCACCGGGTTCTCGATCCGCTTCATCTGAATCTTCCCTCGAGCCATCGATCGATCGATCTTTTCTCGAACGATCTGATCTAATCGTCTTTGTGTAATGATTTTCGTGCGGATCGATGTGTTTGTGTGTCCGCACACAACCTCCCACTAGTTTGAACTAGCTTCGAGGTTGTTTGGGACAATCCTAGTTCTTGGCAAAGAAACTAGGAGCTTGTCTTGACGAAATTTTTATGTCTTTTGGTTTGTTTCGTCTCTACCGTTTAGTTTTATACTTCTTTTTTTCTCTTCTCTCTTGAGAAGGAATCGACTTTGGTTGGAGCCTTTAACTTTACACATCACTAACTATATATTTCCACATGGTTATTAATTTAAGTTACTTACTATATATCACTCCAAAAGCTTGGCAATTAAAGAGTCGGGGCGGTTGACGGTGACGGAGCGGGTTCAAGATGAATTTAATCGGTACTGTAAAAATCGCTAGGCGCTAGTTGGTCGGAAAGGGTCTTCTGATAATTAGTCAGAGATTAATTAAAAAATAAGTCTGACTAAATGATTAATCATGACTAATCGGGTAAGTCAGGAATTTTTAACTTATTGAATTTAGCTATTCATATCTCTTATTTCATCGTACCGGAAATATCACGTGTACGTGTCATTCTGGGATACTTCGCACGTTTATGAGATGATAACGTGATGGGTTCGAAGAAAATTTGGTAATATTTGTCTCTTACCTTGTCGAATCAGTGACGGGTCTCTGTAGAGAGAGATATTATTGATATTGAAATTGATCGTATGTGAAATACAATAAGAAAGAACTCTTCACATAAATTATTGACCAAACTAAATAGAAATGTTTATACATAGACAAGTGTGTCTTTGTTTTTGCTATCTAAATAAACACCAACCTTGTTGTAAAAATGGAATGTATTTATACAATAACAAAAAAAACCCTATTTTGTCAATTTAGGGCAATACAAGTGGCATAAACTCGTCTTACAAACGTGTTAAACCTCATATCTCAATCGTCTATCAGTTTCAACTACCCAGAAAATTTATATCTATCTTTTCCCTTTCTCCTAAGATGAAAAACCTAGCAAATTGAAATGATTTTAATCTCGATTCAAAGAGCAAATATGTTCCCGTTATTCAAAATCACGGGAAATTTGGCTTGATACCTTACAGAAGAGTGATATAAAGCTTAAGTCACACTCAGCCAACAAAACTCGACCTTTTAATTATAGAGTTTGACTCAATACACACACTGATCTAATTGTTCATCGTAGTTGTTCAAGTAAACGCTCATGTACACGAGCACGAAATGAAAGTTCAAAATTAGGGTACATAAAAAAAGAAATAAAAAAAGACTCGATAGAGTTATACTCAATATCGAGAAAGGTTTACATTTTAATTGTGTAATCTAACCTGACGTACGTACACGACCCAATTTCACAAACAAACTTTACAAAAAGCTAATGTACAGTAACATATCAAATTAAGATTGTCATTAGTGTTAATATATGCATACAAACAGAGCACTAATCACAAAAGGAAGTGATTAACAATGAGTTAATTATTGTGATTATGGGGCATCTCTTGGGAATGAGTCATGAATGCAATATATATATAAATATATATATAGCTTTTCATGTGCAAACCATAATAATCTCTTGAAGAGCCAATGAGGTGCACATGTTCTCTTCCCTTTTAATTACCTTACTTTATATTTCCTCCATGCTATGCTCTTCACGCTTGTCGTTTTGCCCTTCGTTTTTGTGACACAAACCCTCAATTTTCCAAGATTTTGAGCTTCACAATGCTCCATATTTCTTTTCCCAAACTTTTGTCCACCTTCAACTACAGAGATTCTGAGTATAATGTTAGGGTTTTGTACAAACAGACGTGAATCTGTTCGATAAAATAGATTGTGTTTTAACATGATATCTGATCTGGTGTTGAATAAGTTATATGTAAAATATGTTTGCGAGATTAACTTTAAATACCATGTTTTAATATGGTAATAAAATTACCAAGATTTTCAGAATTTTTGTCCACCTTCAGTTATGAAGTTCTGGGTCTGATGTTAGGATCTTACGTCAAACAAACAGATTTAAATCTGTTAATTATTTAGTAAGTGTTTTGGGCATTTATTCGATAGTTTGATCTTGTAGACAGGTTCGATTTTAACAAAGAAAAAAATTAATAGATTATGTTTTAATATGGTATATGAGTTTGTTATTGGAATTAGGTGTAAAATATGTTGTCAGTTTATTGGTTAATAAATGACTTGGAGTCTCTACCTATCTACTTAAACTTTTAGATGAGTCGAGTTTTGTCCACCTTCAAACAAATATAGAGAATATTCTAATATAATTTGTATACTAACACACTTTCCAGCAGAAATGTCAATACCGAACAAGCAGGTTTTCAGCAGAAAATACTTTTAACTTACCGAACAAACCTTCATATTTCGTGAATCTTGACATTTCAGAAATGTACGAAAGTCATCTACATTTCTTATGAAGACTTCGAAATCATCCGAACTCTCCGAGCGTGCGAAAATCAACTGTTGTTGAAGTGAGGTGAAATGAAAAAACAGTACGAGTTTAAAATTTTGAAAACTAAACAAGGGCATTTTAGTTGATGTTTTATGGGACGTTTTGAGATTAACCCAAATTTAAATAATAAGAAACTAATTAACTTAACCTTGAAGAAAGGTGATATCAAAAGTAGAATAAAATTGTCAAATCAAATGAAATCAATAGAAACCCTAATTAATTAACAGAGAGAGAGAGATCTTGAAGATCATAGGCTGCATGGAAGCTTCAATAGCCGACACGTACAAATATTCCCTTTTGGTGGATTCACGTAAAGCATATATATATATATATATATATATATTGATTCCATATTGTCTTCTTTGTATATTATTATATAATTTTAATCACTACTCATTAAATAATATTTATGTCAAGTTAAAGCTTAATTACATGGTTCTTTGCAAAAGGGTTTTGATTTTTTTTATGTGTGCACAAAAAAATACTATACATACATATGTGTTTGTATGTGTCGGCGGCTCGCATGCACCTTCGTTATGCACAATCTCTTAATTTAATTTAATTTAATCTTTTGGGTAATTATATAAGTTTAAGGTTTCGAGTATTGTGACCACATGTGAAAAGTGGTGGTTACTTAAACGATAAGTTTGATCGTGACCAAAAGAAGATTTGAAAAATGAAGGTAGTTACAGTGAACTTTGATACATTTTTATGTTTATTACGGTAAATTTATTTAAGTATCATTTCAATACGTAAATAAATCTAAAATATATATTTTTTATGAAATAAATAATTAAAAAATGATTTCAATATTATTACCTTTTCAGGAAAATTTTTTTGGGGAAAAACATTAAAAATAAAAAACGAATTTCAACAACGTTTAAAACAAATAATATTCAAATATGTTTTTATTATTTATTAAAAAAACAGTCACTTTTATTTCATCGCATAGATAGTAAGTGAAGTTTACATGTCGATTCTTGTAGCTAATAATTAGTTATAATATTACATATCGTAAAACATATACGCCGTGTAAAAATTTCTAAACAATTGTTATAAATTTCTTTATTAATTTTTGTTTCTTTCTTGAAAACTTTTGTATCATATTTTGGCTTTGATTTGATTTCTTAGAACGAATTTTCTTCTTTTTATTACACCTGGTACGAATTTTCTTGTTATATGAAAAACACAAGTCACTGAAATTAATGGGTGTTTAAGAAGAAGAAAAAAAGACTAGCTTATAGTTAATGGCCTTTTAATTTCCATACTTTTGACCATATGCAAAAAAGAATACACATTTTCTTAGAATCTTGACCATACGAACCCCATAAATATATAGCCAATAAATTTGAAAACGATTTTGATTTTAATAGTGATTAACGATCCATATGGTATCGATCGCCACCAAAATCACAAATTATCAACTGAGAAAAGCGAACAACTATTTTATTTTTGATACAACATCTCGTGTTTATATCATAGTTTAAATATGATAAAAACATATTGTGATAAATTGGAATAATAGGCCAACAATATTATTCATACCATTAAATTAATAAAGTCATTGTGTTGGATTAATTATCCCAATAACTTATAAAAAAAGGAGCAATCAAATCGCATAAATACAATATTCTTCGGCTCATTATATATTCCATAAGGGTAATGTCAAAAAGATGCTATTGTCACATTATCATTAGCAAACTATATAATATACAAAATATTTCAAACACTAATGATCATAACAAAAGTATCTTTAATTTTCTTAATTAAAATCAACAACACTATTAGATAAATATATAATAAAATGTAGGAACAAATTCCCACAATATGCAAAAGAACTTGGGGATATTGTATAGTTTTTGTGAGGCAAAACTTCAAAATTTATTATGTATTGAAAATATTAAAATATCGAAATAAATTATAGACTCATTTTCTTAGCCTAGAAAAAATATTGTAGACTCATAACAATTTAAATCTATTCTTTAATTCTTCTTCAACTTATTCAGAACATGTTTAAAATTCAGACCTTTCGATTAGTGGTGTGAGACTCGAACTGTTGGAATGTCTTCTCGATTACACAGACCACTCATATTAAATTATAAAATATGAAAAGATATATGATAATGGTTGTGGGGGAGGAAGTAAAATGCTACACAGTCTTGTATTGGAAAATGAGGCTAAGAAAGTATTATTCATATTCCAAAGAATAATAAATGCATTAATTACTCAACTTGCACCATAAAAATTTAAAACTTTAGATATATATATATATATATATATATATTATGCATCTCGTGGAGTTTAAGGATTAAAAAGGTGGTTTAAATTTTGATCCACCACTAATCTTATGCAAGCTAAATCTTTTAATTAATTTCAGTGTGACAAAAATGTGTTAGGCGCTAGTTTTTTGGAAATGACCTTCAAAAATTAGTCGGAAATTAATCGAATAAAAAAATTAATTAAAAATTATAGAAGATTAATCATAAATTAATTGAGTAATTAATTAGAGACTAATCAGACAAGTTGAGAATGTTCACAACATTAATTATTTCAATACATTCTTACAATATTGAAGATTATATGTTATTTATTATTTTAAACATTATGTTCGTGTTTTATCTGACGTGTTGTCGTGACATTGTATACCTATAGGGAATATATCAGCTACAAACCTCTTATTTGGTGTCAAAACATTCAAACCACCTCTCAACCGTCTGATGTGTGCGGAGCGAAGGAGATGACGCCACATGTAACCACGCGGATTGAGAGGGAGATAACGGGCACTGACGGAGCCGTTAGGGTGTTGGTGTGTAACATACTTATTCCGCGTGTGTAACCATTGTGTGTGTAACTGATCAGTTGTTACCGTGTAACACATTCAAATAGTGCGTACATGTGTTCGGTTTATGAACGTGTAACCGGTACCTTGGTATTGTATAACACCTACAATATAATTGTATAATCATTAACGTATAACGTAAAACCATAATTGATCTGTACAAGTTCTGAATTGTATAACAATGGTTATACACGCGAGACAAGTATGTTACACACCAACACCCCTAACGGCTCCGTCAGCGACCATTATCTACTTTCCAGTCCGCGTGGTTACACGTGTCATCATCTCATTCGCTCCGCACAAATCAAACAGTTGTGAGATGGTTTGAACGTGATTTGTAGTGAAGAGCGCCCATATATATATATATATATATTTTGCACTAATGGTTTTAATAAATCAACTTGGTACGGCCAATACCTTAACTCCCCCATTTATTATTATTATTATTTTATATTCGTGAGGATTCAAGATTAAGTTATAATTTGATATATATATTTCTTATCCTCATGGCCATGGCCTTTTGTGCTTGAGTGTGACCACTCATCTTTCAAAAGCATATGCATATATTCGATTCCAATAATATTCTTCATTAAAATGTGGGTCCTTAATCCAATATTAGAATTTCTTTTGTTATTTAAATTTGCAATTAAGAAGTTGGGTTAGGAGTTTCTAATTACGAAGAATACAATTCTCGTGGTAAGTTTTTAGAGACAATAAAGCATAATTTTTAATTTAAGTCAACCAAAGATTAGTGTTTGTAATAATATACCGTATTTGAGGGCTCGTCTTGACAAAATAATACGGTGTTAATGAGTAATGAAATGTAAACTCATGACGTTTCTATTTGAATCACTTCAAGTGAAGTCGTATCTAACACTTTTGATCGTCAAACACAAGTTGCTCCAAACTTGATCACTAAACTTGATCAGTTGCTCCAAATCTATATGTTGCCTTCTTACTTACTAAACTAAGAATGAAAAAATCTTCTACAATCTTCAATAATGAGTAACAAAGAAATTGACTATTTTATGTGGAATTGGATGAGAGAGAAAAAAATCATCTGATGGCCCATAAAATCATTATTGGGCCGTGATCCAAAATAATAGCCCAAATGATTTTAGTGATCATTTATTTTAAGAAAATTAGGTTACATGAAAAAAATCAGAATGAACCGTTAGAATTTGGTTTGATTCAATTTTGAATCTGCCAATTTTTTATTTGCTTCGTCTTAAACTGATTGTTATAAATTTCTCACTTATATTTCATTTTTGACGGGCTCTATAATTTTAACCTCAATTGATGAAATTTTGGTGATTTAAAATGAGCAATGTTTTCAGACATATTAATTTTTTTTTATCAATTCTAATTTTATCTACGGAAACTAAACATGGGCAATTCCAATTTTGCGTAAACAAAACCATTTCAATTATTTTTCATGTTAATTCATGTCAATTCAATCAGTTAAGTTAAATTTCGGGTTGGAATGTTTTTTTTTAAAGTAAACGCGAATTTTATTAGTTAAAAGCAACTAACCCGACATCAAGTCGGACAATTGAAGATACAGATGGTGAAACTCTGACCCCTCACCATAATCTCAGCTACTATTAGTTAAAGCATGCTTGGCCAATTCGTGGGCCATTTTATAACAAGACATGCGAACAAAAGATAAAGAGTAGTTTAAGTCTAAAATCGAGAGAAAGCGTTTGCAATCATAAATGATGCTTCCGAACATGTTTGTTGATTGTTTCCCTTGCCTGGCCTGGTCCACCACCCTAAGACAGTCAGATTCGAACACCACTGCACTCCAATTGTTCCCTAAGATAACGCCTCTCTGACACCTACGACCTCCACCTCTTCGGAATGGAGATGACCCAAGAAGCGTTTGCAGAGAGCTCCCACTATTCGACTATCTGAGTCCCTACAGATAAGACCTATGCTCCAGTACCCTCGGGTTGGAATGTTAATCGTTCTAAAAATATTGAATTAGTCTGATTAATCTTCAATTAGCTGCTGATTATATTTTAGAAGTTAAAACATACGAAATAAATAAATAAACGTCCAAACCAAACACAAATCGAGTGTCTTAAAAGTCACAGCTTTCTTGGTGAACTTCGCTTGAAGTCAAATTCACCATCAATTCAACGATCGATTCTCACAATCCAATCGACCCAAAAACGAAAACCCATCTCACCTCACGCTCCGATTCGGTGCGTGGCACATCCATTTTTGTAATAATCAATGATTTTGCTGCAAAAAGGTCTTTCCTTTATGGTTTTCACTCACTCTCACCCTCCTCCTTCCTGCAACAATCACAGCAATGGGTTGTGCTCATCTCCATCTTGCTCTGTTGCTGGTCACTGTTTTGGATTTGGGGTTTTTGGCAGATGGGTCTGTGGCTGAGGTATCAGCAATTGGAGACCCTGGGATGAGGAACCCAAATGTGAGGGTTGGGTTTGAGGCTTGGAACTTCTGCAATGAGGTTGGAGAGGAAGCTCCCAAAATGGGTAGCCCCAGGTTGGCTGATTGTGCTGATTTGGACTGTCAATCTTTGATTTCTGGTAATGGGTCTGTTCCTTTATTCTCTGTTCTTCAATTTTCATGGCATTTGGTTTATGATAGTTGATGATGTGGTTTTGGTTGTGTGATTTAGTTGTTTGCTTGTTTTGTGGACTTGGAGTGAGGTTAATTGTTGTTTCTATGTGAAATGTGGCAAATGGTTCCAGATAAGTTTGTAAATAGTTCTTCAGTTCCTTTGTCATTTGGTTAATGATAGTTGATAATATGGTTTTAGTAGTTTTGGTTGCGTGATTTACGTGTTTGCTTGTTTTGTGGCTTTGGAGTGAGGTCGATTGTTGTTTCTTTGGTTTGTATGTGAAATGTGGCAAATCGTGTCGGATAAATTTGTAATTAGTTCTTCAATTCCAATGTCATTTGATAAATGATAGTTAATAATGTGATTATAGGAGTTTGTTTGTGTAATTTACATGTTTTCTGGCTTTGGGGTGAGATTAATTGTTTTGTGATTTAGTTTGTTTGTTTGCTTGTTTTGTGGAGTTGGAGTGAGGTTGACTGTTGTTTCTGTGTGAAATGTGGCAAATGGTTGCGGATAAATTTGAAATTAGTTCTTCAATTCCATTGTCATTTGGTTGATGATAGTTGATAATGTTGTTTTAGTAGTTTTGGTTGTGTGATTTAGTTGTTTGTGGACTTGGAGTGAGGTTAATTGTTGTTTCCATGTGAAATGTGGCAAATGGTTTCAGATAAATTTGTAATGAGTTCTTCAATTCCATTGTCATTTGGTTAATGATAGTTAATAATGTGATTATAGCAGTTTGGTTGTGTAATTTACATGTTTTGTGGCTTTAGAGGGAGATTAATCGTTGTTTCCTTGGTTTATATGTGAAACGTGGCAAATTGGTTCAGATAAATTTGTAATTTGTTCTTCAATTTCAATGTCATTTGGCTAATGATAGTTAATAGTGATTATAGCAGTTTGGTTGTGTAATTTACATGTTTTGTGGCTTTGTAGTGAGATTAATTGTTGTTTCTTTGGTGTGTATGTGAAGTGTGGCAAATTGTTTCAGATAAATTTGTAATTACTTCTTCAATTCCAATGTCATTTGATTAATGATAGTTAATAATGTGATTATAGCAGTTTGGTTGTGTAATTTATATGTTTTGTGGCTTTGGAGTGATGTTAATTGTTGTTTCCTTGGTTTTATATGTGAAATGTGGCAAATTGTTTCAAATAAATTCATAATTATTTCTTCAATTCCAATATCATTTGATAAATGATGCTTAGTAATGTAATTTTAACAGTTTTGGTTGTGCAATTTACATGTTGGCGTGCTTTGTGGCTTTAAAGTGAGGTTAATTGTTCTTTCTTTGGTTTCCATGTGAAATGTGGCAAATTGCTTCAGATAAATTTGTCATTTTGATTCATTCCTTGTCTTTATTCTTCAGTTCCAATGTCATTTGATTAGTGATAGTTAAAAATGTGGTTTTAGCAGTTTGGTTCTGTAATTTACTTGTTCGCGTGTTTTGTGGCTTTGGAGTGAGATTAATTGTTCTTTCTTTATGCAATTTACCCAAAAGTAAATTGAATCAAAGAGCGGAATTATAGTCCTTATCTGCTTATAATGAAAATAAAATTTCTTCGATTCTGTACTTTATCACTAGTAAAATTGTTCGGGTTTTTTTCAATATTAGATCCCCTGGGTCGGAGCTTCCTTGACAAAGGGAGCAAGTGTCGGGTCCATAACAAAGTGAGCGAATCCGATAACTACTTAGGCGTTGGCAACCAATTCCCAGTCTCGGGTTTCAAGCCATACACCGACCCCGACCTCTATGCAGTGGAGAAGGAACTCTATCTCGCTTCGCTGTGTCAAACCAACGACTCGACAGATCCATGGTACTTTTGGATGGTAATGCTAAAGAACGGGAACTTTGACAAGAACTCTACACTTTGCCCCGAAAATGGCAAGAGGGTCGCCAAAATAGTAACGGACCGAAACTTCCCGTGTTTCGGGGAAGGGTGCATGAACCAACCGCTCGTGTACCATAACCGGTCGAGACTGGACAAAAAGGGTTCTTTGTCGGGTGGGTTTTACGGGACATATGAGCTTGATGCCGATTTAAGCAGAGACGCGGGGAACAATTCGTTCTTCTCAGTTTCGTGGCGAAAGGACCCGAGCTCGGGGAGTTGGAAGTTCTCTCACAAGTTGACGACCTCCTCAAAGTATCCTTGGCTCATGTTGTACCTTCGCTCCGATGCAGCGAAAGGGTTTCACGGTGGATATCACTACGACGGGCGTGGCATCATGAAGAAGGTATGTTTTTTTCTGTTTAAATTTATGATTAAGCGTTAACATGGTTTTGATGATGTACTTTTGGGAAAATGGCAAAAACCTGATGTTTATTGTCAATTTTGCAAGAGGGTGTTGTGAACTTTGTTAATGACGAAAAAGATATGTGATTTTTGTGTGCAAAATGTGTGTATTTATACAAAATTTTGATGAAATTGCCCTTAACATTAAGAATTATTAAAATTTAAGTAAATATTCTGAAAATATCTTTTACTAAAATTTGGATAGTAAATTTTTGTAATTGAGTTTTTAGTAAAACTATTTTGAAGTTATAAAAAATATTTTATAAAAATTTTAAATCTTAATTGCATGGGCAATTTCGTCATTTTTGTACAAATACACATATTTTGCACAAAAATTCAAAGTTCATAGCACCTTTTTACCATTAATAAAGTACAACACCCTCTTGCAAAAGTCTGATAGTACACCGCAGGTTTTTTCATTCTCCCTATACTTTTTACTCAGTTGCCAGAGTCTCCGAACTTTAAGGTCACATTGACCCTCGACGTTAAACAAGGAGGCGGCCCGAACAGCCAGTTTTATCTTCTCGACATCGGAAGCTGTTGGAAGAACAACGGAGATCAATGTGACGGAGATGTCCTCACCGATGTGACCAGATACAGTGAAATGGTGATAAACCCGTCAACTTCAAGCTGGTGCAGCCCTAACAGTCTCGTCTACTGCCCGCCTTATCATGTTAGTCCGACGGGTGAAGCGATACACAGAAACGAGACATCTCGGTTCCCATATTCCGCCTACCACCTCTATTGCAGCCCGGGGAATGCAGACCATCTCGAGAAACCGTTTGATATCTGCGATCCGTACAGCAATCCACAGGCACAGGAGTTGGTGCAGATTCTCCCCCATCCCGAGTGGGCAGTCCATGGATATCCTGAAAAGAAAGGCGATGGATGGGTTGGGGATGCCAGGACATGGAAACTCGACGCGGGGGCTCTGTCTAGTCGGTTATACTTCTACCAGGTAAATTATGTTTTAACAACACTCGCCCATTCACCAGAGGTTGTGGATGAAATGGCAGAGACCTTATGTAACAAGCATAAGGTCGCTGGTTTGTAACCAGTTCCCGATTAATCCCTAGAGGCTCTATTTGCCTGACTAGCGCCTAATGACTTTTACAACACTTTTTGCTGATATTATAATATGGGTAAATTGCAAGATGTTGCCATGAATTTTTTTAGTTATGCAAAAAGTTGTCATAAACTTTCATTTTTGCAACAAGTGGCCGTGAACTCATTATTATTATTATTTTTGTAAAATATGTACATTTGTCAGAAAATGATAAAAATGCCCTCAAAATATAAGTTTTTGAAAACTCAAAATAAAAATTAATGTGTATCAACTCGAGCTCACCGTTTTTTTCTTTTTACACCGAACACGTCAAGATTAGAAGCCTCATAGAACGACAGCAATAGCGTGTGAGAGAATTAAAAACCCGACTTACTCGATATGAAAAAATATATATATTATTTTAATTTTAAAAAATTGATTTAAATGGCATCTTCGTCATTTTTTGACAAATGTACACAAATTGAAGAAAAATGATAAGTTCACGGCTACTTTTGGCAACATTTTCAATTTAACCCATATAATAAAAAAAGAAACTCTCCCCTATTTGTTTCCTAGTTTGAAATAAAAGCGTAAGCTCGTATTTATCGAAGAGTTCATGGAAATGACATTGTTGTTATTTTTACACAGGATCCAGGAACAAAACCTGCGAGGCGGATATGGACTTCACTCAATGTTGGCACCGAAATATACGTTAGTGCGAATGGCGAGACAGCGGAATGGACTGTAAGTGATTTCGACGTTCTGGTTCCACAAGATGTTGCTTATGATTCTGGTACGACTCTTTAATTATCCGTCTGGTGAAGAATCGTATGTTCAATAACAATGCACGTAATAAATTAGTTTCATGAACGCACAGCTTTTGTTAAAATTATGTAAAAATTGCAAAAAGGTGACATATTATTTCATACTTTTACAAAATGGTGTTGTGTTGTTTGTTAATTGCAAAAAGTGTTGGATTGTTTGCATTTTTTTGAAAAATGTGTGTAATGTTTTTATAAAAGTGATGAAATTACCCTTGAATCTAAAGAATGATTTGCATTTTAAAAGTATTCAGTTTTTATCTTTTAACTAAAATTCGTGCGATCAAGTTTTGTAATTTAATTTTTTTAGTTACGCTATTTTGTTCAAATTATTTTTTAAATTTATGTTATAAAAGTCTTAATTATTAACTTTAAAGGGCAATTTCGTCATTTTTATAAAAATATACATTTTGCAAACATCATAGCACATATTTCACATTAACGGACAGCACAACACCCTTTTACAAAAGTGTTATATAATAGGGCACATTTTTATAATTTTCTCTAAATTTATAGCAGAGAAAATCGCTGGCCCTTTATTGACAACGCTAAGCATCGGCGTTTTCAAGAAACGGGTAATCCGTGTAACCCACAACAGGATCGTCGAGTATATACGCAGTGTCGTTGTTGTACTTATTGAGGGTTGCATCGAGCTCAAACCTTCTAGGCAAATCGGGGTTGGCCACGAAAAGCCGACCATAAGCGACGATGTCTGAGTAGCCATTGGTTACCTTTTCGTTCCCCTCTTCCTTGTCGTAGCCACCGGCAACGATGAAAGTTCCCTTAAAGGCCTTTCTCATGGAGTGAAGAGTGTAAGGGCTCTCGCCTTTCTCCGAAATCGTCTTCATTCTCGGCTCCACCGCGTGGCAGTACACGATATTGTACTTGTTCAGCGATTCGGCCATGTAGAGGGCGAGGGCTTCCGGGTTGGAGTCTCTCGACTCCATGTAACTCGAGAAGGGAGAGAGCCTTATCCCGACTCTGTCGGCTCCTATTTCACCGATGACAGCTTCGACCAGTTCTAGGGTGAACCGGAAGCGGTTTTCTAGGGATCCGCCGTACTTGTCAGTCCTGTCGTTCACTTGATCTTTCGTGAACTGGTCTGGTAGATAGCCGTGCGCCGCGTGAATCTCCACGCCATCAAACCCTATAAACCGTCAAAAGTTAAAACAAACATTATGAAGAAAAAAACGAGTCTAGGAAATGATTTCAGTAACTCGTCGATTAAGTTACCAGCTTCGATGGCATTTCTTGCAGCGAGTCTGAACTGATTGACGACTCGAGGGATTTCGCTTGTCCTCAACTGGCGGGGAGGCAAGAACTGTGAGACACCTATCCCGTTAGGCTTAACCTGAGGGCTCAAGGGCTTGCTCGTCGAAGAAATAGGCGCTTTGCCATTCAGCCGAGTAACTATCCAAAACAAAACGAATAAACTATAAACACTAAGGTCTCATCTCTTAGTTTAGCGAGTCATATTTTTTCAGAGAAAATTGTAAAAAGGTCACTTATTATATGACACATTTGCAAAAGGGTACAATGCCCTTTTGCAAAAGTTTCATACTATAGAGCGTTTTTTTTTTTGCAATTTTCTCTAATAAGTATTAGGTCTTTGGTTCCAATCCCCAGAACCACGATTCATGTGCCGAGAAAGGATACCTTTAGTTGCAGCCCTCCCGACGTGACAAAGCTGGCAAAAGAAAATACCGCCCTTGGCATGAACTGCTTCAACTATAGGTTTCCACGCTTCAACTTGCTCCTTTGTCCAAATACCGGGCGCGTCTCTAAACCTTGAAAGTGTCAAGTAACCGAAACGTAACGAAAACTTCAGAATCATAGGGGATTATCATATATCCATAATAATACCGATTTCGAGCGAAACAAAGTGCATACACTAACTTCTGCTTAGGAATGGAGAAATTTGAAAAAATGTGCCCTGTAGTATTGCCTTTTTCGCATGGTGCCGTGTTGTTTTCATTTTTGTGCAGAATGTGCATATTTTTACAAAAATGACAAAATTGCCTCTGAAATTAAAAATAAATACTTTTAATAGTTTTCCTAATTTTTAGTTTAAAATCGCATTATTTTTTTTTACTATTATATTATGAAAAAATAATTCTTAATTTCATGGGTCATTTCGTCGTTTTCATAAAAACATACCCATTTTGCAAAAAATAGGATTGTCATGTATCCATTTTGAGTGAAACAAAGTGTATACACTGACTTCTACTCAGGAAAGAACATACATAGTTAGAGAAAATATATTTACCCTCCAATTGCAGAAACAACAGTGGCTTCAGATATGAGAAAACCTCCTTCTGAGGCTCTCTGTGAGTAATATAAGATTGCAGATTCTTGGGGAACATAGTTATGGCTCCTCCTCCTTGTCACCGGCGCCATAGCGACTCTGTACAATAGTTGACGGACAGTGAAAAAACGAAACTTAACCGAGATCTTGAAAATCTTCTTCAAGATCTTGCAGTATCGCCAGCATGGGGATTGGAATCAGCGACCTCATGCTTATTACACGAGGTCTCTGCCACTTTCACCCGACGGCCTTTGATGTCTTCGAGATCTTATAATACGTATGAGTATGAATAGATCGATACCTGTGAGAGAGTTGAAATTTTCCCATTGTGTATGGACTGAGAAGAGGAATGGTGTTTGTTTTGGTTTCAGAGGACATGTCATTGTGGCTCTCACTGCCTTCTACACTGATCTTCATGTTTTTATTTTTGCTGTGTGAAGAAGAGAGGTAGAGAGGTTTGGTTATTATTGAAAGGTGAGGATAAGGCAAGATAATGGTGTATAATATATATATAGAGGAAATTGTAAAAAGCTGCATGTGACATTTTTGCAAAAAGGGTAGTGTTGTGATATTTGTATCTGTGTGCAAAACGTGTGTATTTTTATACGATTAACGAAATTCGCGTGAATAAGAATTAAGATTTTTATAACAGAACATAACAAAATATTAAATTACATAGATATTACTCGCTTATAGTTTTTGAATAATATTGTTGTAATTTCACGTCTGAAGATGTGAATCTGTCGACCCGCTTAATTACCAACTTAAACTTCCACCTATCAGTTTGAACTTTCACGTAGGTTGGGCTTTTGACATATGCCATATGTTTTAGCCTTCAAGCCCATGGATCCAGATGGCGTCCCGCTCGTCTGTTTTCACGTGCATTTCAATCCGCATTACATGTGAGTGAGAGTGTTAGTAGTCTGGTCACCACCTATGAAAATGGCCTTTTAGGTGAATTTGACTTTTGAGAAACCGACAAGTATGATAAGTGGAATGAAAAATAAGTTAAATATGAGTAATGATAAAATTTGTCCAATCAAGTGAGTGAATACTAATATTTTTATGTTTAAAATTTTCCATATGGGTATCAACTTACTAAAATAATGAAAATACAAAATGGGTTTAGTACAGTACTTCAAATAACAATTGTTGTGTGTTTTTTGGGATGGGACTGTTTTTTTATCCTCACCTTAATCAGATTTGTTCTTGGAAGTTGACTTTTCTTATTTACTACAAAAATCTACAGTGAAAATAAAAGCTCATGTCATGTGGTCGTGACAGGTGTCGTTTTATTAGTCCAAAACCTAACCTATTTCCCTAAATAAGTAAGTTTAGATAATTAAGTTTGTGTTTGAAATGTGATAAGCATTTTAACTTTCATGTTTATGATACAATTCATGCTTTGAAATGTTGTCATTGGTGTCACTTTCTGGATTTAATTGATGCATGTGTATTGTATCTGTTGTGGACCTTATTGTTGTTGTTGTAAAATGTGGCTGAAATGTTAGGAACATGAAAAATCTTATCGATGATGTGTACTGTAATTTATCAATGTGTGGTTGCTGTAAAATGCAAGGTTTTAAAAGGCAAAATCAGAAATAAGTCGTTTTCCCTTACCATAGCGAGAAGTAACCCTCGAAGTGCACTGACGCGTAAGCCTCAATAATAAGAATAATAAATTTATAAAATATCATACATAATGTGTTTAGCTTGGCGAGTTAGGTTTGAATGGGTTATAGACAAACTTTCATTTATCATTTTTAGTAGTTTTATCGAGTTTTCGATCGATCATTTTGGATAATCTTGGTAAAAATTGGTCAACTTTTTTTTTTATTCATGCTTGAAAGTTGTTATGCCATCGTCTATTAGTTCTCGCTTTTAACTTGTTATCTACATTTATCGTTGTTTGAATTTGTTACTTGTGTTATTTCTTAAACTATGAGTGGTAAAAAAAATTTAACTTATTATTAAGTTTTCGTAAAATATCTTCTTTTATAAATTCAGTTTCTTTTGTCATTAATATATTCATTAAAAGTTTGACAAAAATAACACCATTTTAATAAAAGTAGATGGTTTCGAACAATTTAATAAGTTGAAATAAAATTACAACCAATTATAATGAATTATAATATGTCGCCTTGCCGAGTCTTTGATGATCGCGAGTTTTAGAAACTTGGTATTTATCTTTAGGGTGTTAAAGCGACCAAATTTGTGTCACTTGTGCCTCGATAATGTGAGGCGTAAGCCTTAGTGCACAAGTGTGCGTGAGGCGTAATCTCATAAGCAATTTTTCACTGCCGCGTTATGAGGCGAGCCTCAAAGCAGAAGCCTTAAGAGCTTTTTTAAATTATCGTAAAATGGGGTCGAATGAATTTTGGAACGGGTGTTGGGAGAGGGGGTAGGTTGGGGTGAGGTTATTATTTAACGTTTTCTGTCCGATTGAGCTTGTGGCTTGCCGATAAAATAAAATAAAATTACTGTAACTTTGTTTTACTAAAGATTGTGGATGAAGTGACATAGATCTCATGTAACAAGTATGAAGTCACTGTAACTGTTCCTTATTTAAAACTTCTAGAGAAATCGGTCGTTAAATCTGCCTATTATTGAATATGCATTGAATCGTTTATGAATCCACTGTGATTAGTCAGTATCAATGTTCTCTACCATCGGTTACGCGGGCAAAGCACCTGGTATGGGGTTCGGGGCACAAAGAGGCTTATGGCCTGACGGTAAGTTGTGTTGAGAATTTGATGATCTGATGTGTTGGCCTAACCTTGAGTTTCATGTTAAATGTTTCGTGTTTCTTTCCCTTTGAATGTAGTAGAATGAATTAGAATATTTTCGAAGTCTGACTGTACGACTATGTGATTATATACCATTTTTAGCAATAATTTATTTTTATTTGCATGTAGACACAATCAAACACGTTGTCGACAGACCGTGTAAATTTTTGACGTTCTTGATTATTAAATCTTTATTTGATTGATTGACAGTGATCTCTACACATATTTTCCTCGTTGTTGTGACAATCCATGTACTCTTTCGGGATCTTGTGGTTGAAAATGTAACACAGTACATTTGTTTTGTTTCAGGCCATAAACAGTGTCGCAAGAATAAATACCAGGTGTCCCTATTTTAAGGTTATAAGTCAGTGGGAAAGTGACAACCTTGTATCTGGGGTTGAAGATTTCACATGTTCTTGCCCATGAACATGTAAATAGTTGTCTTGTTGCCATGGGAAAATCATGTTTGTTCATGGGATTGGTCAAAATATATATATGTGTGTGAATAATTCTTGTATCCTAAAATTGTTCGATTAATCTTTTAACTGGTTATGATTAATTTTTTATTTCAATTTATTTTTCGATTATTCCTCTTAACTTAACTTTTCTTGGCCAAGAACGTCAGTTCTGGTAACAAATATTTTGGTTACGGTAGAGCTAAATATTGCTTACCCAGTCTAAACACTTGAACTTGTGGTTTGAAGGTCACGAGTCATGCCCTAATAAAAGTGCTCGTGTTGACCAACCAGATCAGCTCCAATGAACTTGGTTACTGTTAAAATTTCTCATTATGATTTATGACAAAACAAATGGGAGATGATTTAATTTATGATAATAAATATAAGGGGAAAAAAACACTTTTGTGTACCCAAATATACACTTTCGACACTTTCAGTACCCTGAATTTCATTTTGGGACAACTGACCATTTATTTACCAAAAATGGCCTTGAATTTTGGTTCAATTCATGAGTATTTGGTTTAATTCATGTGTATTTTGATTCAATTCATGGATATTTTGGAAAAATAACCCGAAAGTACCCTGAATTTTGACTCAATTCATGGGTATTTTTAGTATTTTGAAATTATTGTCCCAAAATAAAATTAAGGATACTGAAAAAAATAGGGTATGAAAGTGTCAAAAATGTATATTTAAGTGCATAAAAGTGTCATTCTCCCTAAATATAATCAATCCGTCAAACTTGACATACATGATAATATTCATTAAGGATCCTCTTTGAGATCTTTTAATTAATCCCTCCACCTGAAGATAGGGACATTATTTTCTTGTCTGTGGAAGGGACAATATTAAAAACAATTATCAATTACGATTGTGCTTATCTTCGTGTTCTTGCCTTTTGTTTCTCTTGGATTATCCATAATCATGGACATTAGAATGAGATTTAAAATATTTAAAACATTGTGTTAGTTGATTCTGCGTATTGGTAAATAATATTATAAGAGATTTCTTACCACAAAGCAAGATCAAGAGAGATTTGGAAAGAGAAGATATCTTTTTTTTATATAGGCACGAGTTTCATTAGCTTCGCGTAAAGATGACAATAAGATTGGTTCGAGACGGATTATTAATTTTCATTATCTATTCATCAGATTGGAGATAATCAGAATAATTTGCTTCGAGAAATGGATAATCAGTGTAATTCAAAAAGTTTTCGATCATACATTTGTTCAAAGGAGCGTCAAGCCGAAACCTCATAGGAAAATCCGGATTCGCCATCTCCCATAAGCAACAAGATCAGCCCTGCCATACGCCACAACTAGGTCACCCTTGTCATAGCCACCAACAAGAATGAAAGTGTCCTTAAAGGCCTTCCTCACTAGGACAAGCCTATCCGTAGATTCCTCAATTAACTTAAGTTGTCTTAATTTTAGGCCCGACCATGTGACAATGCAATATCGCGTACTTGTTTAAAGATTCAGTCATGTGATGCTTCAGAACGTCTGGGTTGGAGTCCTTGCATTCCATGTATTTTCAAACTAAAAATATTTTCAAATCTTAATACATACGATTGGTGATAAAGAAAAAGAGTAATCGTAATTCACTGCAATATACTTTACACGATTTTTACTTTACTATAAAAATCATACCGGCTTTGACTACATTTCTAGCGGCAAGTATGCAATCGTCAATGACTTGAGCGATTTCGTAGGCCAGAGAGTCATGGCTCTAGACCGATGGTATGTTAAGTTCATATTTTAGTGATTATTCCTATAAATTGTCAATTTTTTTCTCTTTATGCGTCGTTACAGAACAGATTATGCGCCGTAGGCTCTTAATTAGCATAAAGAACTTGTAGTAAGGGAGCACTTTTCTCAAGCATAGAGTTTTACCACATTCACTTTAACTATATACGAAATATATTAATTCCAAGTACATTATATTATATAGATTATTAGTATATAAAGTTACTGAACCATCACAAAATTTACATATATATATATGGATACATATATAGCCCAGCCCATTTAGCTTCATATTAATTTCAATCTCATCATTATTAATTTTGATATTTAAATAAACATAAAACGCATAGCAAATTTTGTAAAATATACCTTTATCATAGTATAAGAACTTTACCAATTTGATGTTGTGAGTAAATGTGGTTTTAATTGAGATTAAATTCATAACTAGCGATCGTTCAAAATGTATCGACAACAGAAGAATTTGGAGAATCAAATTGTATATCTGAATATTATTATTGGTGTTTAACATGTGATTAAGATTTGCTACATATATATCGACACATCAATATACTAAACTAAACATACAGAAAGTCTAAAATTACAATCATTCTATGATATGTAATAGTATTCATATACAACTTCGAAGACATACGATAGTGGGCTATTTGACAACAAAAGCAAGGTTTTTTTATTTGTTGAGATTTTTTAGTAAGTTCCCTCGTAAAATGGATAGTCAGTGTAACCTAGAATAGGATCAGACGTGTAGAAAGTTTTTCGATCATATTTGTTTAGAGGAGCGTCAAGCCGAAACCTCCTGGGCAAATCTGGATTCGCCAGGAACCATCTACCATAAGCAACAAGATCAGCCCTGCCCTGAGCCACGGCTAGGTCACCCTCACTCTTGTCATAGCCACCAACAAGAATGAAAGTGCCCTTAAAGGCCTCTCTCAGTGGGACAAGCCTGTCTGGAGATTCCTCTTTCACCTCAGTCATCTTCATCCTTGGCGCGACCATGTGACAGTACAGAATCCCGTACTTGTTTAAAGATTCAGCCATGTGTCGTCCCAATGCATCTGGATTGGAGTCTTTGCAGTCCATGTAGTCTGTGAAGGGGGAGATTCGGATCCCAACCCTATCATGTCCTATCTCATTTGCAACAGCTTC
Source organism: Geranium rotundifolium (assembly GCA_963920655.1). NCBI lineage: Eukaryota > Viridiplantae > Streptophyta > Magnoliopsida > Geraniales > Geraniaceae > Geranium > Geranium rotundifolium. The sequence goes on from OY987317.1 coordinate 37,090,141, forward strand.
GACGATTTCTAGGGCAAACCTGCACCGGTTCTCTATGGATCCACCGTATTGATCTGTCCTGTCGCTGACTTGATCTTTCAAAAACTGGTCTACCAGGAACCCATGAGCCCCATGGATCTCAACTCCGTCAAAACCTGAAAATTCACATAGTTTCAAAACTAAAGACATGTTCGAATCTTGATACATACAACTACTGATAAAAAAAAGAAGGAATCACTACAGTATTTTTCACATTCACTTCACTAATTATAAAAATACCTGCTTTGATTGCATTTCTAGCGGCAAGTCTGAAATCATCAACGACCCGAGACATTTCATCGGTTCTCAACCTTCGCGGGGGCGAGAACTCCGAGGCGTCGATGCCATCAGCTCCCGGGCTAATCGGCTTGTCAATGGAGGATACCGGAGGTTGCCCATCAGGTTGAAAACCTGCGTAGGAAAAAGAGTCAAGTTTCACGTTTCTTAAAAAGCAGTCTCTTTGCAAAATCTCCGTACAAAGAGACTGTTTCTACTGGGTGAGAGTCTCGTGCACTGAAACACCGTTTTCGAGATACTTAACGTCAGAATGAGAGAGATTCAAAACAACAAACCTAGATTTGAAACCCTCCCAACATGGGCAATCTGACAAAAGAAGACACCTCCTTTCTCATGAACAGCCTAATCCATAAACAAGATTCAAAAAAATCTCAAAAACCCAAATCAAAGAAACCATGTACATTCTACACACTCATTCATCACTCAAATTCAGTGTTCTATAATTTTCAGATCAGCTCTGTCTGTTTGACTAGCGCCTAACATTTCTTAGATATAAGTCAAATTTACCCGAGAGACGTGTCAGAAACTCCAGTGCCTTCCGACACAAGAAACCCTCCTTCCGAGGTCCTCTGAGAGTAGTACATAACCGTGTGCGGCCCCGGAACAGACCCGTAAAACCTCTGCCTTGTCATTGGAGCCAAAACAACTCTGAAAACGTTAACCAAGTTGTTACAAACATTAAACTAAAACCCTCAAAAAAGTCAACCAAAGACATGAAAACAGTGCATACCTATGAGAAAGATGAAACCTTCCCATGATGTAAGGACTAAGAAGAGCTTTTGCTTCCATTTCTTTTCTTGGGTATGATATGATCTTTTTGGCTTCACTTTGATTTGAAGAATTTGAAACCAAACACTCAATCTTGACATATTTATAGGACATACCAATATAATCATTTAGTATAATTAATTGGTACTGTTGATTTAGTCCTGTAACGTGTGGTACTGCGTAGGATGTGCCAAAAGTTGACTTAGAAACATGTAGGACATAGTCTTTTATTCTTTAGATTTTCTTGTCAAATTACATTAAAATAAATGAAAAATTATCCGAGTATACTTTTTTTAAAAATAACACAATTGACCCATAATAAAAAATATTATGTTAAATTTAATAAAATTAAAAATATATTATTTTACACAAAAAAAACTTGTTTTCGGCTTTGTAACTGTAGTTTTACTTTTGATTTTATATTTAGATCAGGTAATAGAGTAGTTCATTATTTAGCTACTTCTACACTGTCGAGTTCTGTATTAGATGTTGGGAACATTTTTTAGGCGTTACTTCGAATTAAATTTGCAAAAAAAAGAGAAGAGTATCTCTGCATTTCTAATTCATTTTCAACAATATCAATGATAGTTAAAAAAGACAAGAATAAAACAAATTTTTTGAATTGTCTATGTTTTGCAATCTCTTAAAATATATTTTTATGCATAAACATAGAGTAAAGTTTTGCCACTCACTTGTTTATATTTGTGTATTCAATGATGTCACAAGCACAGTGTTGCAGCCTGACGCAAGGCCCTACGTCACTTGGTCAACAAAAGGTATTGATCTCAATGAGAAAATGATAATTGCTATAAGTATGTGCTATTGGACTCTCTAATTTTTCATTATCTTCGTAAAGTGAAATTAATTAATGGGATAATGACACTTTGTTACACCTAATTATATCGATATGACACTTTATACCGTAATTATTTTAGGTATATTAAACATTTTCGAGGTATGTTGCCTCAAAAAAATTGTTATGATACTAAAAACTAGAAAAAAATAATTAGGGTATGAAAATGTCATTTCGATATAGTTAAGTGTAACAAAGTGTCATTATATCTTAATTAATATTAGTTAAAGCCTTAAAAGATCAAAGAAATGGGAAGCAACAACGAAATCATTGATGAAGCACAAGTTATTCTCTCTCCTTACGATATGGGAAACTTTCATCTCTCTCATGTGTAAGCTATCTGTAAGATTTTGAAGAATCACTTCTTTTGTTATATGCATATGATTTTTGGTTTAAGCTGAATCGAACCTAGAAAATCGTTTCAAACTCTTTATATCATTTGACCTGATAAATGTTGGTTGACATGACGGTTTCATAGCGACATCAAGACTTAAGTTGTCTGATTTAATCGTATAATATTGTTGATTTTTTTCTTCCGCCGGCAATAATTTAAATAATTGTATTGTCGACTTTGAGGATAGAAACCATTCACCACCCACAACCTAATAAAAAAGACGGAAGTACTTTTTAAATAAAATAAAATGTGTATTTTAATATGAAAAGAAATAAAAAATAATTATATTTATAATCAAAGAATGTAAAAGAAAATATTATTTTATTTTTTATTTCAAAAGCAGTTATAGTTATGTCATTCAGAAAGGCATAGGTCACGTAACTTCATTTCCTTCAAAATTTTAAATAGTTCATATCAACATTTTGTAATTAACCAAATACACACCTGTTTTAACAAGTCACGTATCTCTTAATTCAACAACATGGGTTACGCTAATCTCCAGTTGAACGGAGCGATTTAGTTAATAATTGCACGTGTAAAGACTAAAATGAATAAGGTCAAAGGTTCTGTAATTAAATATTTGCTTAGTGGTAGGCGGGGTTAAGAGTGAAAATAATTTTTTAAAACATATTTAGAATTTCATAACAATAAATTAAAAAATATTGAAATCAACGATCTCGTGTCTTTTGCATTTATAGTATCATGAGTTATGGATCTATGTTTTTGGAAATAGAATCTTAATTCCTTAACTATGTGTTCTTTTTAAGACTTTGACGGAGTTGAGATCCATGGAGATGGTTCTTGGCAAATTCGAATTTGCCTGAGCAGTTTCAGGTTTGTGCCCCGTTGAATAAGTATGATCGGAAGACTTCTTATACGTCTGATCCGATTGTACCGATTATCCATTTCTCGAAGATGATTCTCAAGTATTGTGATTTTGTTCCGTCACGGGTTACGCTGATTATCTATTTCTCTTATATGCTTCTCGAGCTAGTATTTTGGATTGTAGCAATTATCGAGTACTTGAAGATATTATCATATTGTGTTTTATATTTCATTTGTTTTCATTCGATATGAGATTTTAAACCGATTCTTGTGTAATGTCTATGCTCATTCAGATTTCTATACATATCATGTTGTATAGTTTAAATTTTAAATAAATGTGTGGATTCTACTGATTTTCTTAATTTCAAGTCTCGAGATTGAGATGACATCATCTATACTTAACTTTTTAAATTTAATTTTCAAGAAATATGATATTTTCTTAACCCTGCAACTAGACTTTCAAAATATTATACCCAAATACATTTACAAAAATATTTCTTAATATCTAATTCATCTCCCACAAATTTATATTAATTAATCCCTTAATACCCAATGGTTGCACATGGGAGTAGAGACCATTACCACTCAAATAATATTGTTCTAAATCATTAAATAAATAATGTCTACTTATCCAAAATTCAGGATTAGAGAGAACTCGCCGAAACAAAAAATAAGAAGTTTCGATAATTATATTATAATTCACATAAACGAAAAAAATATATACAGATTAATAAATTGAAACAATAACATAAATTATATGACAGTTTCAAAACAATTTTGATCAGATTTGATCAAGTGGACTGAATAAGAACTTGATAAAACTAAAAGCACTAAAAGCGAGTTCTAGAATTCGATCCAAACTTAATAAACTAAATTTTATGAAGTTTTCGAGGAGAGGCCAAACACCGATTACCGGAAGAATGACAAAAATGCTTGAACCTAACAAAATTTCGATGTCCACAAAGAGGGTAGGGGACGATATCACCAAACTCCACATTGTCATCCTATAGCAAATCAATAATCTCTAAACTCGACAGAAATTCATCGTCTCCGATCAAACGGAGTAAGAGACGAGAATACTAAATCCACCCCGAACGCACCCGTTAATAGCAACAATTTTATTTAAATAATGTATAATAAATAAAATTCTAAAAACTAACTGGGCCTTTAGTTGGGCCTGGCTGGGGCCATTTAAGAAACGGTTATGGAATCACCGAGTTGGACTCGGCGTCGAAAGGTAGTGAAACCCTAACTGAGTTGACTCGAGCGGCGCAAGCAATTTATATACTCACTTCCTCTGCTTTGCTCACTTCCTCTTTCGATCTCTCAACACTCTCTTCCTCTTCCCCATCCTCTTCGTGGACTTGGGTTTCGATCGATTCAGGTAAATTTTCATTTTTGTTGAGCTTTTCTGGGTTCTTGATGGTTATGTTCTCTGTTTTCAGTGATGTGTAAAGGTACAATTTTTATCTTCTACAGGTTGCCCAGAGATGCCTTCTCTCGCCGCCACGCCTCTGGTAATTCTCAGATCCTTCTCTCTTGTTCACGTTTTTGATGATTTGGGTTTGTTGGTTTTCACTCAACGGTCGATTTAGTATTTGGGTTGTGGTTGGGTTTGGATCTTACATATGGGTTTGTTGATTTGATTTGTTTGTTTTTTGATCATTGCTTGTGATTGCTGTTTGGTGATGGCATGGCATGAGGTAGTGTAATTGCATGTCTGAAATACAGATTTTTGAGGAATTAAGAATGTTTCAGTTGCATACTGAATGATTGTATCTGATCACGTTTCAATAGTTTAGCTGATTTTGATGTGTATGAAATAGTTTAGTGTTTTTTCTTTGTATTACTATGGTATAAGCTGTTTGTCAAAAATGAGAATTTCAAATTTTGAGCAGTGGTTTTGGTTATAGGTTTTAATGATGCCTGTTTCTGAGTTTTAGCTCTAATGTGTGTGTAGGTCCTGCATTCTGGAAATGGAAACAAGAATGCGTTCAAGGCGCTTATTACTGCAGAGTACAGCGGTGTCAAGGTTGATCTGGTGAAGAATTTCGAAATGGGTGTGTCGAACAAAACCCCTGAGTTTCTCAAGATGAATCCCCTTGGGAAGGTAAAGGTTGAATCAATAGAATTATGTGTTTCTGCTATGTGTATGTTTCTTTTGACGTTGGTTTCGACAATTGGGTTTCGTCGTTTTCTAGGTTCCTGTACTGGAAACCCCTGAAGGTCCAGTGTTCGAGAGTAATGCCATTGCACGTTACGGTGAGGATATATAGTCACTCACACTTTCTAAAATGTTGATTGGATTGGTATGAATGTTTGAAACTTACGAATTGTTTTCCTATATGGCGCAGTTGCTTACTTGAAGACTGATAATCCTCTTCTTGGATCTTCACTGATTGAAAAGGTAAAACATTCTATCCATACAATTTCTGGATAAATTAGGAAATTCTGTTTCGTACTTGAATGTGTGACATTTTTCTGTCTTATTTTATGTGGGTTTTACTTTATTTGTTTTATGCTTGTAAATGCTTCCATTCCCTCGATCAAAAGAATTGAATGTGTATGCATTACCATTTTATTATATAATATGTTCGGCTTTTTGACAGGCCCGTATTGACCAATGGATTGATTTTGCATCTATGGAAGTTGATGCTGGTATTGCAAAATGGTTGTATCCCCGATTGGGTTATGCTGTGTATCTCCCCCCGGTTGGTCATTTTCTCTATTTTACTTGCTGCATATTATTAGTTATTTGAACATAATGGCAAAATGGTGTTGTGTTTGCATTCTTTTTTGCAAAATGCATATTCTTTACAAAATGACTTAAATTGCCCCTGAATTTTTTAAAGAAATAAATATATATATTTTCTGTTCTTATCTTTTAAGTAAAATGTGTATGATCAAATTTTGTAATAATACAAATTTGAAGTAAAAATTATGTTATAAAAGTCTTAATTCTTAATTTCCGGGGCAACTTTATCATTTTCATAAAAATACACACATTTTGCAAACAATGCAAACAACACAGAACCTCAGCACCTTTTTGCAAAACTGTCATATAATAGAGTACCATTTTGCAATTTAATTAAATATAATTATTATTCACTAGTGTTTGTGCGTTTTCGCTATGCTTTGTAGGCTGAGGAAGGTGCGATTTCTGCACTAAAGAGAGCGCTGGAAGCTTTGAACACTCACCTTGCTTCCAACACCTACCTTGTCGGGCATTCCGTCACATTGGCTGACATCATCATGACATGTAACTTGTTCTATGGTTTCACCTACCTCCTGACCAAGAGCTTCACCTCCGATTTCCCTCACGTGGAGAGGTACTACTGGACCTTGGCCAACCAACCGAATTTCCGGAAGATCTTTGGCGAGTTGAAGCAAGCGGAGTCCGTTCCACCCGTTTCATCGGCAAAGAAGCCTTCACAGCCAAAGGAAGCTGCGAAGCCAAAGGCCAAGGAGGAGCCGAAGAAGGAGGCAAAGAAAGAAGTGAAGCCAAAGGAAGATCTTGCCGATGAGGAAGAGGCGGCGCCCAAGCCCAAAGCAAAGAATCCTCTTGATCTCTTGCCTCCTAGTAAGATGGTTCTCGATGATTGGAAGAGGCTGTACTCCAACACCAAGAGCAATTTCCGTGAGGTTGCTATCAAAGGTAATTCTCTCCTTCCACCTTAAGATCAACTATATCTTACCGTTCATTAGCAATGAAGAACATTATAGATATTGAACTACTACCCTTTGTCCCAAAATGAATGTTCCATGTCTGAATTTTCCCATCCCACACAGTCCCTCGGACGCTAACCCTTTTAGACTGTATCTTAACTCCTTAAATTATGTTATTGGTAATTTATTCCTGACTCGTCTGATGAATCCCTGATTAGTCAACTATTAATCCTCTATAATTTTTTATTAATCCTTCAATTTTATTTATTTTTTGATTAATCACCAAATGCCCTCTGCCCAACTTGAGTCTACCGTTTTTTAGAACATTGTACGTAACTACTCCCTTTCACCTTATTTTACGTTATTGTGTGAAGATTGAGTTTCTCATTAGCAACGAAAAACATTATGGATATTGAACTATTCCCTCTTTCAAGAAAATAATGTTCCAAAAATAAAGAGGATTAGTTGAGTTAGTGCCAAAATTTTCCCATCCAACACTCCTCTCATGTGCTAACCTGGTTGTCATGTGCTGTAACTTAGCTCATTCAATGATGTTATTGGTAATTTGTGCATAACATATATTCACAATCTCGGATGATGTTATGTGCATAACTACAAGTATTCACAATCGTTGGTTTGGTATTAACTTTTGGAATATTGGGTTTTCAGGGTTCTGGGACATGTATGATCCTGAGGGTTACTCCCTTTGGTTCTGCGACTACAAGTACAATGACGAGAACACCGTCTCATTTGTCACAATGAACAAGGTCGGCGGGTTCTTGCAGCGCATGGATCTGGCGCGCAAGTATGCGTTCGGAAAGATGCTCGTGATCGGCGGGGAGCCGCCATTCAAGGTGAAGGGGCTGTGGCTCTTCCGCGGGCAGGAGGTTCCTCAGTTTGTGATCGACGAGTGCTACGACATGGAGCTCTACGAGTGGAGGAAGGTGGACCTCTCCGACGAGGCCCAGAAGGAGCGTGTCAACCAGATGATTGAGGATCAGGAGCCTTTTGAGGGCGAGGCCCTGCTCGACGCCAAGTGCTTCAAGTGATCTGTCTCTGATGCCTAGTCTTTATGCTTGGGCTTTCTCAGGGTTATCGGTTTGAATTTATGGTTGTTAGTATGTTTTTTTGATACATTAGCTGAGAATGGTTAAAGATTTTGAGTATTTTGAATGTGAAGCTTTGATTCTGGACTTCAATGAATTAAGATATTAAGTTTTGTTCTTGATTTTGAAGGTTACAGGTTCTAGTTTGTCAGAAATTGGTTTTAGCTGAACAATTTTTTTGGGTGCTCTCAATTTTTTTTGAATAATCACTTAATTCTACCCAAACACCCTCATATGTATAAATGAATCATACTGAATCAGGCTGATTCAGTTTCAGTTTCTGCTTTCTTACAACTAAGTTGATTTGTTCTTCAAAACCGAAACATGAACAACCCTGGACATTGTGCCGTACAACTGTAAACCGCGTAACAAATTCTACCAACACACATCCAATCTACAAAGCCATTCTACCAACACACATCCAATCTACAAAGCCATTATTAGCTCAAGATAAAGTCCCACAAAGAAGAGAGAAGTCATTGCCTCTGTACAAAGATTGACGTAAGAGAAAATCAAAGTCGTTCTAAACTACGAGTCGCAAAATCGAGATAAATGCTGACACATCGGGTAGTCATGTTAAACTCACCCAAATCCACGAGTAGTCGGGTCTTACCCAGTAATTTAAATTATGAAACCAATAATCTAAAATACACACAAAATTCACATATCTCAGATAACACAGACCCCAAATTATTGAAACGTAACGATAAAATAATGGGAAATGAGTAGGATGGGTTGGTTGTGGACCACCTATGGAGCACCAACAGCAGGTCCACAAGAGGGCTTCTATTTATGGCTTGACTGAAAAATAAATGAGAACAACCTTGCTATAGAAATGGATTGTATATCTAGTAAATTTCCAACATGACTTCAAGTTGAGTGCAAGATCAAATATAGGAAACCAACAAAATATATTGAAATTTTACAAAATCTATGACCATTTCAAAAGTAAGTTTCATGTGTAAAATATTATCAAACAATATATGAAAGTCGTTAAACCGCATGCGCCACATAAATGAAAATTTAATTAGATCTCACTATTTTTTAGAATGTCTCGTACATAATAGGAAAATTTTTACATAACATTTTTTAGCTATGATCGAGTTTCACTTAACTCTATTAACTTTAAAATTAATTTGTGAAGTCTCTTAAATTTCAAAAAGTCTCATTTTACCTTGTTCTGTTAACTTTTTTGAAAATTTATGTTAACTTTATGTGAAATGACGAAGATACCGTTGTATCAAAAAAGTAAAAATAAATAAAAATGATTTTGAAATTTTTTCTATAATGTTTTCGTTGTAAAAAATAAATAATAAAATTCTTTTAGTAGTAAAAATAATTTTTAAAAAGTTTTTCCTATAAAAAAAATTAAACATCATAATTATGAAGGGTTATGCGAAATTTTTTCTAAATAATATTTTATCTCGTAAACATTAATTTGTTCAGACCCTTGTGTCATTCAATTATTTATATCTCAACTTACTTGTGAATTTGTTGTTCAATGTCAATGTATGGAGGAAAAAGAAGTTAATGAGAGCATAACATTTTGTGGTATGCTCATAGCTGTCAAAATTAAATTTTAGTGTAAGTCCTTTTCAATTTTCACTAGAAAGAGAGAAGGACACAAATTACAATGAAAAAGAAAGGTAATGCCATTTTAGGAAATATGAAAACTACACAAATCAATCCCTTCACTCGAAACCCTAAAATTATATTTAATTTACATTCTTCAATTCACCTACAAATTATCAATGTTGTATACAATCTTAAAAAAATGATAAACGATATTTTGTGTAATCATTCAATCTATTTTGAATTTCGAGTAAATTAAATTAATCCGTCTCAAATCATAAAACTGATTAAACATATGAGTATTTTCTTTAAAAGTCTTTACAATATGCATTTTAATAGACACATCTCCTTGATTATCGTTTATTTGAATTATTGTGACTCTCGACTGTCTATAAATAAATATTCATATTAGTCACATTTTATGTTATACCCACGTGTCATGATTTGTACTATACTTTTGACTTTTGATACATTTCTCTAAGGTTTTATACATGTCACATGGTTGTTGAATAACCAACAATGTAATTATAGACAATTAATTAAGGTTGGTTAGTTCTATAATCATTTTAATCCTTATATAACATCTCAATTAGTTCTAGTCTTGAGATTTTAGTGATTTTTTGTTTGTAATAGAATATATAATAGCTTTACGCAAAAGAAATACTCTTTTGAGGATTGTGAATCTTGCAAAGTCACATACATTTTTGCCATAACAAATAAAAGAACAAATTGACTCTAAAGTGAGCTCTATTTGAAGAAAATCAGAAGGTTTTGAAGGGAAAAAAATGGAGTATGTTTCGAAGATGACAATAGAGAGAATATTGGGCTAAAACAAGTTATTTCTAAATAAAATCAAGCATATATTAGGCATGTTTTCTCTAGCAATTGATTGTTGGTTCTTGGAATAAACAATATTTATAGCTCTCTTCATTACAAAATAAAATTTAATTGATGGTTCACGTTGAAATGACATGATTGTTGTGAATATTTCAAAAATTCAAGGAAGTTTTTAGGTTTAATCAATTTTTGCATAAGTTTGTTTAGTCGATATTTGAATTGTACCACTATATGTAAATTCAACAGACGTGTGGATTGGGTGTTGAAAATTTTGTTATTTTTAATTAAGTAGAATTATTTACCGATATCTTAAGACACGTAAAAAGTTTACTCGATTATCCCTTTCGCTCTTTTAAGCTTAGTCTTTGTACCCCTTCGGACTTAGTTTTCGTATTTTCCTACTGTCAATTAAAAAAATGTGTGAATAAAAAAACGTAAAAAATTTACTCGCAACTGTTATTTTAATTAACGTATAATTATACTAATGAATCATGTGGATCGAAATTTCATTATACCAAATTTACCCTTATCCAAGAACATGTCTCATTACTCATATCTCAACATTTTTTTTTATGCAACCACGAATATGGGAGCAACAATAATTAGTGAATTGACCTTGTAATTAACTATTTCAAATCATGGACTCCAAAATGAGACACATAATAATTAATATTCAATACACAAAAACAAAACAGAAGCATGCCCTTGTCCATGTCCTTGCCCTCCATTTCTAGAACCAAAAACACATCAAAAGATCAAATCTTCACTAATGATCATAAAAACACACAACACAAATTAATGCCCAAATACGTGGAGAGCACCCACAACCCAAACCCTAAATATTACTGGTTATAGATATCGGATCGCGGGGATATATCGACCAGCCGACGAAAAGGGAGATCTGCTAAACTCGGGGAGATCACGGAAAAATCGCGGGAAGATCGCGGTAAAACACGTTTTGTAATAAATAAATAATTAAACATATATATTATTTATTAAAAACAACATGAATGATATTTAATTTCAAACTTGTAAATAAACTCGAAGTTTAAACCTGAAATTGAAAGAGATGAATGAATGACGGTTTAACTTTTTATATGTTGTTTATTAACCCAAATTTCAAACTGAAATTGATCAGGTGGATCGAATAAGATCAGATTAGATCTGACAAGACTAAAATTAATTGATTTAAGTTGGAGTAGACTAGAATTAATTGATTTGGACCGGATTAGACCGGAATCAAATGAAATTTTGTTGGGTCAACCGGTTTGACCGGTATTTTCATCGATATCGCCCGTTTCGTCGCGGAAAGCTTGCAAAAACCGATATATCGGCCGGTCGCGGAGATATCTATAACCCTAAATATTACACATCCCTATACACATGAAGGGTATAATGGTAATTTCACAAGTGGAGTGAAAAAGTAAAATTTTTTTGCAGAAAATGGTGGGAATTTCAGTCTGAAAAGTGGGTTGATTTAGCTAAAACTGAAACATCTTGTGCATGGTTTTGGCAAAAAAGAAAAAAAGAAATCAAAAATAAATAAACCTATCTCTCTTCTTTAATCTCTGATCAATTTGATCATCAGGTCATTTTCTTTTTTTTCAAAAACTTCACTGTTCACAGCAGAGGAAAAAAACAAATCAGAACTATAAATAGGCAAAGAAGTGTAACTAATGCATGCATTTTGGAATTCGAGTTTTTTTCCAACAAAAAAACACCCAAAAAACTAAAATTTTATTTTCTATTTTCCGGAAGCTGAATCGAAGAGAGGGTTTGTGGTCTTTGTCTCTACAGGTTGATTTAATTTCATACCATCTTTTTTCAAGAAAAAATTATTTTTTTAGTGTTTTTATGGATATTTATTACTATATACACTCTTCCTTAGATCTCTGTACATCACAAAATCTTTGTTCATACATCATCAAGATTGCTTCTTTTTTTGACTTCTTGCACAGTATCTTGATTCTACTCAAAACCCATCTCTTGCTTTTGTTGAAAAACTTGTTTTTTCATTATGGGTGGATCCATGGATGAGCTTCAGTTTCTGGGTTTCTGAAGATTTTCCAGGGAAAATTATGAGGTGCTGTATAGAGAGGAAAAAACTGAACTTTTTTTCTCAGGAAAAATTAGTGTTTTGGATTTTTGGTGTTTAATTTTCTTGTTTGTTGTTTAAGGGTTTTGGTAGGGAACACAGCATATTAATTAATTATGTGTAATTATTATGTATATATGGCACAAAACACAGATTTTTAGATATATTTGCCCATTTATCAACTCAAGATGATGATTTTTTTTATATCACACACACTCTCTCTCTCCAATAACATTTTCTAATGATTATTTCTTGTTCATAATGTATTTTATTTTCTAATAATCTATATACAAACATCATTTAGTGATCTCAGCTCAGATATTTATTAATTAGAAAAATTAATGGGTTTTAAATTTTAATCATATCATTTAGTGTTAGTCATGTGATCAGAGAGATCTGTTTTTCTTAAAGTAAATTATAAGTTCATATGGAGATATAATTTATATGACCACTTATATAATTAATATTGTTAATTTTGTCAATGTGTTGAAATATATAGCATTTTAATGGCTCTGAAAGCTTTTGCAGGTGTGAGAAATCCCCAAAACTTGACATGGGAAGAGGAAAGATTGAGATCAAGAGGATCGAGAACACGACGAACAGGCAAGTGACCTTCTGCAAGAGGAGGAATGGGCTCTTGAAGAAGGCTTATGAGCTCTCAGTTCTCTGTGATGCTGAGGTTGCTCTTATCGTCTTCTCGAGCCGTGGCCGCCTCTACGAGTACTCCAATAACAAGTAATTGATTAATTTGATCTATCTTCGATCGATCCTCGCATTTTTAAAATTGCTCATCGATTCGCAATAATATTAATTGTAGCATAGATTTAACTATAGTCAGCTGAAGAAAATATTTTCTTTTAGAGACTTGTCAAAAACAATCAACTAATTATAGTGAAGTAGGGCAAATCAACTATAGGCACTATATATTAATTAGCAATGCTTTGACAAAATAATAAGTGTGTGAAAAATTAATAATCGGGAATTAATCGAAACTAAAATTATTAAAGGTCGCGAGTGTAGTTGTAAATACCTCATGTAATGAGTATAACGTCACTGATTCTATAATCCTCATGTTAGTGATACTGGTATTTAAATTATTATTGATAAAAGTAATTCGAGAATAATAAGATGTGTTTGAGGGACTAATAATTAGACTAATCAGAGATTTTTAAAATACTGTATTTTAGCTAGTGTAATAAGTTTATGTTAGTACGATATCACATGTTTTCATTTTAATACAATGTTTCGAATTAGTAATTTAATACACGGGTTTGCAAGAAAATAACTAGAAACTAAACTTAATTAATATGATTATAGAAACTTAATATGATTAATACCTAGCTACTTAATTTGGTCACTTCACCTCCAAACTTGCTTGATGTAATAAGCTTACAATTACTATTGCATTTGAAAACCTTTGGAGAAAAACCTTAGAATATATATTATTAGGCTTGAACTCATGGAAGCATATAATGAGTGTATATATATATATATATATATATATATATATATATATATATAATACAGAAGGATCTGAACCTCTGATCCATATAAATATTGTCTATTCCAATGTTTGTGAATCTCAGTTGTGTTCATGGCCTTATCTTCTTGTGTTTCCTCTCTATTGAACTAGAGAGATTTGAAGGAAGCAACTATAGATTTTCTGTTCTTTAATATGGTTTCAATTCAGCACTCCAAAAGGTTTATAACACACATCCCATCAAAAGTCTTTTTTATCCTAATTTTGATGCATAAAAGTGAAACACTACATGCAAGCAAATGGGTTCACAGCCATGAGAGCCAAGTTGACTCAGTGTCCCTAGTTTGTGGGAGTGGGACCCTCGCACATCGGTGCTGTCGAGTCCGTCAGATTATTTATTTATTATTCGGTTCAGCGCGTGACATTCTCAGTTTTATCATATTTAAGAAAAAACGTGTTATATAAATATATATATAGGGATGATGACATTTTGTTACATCTAACTATAGCAATATGACACTTTCATACCCTAAATATATATTTTTCTTTTTTAGTACCATGACAATTTTTTTGTGACAACCTACCTCTAAAAGGCCTAATATACCTAAAATACCACTGGTCGGGTGAATGAATCTGATTTGAACCGACCCAATTTGAACCAGTTTGATTTCAATATTAGTTCGATTCTATTTTTTTTCCAATTTAACCAGGGGTATTTTAGGTATATTAGGCATTTTAGAGGTAGGTTATCACAAAAAAATTGTTAAGATACTAAAAAAGAGAGAAAAATAGTTAGGGTATGAAAGTGTCATTTCGCTATAGTTAGGTGTAACAAATTGTCATTATCCCTCTATATATATGAGTACTTGTTTTCTGTTTTGAATTTGTAATTTACACGGTTGTAAACCGAAACACATTTAAATTTAAGTGTTGTTATGATTATATAACTTAAAATGGTATCAAAATACATGTTTATATATGTCACTCATCTATGTCATTCTGTTATTGTATTTATTTCAATCTAACATACACAAAAAGATGTTATTTATAAATTCAGATTTATATATATAAGTAGAGTTTTAACTATTGACTAATATTCTATTCATGAGTTTGAATTTATGAATAGGGTTATTACACACACACTCATATATATATCATAGTAGATGTGTTTGTGTCCTTTGTTGCATGTTTGTGTGAATGTTGTGTCTTTCCTTTTTGGTGCAATAAATTTATGAGAATCTGAGGCCAAGTCTCTGATCCTTTGCCTCTTGAGCCTTTGTGTGTTGTGAGTTCATTTTGGTGTTGTGTTTCCATTTCTAGCTTTCAAGACTCTCTTCCCAAATCTTCTCTCTCATGAACTCATCTCTTGCTTCTCTCTCTCTCTCTCACCAAAAAGCTTGAAAAAACCCTTCACTCAACACTCCTTTTTGTGTCTCCATATATTCTTGTTTGGGGACAAGATTTTCCCAGTCCTTGTGGTTGGCAAGTTGGGGTGCAAAGTGCATTTAACCTTAAAATCCTCACTTATGTCTTTTGTTTGATTCTTGTCACATCACACTGAGAGGACTACACCATTACATGCCTTTTGCATGCTCACAATAAGTCAAATGATGATATTTCATTTGAACATATAGATATGAAACATGAATATTCATGTACAAGTTTTTTTTGCCTCAGCATCAAGTCAACTATTGAGAGGTACAAGAAGGCTTGTTCGGATAGCTCGAACGTGAACTCTGTTACGGAAATCAACGCTCAGGTAAGATATTATCAGTTCAACTCTGAATTTAGCGTAATTGTTAATTTGTGTTTTATGAATGCATGCATACAGTATTATCAGCAAGAATCGGTGAAGTTACGCCACCAGATACAGATGCTACAGAATTCGAACAGGTGAATTCGATTGACAAACTATATTTTTTTATTACATATAATATTTTGTTTCGTTGGATGTATAATGTTTTATGTGTATATTTTTGTTTGAAGGAACTTGATGGGTGATTCTTTGAGCAACCTTACGGTGAAAGAGTTGAAGCAGCTCGAGAATAGGCTCGAACGGGGAATCACCCGAATCCGCTCAAAAAAGGTAGAAGTTGTCATATGATTTGATGTCGATCCATTAAAATAATTATTTTTAAAAAAAATGATCATATGTAATAATATTCTCTTTTCTTTGCCCCGCAGCATGAGATGTTGCTAGCCGAAATTGAGTACTTGCAAAAACGGGTAATTAGTTATTCACCGTCGTAATTATGTTAAAGTATAAAATTATAATTAATAATTATATAATTTTGTATATTTATAAACTATGTTTTAATTAATTAAAAAAATGTACTATAATTAATATTAATTCCTATGGCTATGAATATTAATGTTTACAGGAGATTGAGCTGGAAAATGAGAGTGTCTGTCTCCGAACCAAGGTACATAGATGTAATAATAAGTAAATTAAATATAAAATATGTAATTATGAATTAAATTTTGTTGATTCTTCAAAAAAATAAAATCAGATTGCAGAAGTTGAGAGGATTCATCAAGCAAACAATACGGAGCTCAATGCAATTCATGCACTTTCTCGGAATTTCTTTCCCTCGAGCATGATGGATTCGACCTACGCTCACACCAACGACAAGAAAATTCTCCATCTCGGGTACGTATCTGTTAGAGTTTCACGTCTAAAAGTGTAACGAGTCTCGCATCTTAAAAATTAAAAATATATACCATGTTATCATTTTGTACCATCATGTTACTTCACTAACATCACTACTAAGAAAATTATAGTAGGTTCAGTTTATACCGCCGTACATGTGTGTATTTCTTAGTGTTTTAAAAAAATTATCTGTTCTTTAAAAGATTTCTCCACTCGACATGCTTCTAATTTTTTTAGAACACTGATATTTTTGCGGATAATAATGCACTGATGTGGTATCACGGTTTAATAATTTTCAACATGTGAATTATTATATATTTCAAGCTGGCTGACACGTGGTGTTAGAATGAGATAAATATTAGTTTTTGGATTAAATCAAATTTTAGAATAGATAATCGATTTTATATTAAGTCGTCTAAAGTGATTTTCACTGCTCTTGGTTATGTACATTGGCAGGTGAATTTGGGTACTTGAAGAACAAATCATCATTATTGGAGATCTAATTATTTGGCTATGATTAGTATATGTATGTAATAATCAAGATTTTCTACTATATCCCACTAGGGTTAATTGAGCGGTAATTTCAATATTACCACTATCACGAACTTATAATAAATTCTGTCCCGAATATGATACATTTTGATTGCAACGCTGTATAAATTTGTCGTGTTTTCGATATTTAACACTACTGAATTTTTACCAAAAGAACAGCATACATAATGCGCTGCCATAGACGCGCTGCCCTTTAATTAAGGGCAGCGCATATAGTGTACTTCCATAAATATTGGTAGAACGGGTTGGTACGATGGGTGATTATGCATGCTAGTAAATGTAACAAATGAACCGATATCTAGTTTACATAATGTTTTTTATCAGTAAAAATGGACTTTATGGTAAATAAAACTGCAATTGATTCGTGAGTACATAATGCAACGTCATGTATACTTCTATGTTAATATTTTAAGGAAAATTGTAAAATCATGTTTTAGTAGTAGTCCCCTGAACTCTGAATTAGTTGACTAGGTCAATAAAATTGTCGTACTAACTGATCTTAGTGAGTTCAAAATCAATTCAATGCATATTCGACTGATATAGGCGCATCCGATTGTGTTTACATTATTTTTTATATACGCTTTGGTTGATTTTTTCTCCTCGATTTGTTTGTGAAGTTGTGATCTCTTGAACCTCTTTGCCTTTCCGAGTATATGCTAGCGTTGTGTGTACTCTTTTTTATCAAATTGTATTTAAATTTGAGCTCGACTATACTATTTTGAAGCAACACAGCACTAAATTTACGATTCTTGAAATTTCTTAAGATTATTGTATCAACAAATGACTCATGACGCGTTGTGTATACATATTTAAGGTATTTTTGAGATTGAATTCAGACATTTGAGAAACATTTAGGATCAAAGAAAAAAGTGAGTACTTAGTTTGGATTTTGGAAAATTTTGGGTTATTTTAAAGGATAAAATTGAATGGGCTCAAGCCCATTGGGCCGAAGCAGACTATTTTTTTTATTCATTTTCTTAATTCCCAACTTTTGCCGCGAAATTCCCGAGAAAAAGAAACAGAGAAACACTAAAAATCGGTGTCCAATTTTCTCCGAGGGTTTCTTTCACTTTCTCTCCGTCCAAACAGATTTCACAGAGACCGAATTGCTCCACCAGCTAACCCCAATGGCTTCAGTGATTAGCATCGACGACGACGACGACGTACGTTGATTCCAAATTCCACCCAGCAGAAACCCCATTTCTCAGTTGAGCTCTTGGACTGACATTTCACTTTGCTCGTGTTTTAGGGGTTCGATTGGGACGCAGCTGTAAGAGAAATCGATTTGGCTTGCGAGAACTTGAACACATCTACGTCGCACCCAAATGGGTCAGCGTTTCAGTTCTCAAATAGCGAGACCCATCTCCAGAATCAAGCACACCCTTCGTCTTCGTGTATTGGAAACCAGAAAAAGGTGGGCACTTCTCGACAATCGACACTCGACAAGTTCGTCACATTGGCTCCCCCGAGGCCTCCGGTTGAGAATTGTATAGTTTCAGATCGGGTTGAGGAGGGTTGTTTTGATAATGGAAGGCGCTTCATTGATATAGATCCGGAGGCTGCAAAAAATTGGATATACCCAAGTTAGTATTCACTGTTTATTTTAAATTCCTTAGTCTTATCTCCATTTTTTTGCTTAGTGGAAGTGTGTTAGTGGAAATTTATGTTCTTTTTGCACAGATATTTTCTGGGTTCATCAAATTATTGTGTTACAGTGGCATTTTGGGTTTTTGTTTCTTTTTTCTGTGGTTTTATATATTCTGTGTAGAGGGTTAGTTGTTCTTATTATTATTTATTTGTGTTTATATGTTAACTACTTATGGTTCCGAGTCTCCATTGTTATTTTGCAATTGCGTTTTGTTTCCTATGTGCTGTTACACTTTTTTGTCTTTGAATTGTTTAAATATGGCTTTAGTGTTCAATTGATGAGTTGGTTGAGGTCGATTTTAATGAACAAGCTGAAATTGGATTTTGCTTGGATATGAAGTCTGATCATCTGAACTTTATGATGCATGTACTAAATACTCGTTGGCATTACAAAGATATTCATTCTTGCACATTTTTCATCTTCAAGTGCTTTCTTTTCTCATGTTAGGCTATTGAAATTAGGTTATAAATCATCTGAGTGATATGCAAATTGTATACTGAATTCCTTCCAATTTGTAATGCAGCTAATATTCCGTGTCGTGACTATCAATTTGACATAACCAAGAAAGCACTATTCTCAAATACGTTGGTGGCTCTGCCGACAGGGCTTGGAAAAACGCTAATTGCTGCAGTGGTTATGTATAACTACTTCAGATGGTTTCCGGAAGGTACTGCATCGATTTATTTACTAATTTGTGTTATGAAAAAAGATGTGCCACTGCCACCGCCAATCTATTTATTCACATATATTTTTATGTTGTCGCCAATTTAGGCTAGTGTAGTATTTATTGATACAAAAGGATATGATATGTTTTGGAATAGAACTAGGAGCTCGATAGAGGAAAGTGACACCCATGGTTGATGTTTCCATGACAGGGAAAATAGTCTTTGCTGCTCCTTCTCGGCCTCTTGTCATGCAGCAGATAGAAGCATGCCATAAAATTGTTGGAATACCTCAAGTAAGAAACTGTTTTTGGTTCATCTAGTGCTGAGTTGATGTTCTGGTTTCAATCCATTAGCACAAAAACCATTGTAATAGTTTGAGAGTATTTGGATAAAACTGATTGCAGGAATGGACAATTGATATGACAGGTCAGACTAATCCTACAAAAAGAGCTGATCTTTGGAAAACCAAACGAGTATTCTTTGTCACTCCTCAAGTACTGGAAAGAGATATTCAATCAGGTGAATCTCTACACCATATATTAAAAGAAATTAGTCCGGCATATTGGCGGGGCTAAAATTGTTCTAATAAATGCTATAATTGAACAGTTGAACTTATGCATGTATTTATCACTCTTTAGAAATAAAACATTATACTAAGTGGAATGACTCTAACCAGGCCACCTTTTTTATTGAACTATTGCACACATGCAAGTCTAGTCTAGCAAGTAACCCATCACGTGATAGTACACTTCCTCCAACGCCTGCATTCTAACTTAAATTTGTAACGCTAAAAGATACACCGAGAATTTTTATTTGAAATGCGGGCTTCGGGGGTGGGAAAAAATATTATACAAGCTATGGATATACTTTCACTTGCATGTTTTATTACTTGAATTTGTTGAAAAAAAATTGTTTTAGGTACATGTTTGGTGAAGTACCTGGTATGCTTGGTGATTGATGAGGCTCATCGTGCAATGGGAAATTATTCTTATTGTGTGGCGGTTCGTGAGGTTTGTTCTCTCGTTTAGCTTTGACCATTCATAGTTTTATTTGAAAGTTTTGTCAATAGTTGTTTATTTAGCATGTTATCCGAGGATATATTTACTAATCTAATAATACTTGAAACATGTAGCTGATGGCTGTACCTGTGCAACTGAGGATACTGGCTTTGACTGCTACACCGGGATGTAAGTAACTATCTCAACAACAATATTCTTCTAAATTTCCTAAAATATCTAAAGATCCTCATGTGACAATTGAAATACGCTTATCCAGCAAAGCAGCAGGTTATCCAGTGTGTAATTGACAATTTACTCATATCGGCACTTGAATATCGTGATGAAAATGATCCCGATGTTAGTCCATATGTTCATGACAGAAAGATAGAACTAATTCAGGTACTTTATGTGATAATCACCTATGGGTTCAGCAGTTGTACCTATCATCGGTTTAATATTTTCTTTGCAACATTACTAGGTTGCAATGGGAAAAGATGCTGTTGAGATAAATAACAAGCTACTGGATGTAATAAAACCATATGCTTCCAAGCTTCTTAATGCTGGAGTTATCCAGAACCGAGAGTATCATACTGTAAGTATTGCTATAGTATACGTTCCCTTGAGTTTCTTCATACTGGTGTCAATTTACTTTCTGCTTTTCGTACATTTTTCATAATTTCCTCTGCATTTGACAGCTGAGTCGTGTCAATTTACTTTCTGCTTTTCGTACATTTTTCATAATTTCCTCTGCATTTGACAGCTGAGTCCGTGTGATTTACTTAATTCAAGGGAAAGATTTCGCCAAGCTCCTCCACAAAACCTTCCCCAGAATAAGTATGACGAAGTGGAAAAATCTTTTGCAGCCCTCATTACTATGTACCACATCCGCAAGCTGCTTTCGAGCCACGGGATAAGGCCAGCATATGAAATGCTGGAAGAAAAGTTGAAACAAGGGTTTGTACTCGTGTTACTGAAATCTACCTTCATTAAAATAATAATAATATATGCATCTTGTATTACTTCAGAGTTGTGATTTTCTTTCCTTGCTTAGTTTACATGAACACTAGTGCTTTAATTGACCAAGTGTCACTAAATAGTGGTTGGGAAAAAACATTTTTGCCTTTGTGCAATACCTAGTTCAACATTTGCATATTTTCTGTTTCTTTGCACACTGAAGGTTTTTTTGTTTGTTTCTGATGATATGAAACTGAAATGCTTGTGAAGTTTCTAAATGCAATTATTGGTGCTTAAAACTTCATTTTTGCAGGTATTTTGCAAAAGTGATGGGTAGAAATGAAGATATTATGCAAGCAAAGCTCATGATGCAGCGCAATTTGTCTCACGGCACACCTAATCCTAAATTGTCAAAGATGTTAGAAGTGTTGGTTGATCATTTCAGTATGTTGCGTGTTATCTTGTTCTATTGCAAAATGCTATTGCGACTTTCACCCCTTTTTCTAGTATTTCAATATTTCATTTTTCTGCTTGTTATGTTATTTTTGCATATCATATTTGTTAATCCTATAGGCCCAAGTACATAAAAGCCCACTTAGCCAATATCTAGAGTATTCTTAGGGCCCATATCTAGAATGTTCTTAAGGCCTATATCTAGAGTATTCCTAGGGTCATATTGATTAGAATTTAACTACGGTCCTTATTCGAATTGGTCTTTTCCATAAACTTATCATTATCAAACTCTTCATTTGTTTGCATTGTTTCCCACCAGCCGACCCGTGTATAACTTGTAGACCGTCTTCATTGTCTTATTGAGGCCCGTTTAATTTAATATAATTAGAAACCGTGCATCATTTATTATATTTCCTTTCACCCACTTCAGCTTCAAATTTATATAGGTTTGATGTTCTGCCGAATGTGTTTTATGTAAGTAATTACAGAACAACTACAAAGTTTACGTTCAGGCTCCGGTCTTAGAAATACCACTTTGAAGCTTAGCATGATAGACAAAAAACGCTTTCTGGATCCATTGATCATGATTCATGAAACAATGACGTGCAGTTTGTGCATCTAGCAACTTATTAATTTAGCTTCAATTTGATGATAAGGACTCAAATTATTATAGTCTGTATTTTCTATAGATTGTTATCAATTCCATTACATAGGATTGAGATTGAATAAATGTTCTATTATGAGAACCACTACGCTCTAAATCAAGGTGATGCTTCCTGAGTTTGTGCAGCTCATATATGCTATTGTAGTGATCTTTAAAGTACCTTCAAAATAATAATACGTCGCCAATTCTTTATTTCACTATGATTATTGCCACTGCTATTTTTCTTACTGATTTATAACTGTTACATGCTTTCAGAATCTAAAGATCCACAAAACTCAAGGGTCATCATTTTTTCAAATTTTAGGGGAAGTGTCAGGTAAGAGAATTTTGGTTCAATTTGGTTGTGGTGCTTTTAGTCTACTGTACTCACTTACTCTGTACAAACTTTATTATGAGTTTCTAAATTTCTCTATCTGCATATGTTTAGGGACATAATGGATGCATTAGCACACATTGGAGAGTTAGTTAAAGCTACTGAGTTTATTGGGCAAAGCTCAGGTTTGGAGCATGTTTTTCCTTCCGTTATTATTGTTGTTGTTTATTATTTATCATGGATATCGTAGAGAAGCTCAAATCATTGCATACTTCAAAATGAGTAAAAACATCAGTCTTTATCGTATCATGTTTCTCTATACCGCTTTCTTTTTGAAATATGTTGTCCAGTTATCGAGTTAGAAATCTATATCTTTCGATATTCCAAATCAATAGGTATATGGGATGTGGATTTAATAATTAATATATGGCATGGATACAAATATTAACAGCAAATAAGATATGGGCTCAGAAAAGTGAATGCATATCTGTTGATAACCATGGCCATTCTTACCGAGTCTTTTTACAGATACATAAGATAAATGTTATCATGCATTTTTTCGTTTTAGCTTTCTTACAGATTCAGATGCATTATAGTTGATAAGAGTTGACTTGCTCTAGGTTTTGCATCAAACGTATTTTTCTTACAGGAAAAACATTAAAAGGCCAGTCGCAAAAAGTTCAGCAGGCCGTTCTGGAGGTTATTATGTCTCCTCTTCTTTTTTTTTATTTTCTTACCTCTTAGCTACGGTGTTCCTCTTATTGCTCTTCTTGGATAATTGCATTGGCTAACTTGCTGTCCTACAGAAATTCCGGGCTGGTGCATACAACGTTATAGTTGCTACATCAATTGGCGAAGAAGGCTTAGATATCATGGAAGTCGATCTCGTTATTTGTTTTGATGCTAATGTTTCACCTTTGAGGATGATCCAGCGCATGGGAAGAACTGGAAGAAAGCACAATGGCCGAGTTGATATCCTTTTTTTTGCAATGTGGCTTATGCCTATAACGGAGTAGGTCACGAGTTATTTATGAGAATATAACCAGTGTTCTTTTTTATCTTTAAAGGCTTTTAAAACGAGTTCCTTAACAAGTATTACTAGTTTTAGCTTGCGAGGGGTCAGAGATGAAAGGTTACATGCGAAAGCAGTCAACTAACAAGACCGTAAGGAAACATATGCATAACGGCGGAGTGAACAGCTTCAACTTCCATCCTAGCCCAAGGATGGTGAGCTTTCTTATATAAGTTTTTTCTGAAAATCGTGCTATAGTTATTTGAGAAAAGTACAGATAACTATCTCAACTATACACCTTTTCCACTTAGCTACACATGACTAAGATTTCAGTCATTCCGATGAACCCAAGTTTCATGAATTCCCACCAGTTAAAATTTTGGATGGAAAATGCTAATTTTGAAAGTGATAAAACGAAAATGCCCTTGGGTAAAAATCTAATTTTCTGAAAACTAGATTTTTAGTTAAAGGGCATTTTCGTCTTTTCACCTTAAAACTTGACATTTTCCATCCAAAAACTTAACAGGTAGAGATATATGAAACTTAGGTTCATCAGACTGACCCAAATTTTAGTCAGGTGTAGTTAAGTGGAAAAAGTGTATAGTTGGGTGTATTTATCTGCACATTTCCCTTGTTTTTATTGTATTAAGTAGATTTTATTTTGCTTTATTGTAGATTCCCCATATTTTCAAACCTGAACCACATCTTGTTGAATTTGCAATCGACAACTTTGTTCCCCGCGGAAAGAAACCGAAAGAGGATAATGCAGTCGAGACAACACCAGTCGTCTTTAATAAGTTAAGTGACGCGGAGAATAGTTTAATCGCCAAATATTTCCAATCTAATAGTGGCAGCACATGGAAACCGTCTCTTATCGCCTTCCCTAGTTCCCAGTCGGTACCTTCCAGAGTGCATAGAGTAATGCATTCGGCAAGAGCGGGGATGCTCATTGACTCAATGCAACATTTGCAAGGACTGTCCTTTTCGAGAACCAAGGAGACTCTCCTTGATGAGGTTTGCTCCCATTTGTTTATTTATTTAATTTCATTATGATTTGGTTCTCTCTTAATGTTATTGTTGCTAACGCAACATTATTGTATTCAGAACAAAACCTTTTTAGGTCAATGCTTGGTAGATGAAAGTGACGGAGAGGATACTGGAAAAGGTACTGTCAAATAAGTTTTTCAACAAAACTCTGTTAATTTGGAAGCTATTATTTATTATTGAGGAAATTGCAAAAAGGTGCCCTATTATATGACACTTATGCAAAAGGGTGTTGTGCTGTTTTTTTAAGGGTGTTCTGCATTTTTTTTTGCAAAATGTGTGTACTTTTATAAAATAACAAAATTGCCCTGAAATTAAGAATTAAGACATTTATAGCATAATTTTAACTAAAAAAATAAAATTACAAAATTTGATCATACAAATTTTAGATAAAAACAGAAAATTTTTAAAAATATTTATTTTTAAAAAAAATAATTCTTAGTTTCAGGTGTAATTTTGTCATTTTTATAAAAATCCGCATTTTGCAAACAACACAACATCTTTTTGCCATTAACAAACATACCACCCTTTTGCAAAAATGTCATATTATATTGCACTTTCTTGCAATTTTCCAACTTTTCAACCAGTATTTGGTGGAGGATTTGAGTCTTGATCGTATTGTCTTGTAGGGTATGCGTCTGAAATCTTTTTGTGCAATGATCTTACCATTGTTTTTGCCTATCCATCTTCTTGATTCAGAATTGGTGTTTTAGAAACATCAAGATGGGACTGAAATTTGCTGTTGTCAACTGTTTCAGCATTTACCAAAAAAAAATGTTCCAACTTTTTTGCACGTCTTGTAACTCCGACTTTTAAACTTCGGTGTCACGTTAATCAATTATTAAAGATGTATGCGAGGCTTATAGCGTGTATCTTCTTTTTTTCCAGATCCTCTATATTTTGACCATATCCATGATGAGCAATCCGAAAGAGAAACGTCTGATTGTGAAGCGTCGCCTAGAGGGGTCTTGAAAGACAAGAAGTGTAGTGTGCCTGAAATCCGCGCTCACAATCCTCCGGTGCATTCCTATTTATTCGGTTCGGATTTTGTATCTGTTAGTGAACTCGGGCAGGTTCTGATACGGTATGTCCCTTCGCTCCCTTTCAAAGAAATTCCAAGTTTAAAAGATTCAAACGCACTCGAGAATTGCTTGGAGCGAGATTCTTGTCATTTGAAAACATCGGATTCACTCGTCAAAGCTGTCTCGGGCCTGGAAACTTGTCAGACAAAATGCACGGTGAATGTAACTGCGGCGTTATCGGAATCGTCTCAAGAGAGAACGCTACGTGAGTTTGAGAGAATTCCAGAGACTCCGATTTCAAAGAGAATAAAGCAAGCTGATGATGACTATGGCGATGGATTCAGAGATTTTGAGCTCAGCCCTCGGCTGACTAATTTTATCGAGAGCGGTGTTGTTCCCGAGTCACCCCCTGTCAATGATGTTATCCAACATTCTTCCCCAAAATGTAAGTACACTCGTAGAATCAGTGTGGTCACTTCATTCTGATTTTAGATTCTAGGGAAAATTGCAAAAAGTAGCTGTGAACTCATCATTTTGCAAAATATGTAATTTGTATTTTGACGAAAATACCCTTATAATTTAACAAAAAACATATATATTTCCATGGTTCTTCTTAAACTTGAGCTCGTCGGTTTTCCTTTTCTTCGACCGAATATCACCGGGCGTAGCGTGATGACACGGCGGTGAAAAGGCGGAGTCTGACCAACTCGGCGATTGGAGAAGAGAAAAATAAGCGAGCTTGAGTTGGAAAAAATTATATTAATTTCAGGGTCATTTTCGTCATTTTAAGACATTTACACATTTTGCAAAAATAATAATTTCACAGCTACTTTTTGCAATTTCAGGGTCATTTTTCGTCATTCTATGCATAGGGTGAGAAATTTATGATAATTTGAACTTGGCTTTTATAGGGCAATCAAGCGCCAAAGGTAGAAGTTTGTTTCTCGAAGCAGAACCGTGTGCTGAACAGCAAAAACCGTATTCTAGCCCACAACAGAAGGAAAATGTCATGCAAACGAATATCTTGGTTTCCCCTAACGTTGAAAAAACTCGAACTCCTTTGACAAATCTTGGAAACAATAGCTGTAGCAGTGAGTGGCGTTTGAGTTCCGAAGACAAGTCAGAGAGCGTCGAGAAACCGCGCAAGCTCAAAAGGTTGCGCAAGATCGGGGATTGTGAAAAGAGTACAAGTTTACAAAGCATTAAAGAAACTGTCGTCGCCATGAGAAACTCTCCCGGTTCCAGTCCAGTCCGAAATAAGAATAAGAATGGTAGTGGTAATAATAGAAATCACTATTTTGGAACAATTATGGTCCACTAAACCTCTATTATTCTATAGGATTCCAACAAATTTTCACCTTCGTTCTTGTGTTAGGTAAAAAGAAGCGAAGTGACGATGCCAGAGTATTTATTGAAGAGGAAGCTGAGTAAGTTTCTCAGGAAAATTAATATTTCCTGGACGATACATCTAATTTGTACTAATTTCTGCATCATTGGTGTGGGTAGGGTTTCTTCGGAAGCTGAACTATCCGGTGATGATGAAGACGGTCTAGATGACAATTCGTATGAAGATAGTTTCATTGATGACAGAGTAAATCCATCAGTGGCCAGCACTCAAGCTGATTCTAGCAGAACTGATATGATGGCCGTTTACAGGTCTCTCTCTCTCTCTCCAAAAGTTGTAATTTAATACCAAAGTTATGTGATTTAAGTTAAAGAGAAAATTGCAAAAAATGCCCCATTATATGACATTTTTGCAAAAGGGTGTTGTGTTGTTTGCATTCTCTTGCAAAATGTGTGTATTTTTATAAAAACGACGAAATTGACCTTGAAATCAAGAATTAAGATTTTATAACATAATTTTTAAAAAATACTTTTTAACTTAAAAAAGGTATAACTAAAATATTAAATCACAAAATTTGATCATGTAACTCTTAATTGAAAGATAGAAACAGAAAAACTTAAAATATTTAATTTAAGAAAAATAATTTTGTTTCAGGGGTAATTTTCTTTTTTTGATAGAAAGAAACTCATTTTGCAAAAAAAGAAAATGCAAACAACACAACACCCTTTTGCAAAAGTGTCATATTATAGGGAACTTTTTTGCATTCTTCCCCAAATTAAAACACAACTTGACTAGTCGAACGAATGAAAGGTTTAAAACCTTATATCGTACAAACATCAATGTCGTGTTCTGATATGAACTTGTGGTGTCAGAAATACGAAACTGAAGGTTATTTATGTGGTTATTTTTGTCAGAAGTTTAACTTGAATTATGAATATCATCTAATTATGTTGTGATTGTTAAAGGATTGACATCATAAGGCAAATGTTGCCTTTTCTTTGTCATATCATTTACCGCTTAATGTTTCGATTCAATTCTGCTAAGGTAAAGTTGCATTTCTTAAAGGCTAAACAGATCTTTTTTACCAGGCGATCGTTGCTCAGCCAATCTCCGGTGGTGAGGCTGCCAGCGTGTTACGCCACAAACAGCCCCGACTCTGTGGCTCTTACAAGGGCAAGTGAAGCTAGCGGTAGCAGTTCCTCAGGCAAGACGCCATATACCCTCCACACACCTCAAATTGCTTCTACCGATCATTTTCATGTTGAGAACTCCGAATCCAATCCAAGAAACACGAACAAGACAGGTTCAGAAGCCATACCGGGCACACTCAACATCTCCCCAGGAGAAAACGAGAGGATGATGGAAACCCGAAAGAGAAAACTGAGTTTCTTCCAACCAGGGTCCATTCCAAGAGTAAATTTGGAGCAAGAATTCATGTTCGAGTCGAGAAACGACAAAAAAGAACCATTGCAGCAGGTACAAGGTGAGAAAACCGAATCGGTGGAGGATTTATTTAGTGATGATCTATTTTATGAAGGTCTGGATCTTGATGCAATTGAGGAAGAAGCTAAATTGCTCCTCAAGCAGAGAGCAGAAATGGCTTCACAGAAGCCACAGTTGACTTCTGCACAAAATGGTCAACAACATTTTGGTAATATGGAATTTGACGCTCCATCCTTTGATCTTGGGTTTTGACAAGTTTCTATCATCTGTTTTAGTAGAGTTTGGTTCGATTCGGTTTTGAGCCAGAATCAAACTGCTGGAATTCGGTTCGATTCGGTTTAGAACCATTTGGTGTCCAAACCAGTCGGTTTTTGGTTTAGTTTGGTTTTTATCGGTTCTATTTCTTTGAACCGGAACCAAACTAACTAATTCAATTCTGGTTTTGGTTATAACTGAATCGAACTAGTTTAGTTCTACCCGGTTCAGGTCGGTTCGGGTAATTTTTTTGAACATTCCTAGGTTTTTGTTATGGAAGCTTTTGAAGCAAAGAGATAGGTTGTTTTTGGGATAGGTATGAGATAAGGTTCATGTTTTTGATGAAAACAAATGTAAATTAAATTATGTAAATATGTACATTTAAAATATTGTATTTATGGAAGATAAGTAAGTATGTGATTAAGGTTGCTTGTTTGGTTATTTAATTAATCAGTTGATTTAATTGTGATGTGGATTGTGCATGTGAAGTTGGATGATGATTTAGTTGCAAGAAGAGAGGTTTTATTTATTGTGAACTTAATTAATTAGTTTTTTTAATCAACTTCATTAATTAGTTAATCACAATTAAGGTTTGCTTTTGATGGTATTTGTTTAGTAATTAAATAGGAATTATTTATTTCATTGTCTTCCAATTCCGGTTGGCTCCACGTGTAACTATCATCCTCATATTCGTTTTTTTCATGTGTATATGTCTTGTCTTGGTTTCTATTAGAGTTTTTTAAAAGAAATTAGTTTGAGATTTTAGTAAACTTTTTTTTTAATATAGTTTTTAGTAAACTTAATCTATGTTAATGACACTTAAATTATTACCTGTACTTATAAAAAAAATCTTACAACCATCGTGATGAGCGACTTTACTTATTAAATAAAATATAGATAATTCTTGTAATTATATCTTAATTTGAATATATAAAATCTCTGCTAGTCAAAATTCATTGCAAAATATATTTATAACTATTATTAATCAAATAAATAATTAAAACATTAGTTTTGTATAAAAAATATAAGGTTGGGTGGATATGAATTAGATGCTAGGTATCTCGCCCACGATTAATTCTCTATAAATTATGAATTAATTATAATAAATATAATTTATTATTAATTCTTAAAAGTTTTCTTCGACCAATTAGCGTCTAATATTTTTATACAACACCGAGTATGATCACTGCGACCCAAAATCATAAGTTCTTGTTTTAACCACTTATAGTCCTACAAAATTTATTTTCCTCTCATTTTAATTAAAATAAATTATGTCAAATTCAGAATATTTTAAATAAAATTGGCCCAAACACATGAGTGAATATCTTGTATATTTTTGTCATAAATACTTGTACTCTTTTACATGTACAAATATTAAATACATAGCAATGAAATGAGAGAGATGGGTGATTGATTTGATTGAAACTCAATTGGATAATAGTGGTGGTTGGTAGCTATGTGATGTTACACATTGCAACAACTTTTGTCCCTTTTAATCAATTCTTGTGGCCTCACTCTCTCTCTCTCTCTCTCATATTGATAATAATGGTGATAAATAATGTGAACATATAGGCATATATATAAAGGCATGGCATGTGTTTTGGTACCTAAAATGGTGGATGATGGATATTTATCTAAAATCCCTTTTTCTTTAGTTCTTATCTTGTTTGTGTGCCAAGTAGTAGTAGCTATTCCTCTTGTCCCTTTCTCTCTCTTTCTTTCATTTTCAGATAAGGTTTTCAATTTCTACTTCTCACAATAAGGTGGTGGTGATCCAATTCCAATCAACTTATTGGTCTTCTCAATTCAAAACTCTATTCAACTTATGAATTAGAGTTTTAAAGTATAATTTATAATTTATAACTTATAATGATATAGGTGTGTACACAAAATTATTTGTTTGGAAATCGGTCTTAAGTGGATTGAGATTAAAACATATTAATAATTTAAATTTTATACGATTATAAATGTATTTGAAATGAGGTTTAATTTTAAGTATATATTCTATTAACGAAAGATTGAGATGAGCAACATCAACAATCAACAGCTTCAGAATCTCGGCCCTAGGGCACGCCGAGGTACCTTCCCAATCGACATGAGTAAGCGTCTCTTTAGCCAAGGCATACACAACCCTATTAGCTAACCTATTACAGAAGCAAGCTCCCTTACATTGGGTATATACAACAATTTGTTCTATTTTTGGCTTTATTATTGATGATCTAAAGAATAGTAGATTGAGACTGATTCTTAATTTTCATCACAAAAGTAATTTTAAATGTGAAATTAAGAATGTAAGAGATTTTGCACGTAGATAAAACTATCAAACTGTCAAAAGGGAATACATATTAGAGAAGAATAAAATTTAATCTAATTCAAAACTTGAGTTCCAAAATATTCATTAATCATACTTCAATTATATTCAAGTTACATCTATAAGTTGTAATTTCAACTGCCGGTATAAATAATATGTATGAATTTTTAATTCTTTGTTCGAATTTTTAAATGAGTCAGACATTTTATATGATATAAGAGTGATCTCTATCGACACATCTCTATAATACTTTTAAACTCGATGTACATGATTTACTCGTGCAAATTCCGTTATTCATAAAAGAGAAAATTCTCATATCAATAATATATAAAAAATTTAAATAAAATCAAGTTATAAATTTGTCATAATATTTAGATGAATTGGTTTCTTACAAACCCAACTTTGTGGTGAAGTCACATGTCAAAACTTCACTTGTGAAACAATCCAACAAATCTAATTAATATTGAAGCATGAAGCATGACTTGGCACAACCAACACAACAATTCAAGGTGAGCCATTACTCATGTGTTTGTTACTTCTTTTGCTTCTAATAAATTGCATGCAATCAATCTTATTGTTCATAAATGACACCCTCAACTTTATCCATTAATTTGTCATATTTAATTTCTTTTTCTAAAATTTTATACACAATAATTTTTTTTATAAAATTTATAATCAAATTAATAAAAATTCCAAACTTTTATATCACAAATTATCATCTACTGTTATAATCAATAATTTTCAAATCATTACATAAATTTGCACTTAAGTGTATTATAAATGAACATGCAAATCCTCAATGCTTACCCAATATTGGTGGACATGTTAGCTTATGATTTACTTATCAATATTGGGCACATGATACACAATTGGGGTGTACAAAAGAAGCATGAGCACATGGGTGACAATGAAACACTAATAGGATATGAAGTTAGTGACAACATATGGGAGAAAAATTATCCATATAGAGTAGAGACCACTAGAGATCTCAAAGGTCATATATACATACATATATATCTCATATTAACCCCAAAAGACAGATTTGTGTGACTTGTCATTGATTTTAAGATTATGAAATTGGAATAAACTAAACCCAAAGTTTAATTAGCAAGCAAAAAGAATGTGGTAGATGGGTTATTTGCTATGATTTTTATATAGTGTTTTATCATTATAGAAATGAGTTGTCTTATGTAATTCACACAAAAATTCAGTTCTATACATAAATGATAATACCAAAATATGTAGGTTAAACATAGAGAAATACACTTTAAACTAAAAGTCACATTCAAGGATGATGACAAAAACTTTTAAATCTGACATGGATCTAGTATCTCAATTTGATCAGAGCAGTGATAAAAATTATAAAACTCGTTCCTTTGCCATCTGTTTATATTGGAAGATAAAATTTCGAAAATCTAACGAAGACCCGATATTCTCGTCTCAATATAGGGGACGAGAGTTGCAATACTCGTCTCGAAGCAATGTTTTCATCCCTAATCACAAAACTCACTTAGAAGAAGCTACACTATCATATATGACTAATATTAGTATGTATAATAATAGTGATACCTGTTTCATCGAAGAGATTTTGAGTCATTAAATCCTAATCAATAAAAGAATTTGAACTGATTAAAAGCATATTTTCAACAACTTATCGTCTTTAATATTTATACAAATAAATTATCCCTTTTGACTAAATAGAAATCTCAGCCTCCGTGTCGGAGCGGTCAAATTAGACCGCAACGTAGCAAGCGTGAGGCGCGGCCACTCGGGAACGTGTTCCGGTCGACAAAGACATTGTCGCTCGTATTTCCGTCGTTGGTCGGCCGCGGTCAAGGGAGGATTGGTGGCACTCCGACGATGAATTTCATCGCGATTGTGAGATCTCCGCCTTTGTTTAAGGGTAAAAGAGAGCGACGGCCTCTCTGTTTTGTCGTTGTCTCGTCGACTGGGCTTCGGGGAGGCAACGACTTCTTTGCCCGTCTCCGCTTGCCTCTCGTTGATTTTGGTTTTCTGTCTATTTTCGAGATGGTTTTTTTGGTTCTAGGTTTGCAAGGTGTGGGTCGGTTTCTCCGTCTTTATGGAGGCGATGGTTTGCCTCCGATTCTTGTTCGTGTTTTTCGTTGTTTATCACCCGTTTGGGTGGATCGCCTTGTGCGATTGAATGTATCGCTTTATGCGATTTGTGTCCCATTGTGGAATAGAGAGAAATTTGTGAGTGAATGTAGTCTCGAGTGCGTAACCTCCCTTAGATCCCATTTCCGGCTATGAGTGTGGGCGACGATATGGATTTTTGGAGGTGATCGACAGATTTTGAGGTTTTGCTGGAAATGAGGTTGTGTTTTGGTTATATACTGATGATAGAAATGGGGATCAGTTTTTGACTCTCCTTTAGTCTGGGCACAAGGGGACCTCCGAGGGGTCTGACCCAGTGATTCAAGCCTCACGGATATCCAGTCCCGCAACACCTTGGTGAAGAACTCCGGGAGAAGCGTTCGCTCAGTTCTGACCAGTTGTTTTAGATTTAGATTATGAGACTAGGGATTTTGATCCAAATGAAACTCCGGGATGGGGCCGAGTAGAGAGGGGTCGTCAAAGTCTTTGTGAACGTAGTGGCGAGGGGTGTGGAGTTGGTGGCCAGATTTGAAAAGTGATAGTTCCGATAAATGATCAGATTGACATAAGAGTGGGAGAAAGGTCGAACTACTGTTTTTTCATGATTTTCTCTTTGTATTGCTTTGAAATGTATTCTATATTATATTTTATCATGTTTAGTTTTGTATTTTGGTCATGTTACAGAATGATAGTTATAAGATCATCTTGCTCTTTTTGAACTTTGACTTGGAGGTGAATATAGGTTTGGTTCTCATATTCTCTCTATTGTACTTGATCAGACAATTTAATAATATTGTTCTTTTTTCTAAAAAAACCGAAAAATATTAGTTTAATAAAAAGAAATAAGTTTTTTGGAATTTTGTTATAATTCAATACATTAATTAATTTTAAATTTTAATATTGATGAAAAAAGGAAGTGGGTCATGTTTGGGTTGCTTAAAGAAAATAAAATCCCATTCCCATTAATGTTTGGAATTGGAATCACATACCTAATCTCACTGTACCTGCACATGACACTTCTCTCTCTCTCCACCATCTTCATCACCAAACCCTTAACTAACCAACTGCTTAATCTCTTTTTGGATTAGTATAATCCCAACAGAGATTGGGTCTCCTACCTCCCAAACACATCACATGTTTCCTCCTCTCTCCTCCAATCAACTTATATGCTTAAAATTCTATTCCACCTTACAAAATTCACATGGAGGGAATGGAATTTGGTGTAAACCCCTTTTAAAATCAACAAAAGAATCATTTAAATAAAAAGATTTCGATATTAGGTTGAAATACTCTCGTAAATAAGATTGTTCATGATTTCAGAATCAGATCAGTTAATTCCTACGATTATCTAATTTGAAAAATTATTCCCAGAAATCAAACGTACTTGACGGGTCAGTTATAACTGCCCATGACTACGAGCGATTTTTCGTTTTTAATAGGGAGGAACCTCTTAACTTTTAATCTTCATTTCGAGCTCAGTTTATAAGCTGGTTTACACGTGCGAGTTATTTTCTGGTTAATTGTGCAATTTTATTTCGTGTAATATTAGATTATAAAATGTGGTTATCAACATATACATGTAATCGAAAATTATACTACTCAATCAAAAATTTAAGTTTGTAAATATTATAAATTATAAACAGTAACAAAAAAACGAATGTTGTGTTTTTGGTTTGAGTTTTTTTTGTTTAACCGTAATTTTGATCTGTAAGAATCAGATTCAAATTTAATTGTACGATTTTAAGAAAAATTATAATTAAAACTAAATAATTATATATAATTCTTAAATTTTTAAATACTGTTCAACTTAATTTTGATTTCAGGATTGATTATGAGTTTAAAATGTACACATCTAACACAAGAGAGTCAAAATTCTTGTATTGGGTCTAGCACATTATTGAGTGCATAGCAACTTGAATATGACACAATTAGGTAAAGCCAA
The DNA here is from genome assembly GCA_963920655.1 of Geranium rotundifolium. NCBI lineage: Eukaryota > Viridiplantae > Streptophyta > Magnoliopsida > Geraniales > Geraniaceae > Geranium > Geranium rotundifolium. The sequence continues at coordinate 37,125,438 of OY987317.1, forward strand.
CAATATAGTAAGTACAATAATTTAGTGAGTTTGGTATGTATGTATGTATGTATGTATGTATGTAGGTGGAGAGAGAGAGAGATGTACCATACTTTGTGGACCCTAATGTCATGTCAATGAGAGATACAATAAAGGTTCTTTATAATTCATAATAATAATAATAATACAAGTATTTTTCATTATTGATTAAGTAATTATCTCCCATGTGATCAAGCTCATGGTTGGTAGGTGAAGGTCTACCAAATTCCTTATCATATTGGTTCTTTTTCATTGTTCTAGAAGGTTTTAACTAATTAGATTTGCTAAAACCATAGACTCAGGGAGCCATGACTTTGACCTCCTTTGTGTTTATTAGTTGTTCAAATAGGTAATGTGGTTGGTACAAAATATTAGTTGTATAAAAGAAAATAATCAATTTTTTTAATTAAAATTGTATCCCTTAATTATAAATTTATAATTATGTGATATCGAATGATATATTTATCGTTTAAACGTTTGTGATGAGATTTAATAATTATAGTACAATGTTTGTTTCGACTTTGATATTCAAATATAATATAATTAAAATTGTTAGTAAGTATAATCTTATTTAGGAAAAAAATGAAATGAAGAAAATTAATGAGAATAGTAAAAGGTGATTGGGTCATGGTTAGGTACAAAAGGGTACACCTAAATACACCCAAATTGGAGTTGTTTTTTAGATTACCCAAACTGGAGTTAGGTTAATAATCAAAACTTATATTCTAATAATAGTTTAGGGAAAATAAAAATGTATATTAAGAATAGATTAGGGAAAATAAAATATATATAGCAGTGATATAAATGTTGGTACTAAAATATGTTTGTCTAAATTAAAAAATAATAATTAATTAATCGAACAAATCAGACATTTTCGAAATATTATTATATTCGAGTCTTCTGGCTTAGATGATCAACTATTTCAATATCATAAATTGATAAGACAAGAAAGTATAAAAATTTATTTCATGACTAAGAATTAAGGATAATGTGATATAAAAATTTATCCAGAAAAAAGAGAAAAAATTCAATATGTATTAATTGGTTAAATAATAATTAATTAATTAACCTATTGATCCCATTTCTACTGATATGGCAATTCCTACAAATCTCGCCGCCGTGAAACCCCAAATGACAGCACAAGCACACCGCCGTCGACGCCGCGGCGGCCGCCCCGAACGCCTCGAACGGGCGCTTCTTCAGCTTCGACTCCGCCGAGGAGTTCCCTGACGACGATCCCGCCCGGCTCGGGCCGATAGAGAGCTCCAGGTTGATCTCCTGACTCCGGTGGTGCTCCGGCGGCGGCGGCGGCGGGTGGTCCTCGTCGGTGGTCATGCCGCTGGTGGAGCAGTTCCCGTCTTCGATGATGATTTCGTCGGTCTTGATCATCGGTTTCGGGGCGTTGAGGGTCATCAGGTTGATCTCTGTTGTTGTCGCCGGAAGCGTCGCCGGAGGGACCTTCCGGAAGTCCAATTGGGAGGGTTTTGAGGCGGCGGGGGAGGCGGGAGGAGGCTCGTTGAGGGGGCGGTGGGTCTGGGGATCGAGCCCGCGGCTGACCAGCTTCCGCTTGATGTGAGTGTTCCAGTAGTTCTTTATCTCGTTATCAGTTCTTCCCGGTAACCTTCCAGCAATCAGAGACCACCTATAAGTAATAAAAGAAAATCAGAACAAGTCCTGTTTGGTTGCCGAGAAAATTATCAGTTAGATACACCTGCGCCTCAAAATCCACTTTTAACATTTCTGTAACTTGTCAAGTCGCCTAAAACTCTCATTTGTGTTTTGATTCTAGTTTCGAGTTCTGTCAGGTGTACCTAGCTGCAATTATCTTGTAAATAACGGAGTAAAAAGTGAAATTAGTAATTACTTGTTTCCGAGCAAGCCGTGTAATTTGATTATCAGCTCATCTTCCTCCTCGGTGAAATTCCCGCGCTTGAGGTCGGGCCGGAGGTAGTTGATCCACCGGAGCCGGCAGCTCTTCCCACACCGGAGCAGCCCTGCACACACACAAAAAAAAAATCAATCTTTCGATCAAAAACACGAACCCAATTCGACAAAACCAGTAATTCGATCGGTTTCGGGTCGGTTTCGGACCTGCAGCTTTGGGGAGGGAGCGCCAGCAACCCTCGCCATGGCGGCGGATGTAATCGATCAGCCGGTGGTCCTCTTCCTTCGTCCAAGCGCCCTTGTTGGTGTGAGCCTTCTCGCAGCAAGGCGACCTTCCCATTCTGGGTATTTGGTAATTTCACAAGTGAGAGCCTTCAAAAACCAGAGGAGAAACAGAGCATGGAGGAGTGTGAAACACAAGAAGAGAACAGAGCAAGAACAGAGGATACAGAAAGATGTAGATGATTGGTTGGTGGGTGAAATTGATGGAGGGAGGGAGAGGGAGGGATTGGGTGTTTTGGGAATGAGAAGAGAGAGAGACAGTGGGGGAGGATTTATATGGGAGGAGAGAGAAAGTGAGGACTCACACACCAAACCAAAGCCCCAAAAATGCAATAATGCAAAAGAGACAACAAGAGAGGTAGATCCTTGAGAGGAGGGATTGGGATTTTGACCAAAGACAAGTGGTTAGTGGTTGGTTACAGATTGAGGCTCTTATGGATTTGGTAGGTACCTCCCTTTCTCTCTCCTCCACTTTCTCTCTCTCTAAACACAGCTGGCACATAGAAACCAAACCAAAACAAAAACTAAGTAACAAACACTTGTAGTAACTCATCATCAACAGTGAAACCAAAAAAAAACAGTGTTCTAAATAACGCTAAACGCCAGTCGGTCAGATAGGTTTCCCGAGACTAATCGGATTTTTTAGGACAGGGGCCGAAACTAGTAAAACCAGTGTTTTGAAAAACGTTAGGCGTTAGTCATACGGGTTTTTTTGAAGACTAGCCAAAACCAATGAACAAGCTATTGATTTTCAAATTCTATTCAAGATGCTTCCATTTTGACATAGATTACTATCCTTTGTTTTGTGCAAGTTCATGCATGGTTCTTTACCATTTTTACAATGATTACTATCCACTTCTGGCCATCTAAAATTATTCTGTGGGCTATGGCTTTGACATTCTATGTGTATGATTATACCCAATTTTGGTTCCCCCTTTTTTCCCTTGATAGTGGGTTTTGTGTGCTCAAGGGCATTTTGGTCATTTCCCTAAAAATGCAAAATTAAGACTAATAAGTTAATAACTATGGATGTGCACATAAGAAAACCAGGCTATCAAAAATGAGTTACTCAAAGCTTTGGCTCTTATGCAACAGTTGAGAGATTCTTTCAGCTTCAGCCTCAAAACTTGGTTGTTGTAAGTTTGCAAGAAAGAGAAGGGTTGCAATTGCAAGAAAGGAACAATACAAGATCCAGGTTTACATCATAAACTGTTTTATTGGAGTTTTCGAGTTCCTTATGGATTCTAGTCTTCTAGAATGATGAAGTGAGTCTCAAAGAGCTCAGAAGGTTGGTTCTCAAGAATGAATTGATTTCCACAGTAGAAGGGAACAATATGTTGTTTGGGGTTTTCATTGGGAAGTATAGGAAAGGAGTTAGAGTGTAATATGCATATAAAAATACAAAAAGAAAATTGCAAACTCAGAGTTGTGACAAGTGCATATTTATGATCTTGAACTGTGTGATCCAAAGAACTACGGTACCTTAACTGGAACAAGACCGAGAGTAGCTAGAGCATCCTTAATTTCTCAGAAACATTTATCTGAGTGTGTTCTTGAACTTCTCTGCAACATAGACTGAGGTTGTATTGTGAAAACATGCACTTATCGCATAAATCCACCTGCGCCAAATAAGTGAATAATTGAATTAACCGTCGTGAATGGAAACTGGAAACCGAGATTCTTATCAGCTTGATGATATAAAGTATGACTATAGTTTCTGCACCGAGCCAACCCAATCGACACAAAATGGAAAAATACCGAACAAGAAAGGTTATGTTCGTAGATTTTGCAGATGAGAACGGCTTTAATAATTTAATACAGTTAGAGGTTCCATTACTCATCCGTATCAAAAGTAATGTATAGTTCTATGAATAGAAAGTACAGCTTATGAGTAAAGTTTAATCAATTTGATGCAACATAAGGATACAAGAATATACACAGAGAACGCTACGAGTAACTATATGGAAAAGAAGATTCCGAATCATCGGAGTTGCGAAAAATACCGAACAAGGAAGGTTATGTTTGTAGATTTTGCAGATGAGAGCGGCTTTAATAATTTAATACAGTTAGAGGTTCCATAACTCATCCATATCAAAAGTAATGTATAGTTCTATGAATGGGAAGTACAGCTTATGAGTAAAGTTTAATCAATCTGAGGCAACATAAGGATTCTAGAATATACACCAGAGAACGCTACGAGTAACTATATGGAAAAGCTTCCGAATCATCGGAGTTCCATTCAATTGTGGTTGGTTCTATTTTTATTTACTAGAAAAAAAAATATTAGTGTTTGCCAATTTTAAGACTAGTCCAAAACTAAAAAACAGCATTTAGCTTCTCACAACCCCCATCAGCGCTAGCGAAACATCAACATTTACGGACCATTTGGATTTCGAAAGCTCAGCCATTATGTTTCAAACACAACGTCTCAAATTAACAAGAACCCCCCCCCCCCCCCCCCCCCCCCCCTTCAACTTATATTCACTGAACAAATAAACCCTCAACTGCATAGGATGACACAAATGATTTTCCTAAAATGATAGAATCAAAATCAATATAGCTTACACCTTTCTGGGTTATCTCTTATCATTTCCATCAAACGAGAACAATACCAAACCTAGTCCCTTGTATGTTCCAACCAACTTGGCCAGAGCAATGTAGAGCTAATATTTTACCATAACACAACATTCCTGATTTCACCAACAAGTACACCTAAATAAGTAACATTTGTATGTTTCAAGTATTGAGCTAAAAAAAATCCTAAAATTCAGTTATGTTCCTATTATCACCAACATCACACTCCCATCGTGTAATTGTAATATTTGTACATTTCAAGTCTTGACAATGAGACCAATGCAGCTAATAAGCCCTAAAATTCAGCTCCATCAAACAAGAACAACACGAAACCTAGTTCTTTCTATGCCCGAGCAATGTAGAGCTAATACATTACCATAACACAAGACATTCCTGAATTCACCAACAATTACACCATTGAAAAATATTTGCTTGTTTCAAGTACCGAGCTAAAAAATCCTAAAAATCAGCTATATTCCTATCATCACCAACATCACACTCCCATCGTGTAATTGTAATATTTGTATGCTTCAAGTATTGGCATTGACACCAATGCAGCTAATGAACCCTAAAATTCAGTTCTGTTCCTGAAATCACCAACACAACAATTATGACATGTATATGTTTCAGGTACTAACACCAAATTTAGCTAATGAACACTCTAAAAACAGTTCAGTTCTTGAATTCACCGTCAATTACACTTGCTTTAAAGCTAATGCGAACAATCTGTAAACCCTAAAACCCATTTTGATAATCGACTGTTCACAGCAAGAGCAAAGGCTTGAGACGGTACCGAATCGTAGCTTCAGACACTGCCGTCCTCGGACTCCATGAGAGGTCTCTGCTTCTGAGAAAATCTCCGGCGAACCGGTCTCGCCGGCGGCGACAAAAGTGGCCGGAAAAATCATGGCCGTCGATCAAAACTCTGATCGTACGGTTCGTACAGTGAGCTGCTTTTTTTAGCTCTGGTTTTGTTTTGTGTTTTAACGATATGGGACTCGTCGAATCAAAAGTGATGAGCCCAACTTCAAAGTTGTGGGCCCTTAATGGGCCGTTTAGGCCCAACTTTGAAACAACGGCCCAATCAAGATCCAGATCCTCTATTGTCAAAGCCTCTTTGTGGGCCTTGAAACTTTGGGTTTTCTTGGGCATTGATAGGTGGAGATCAGGTGTGGGCATTTTGAATCCCGAACCGAACCGAACCGAACCGTGAATGAAAATTAAGAGTAGTGTGTCGGGGAGAAATAGGCTCTTCTTGCACTCTCACCCGCTGACTTATCTGGCAATTCTGGTCTAATCAATCATGGTTTTAGATTCTACTTACCCACCTGCCTCGATGCACAAAGAGATTTGTTGCATGTCGACTCGACGAGGTCCATGCAAACCTAAGCTCTGATGCCACTTATTGGGGGGGAGAAATGGGTCTTATCAAGAAGAAGTACAGAACAAGGAAGCTCATATACACATCAAATGCCACAACTAACTCAAAAGACTAATCGGCCAAGTTTAGGGTCTTATGTGTATATAAACTCTATTTATACCCCATAATCTTTTGATGTGGGACTGGATTCACGCGTGCAAATTCTTCAATCTCCCCCTTCATACTAAGACCTCGTCACATTAAGTCTGCTCATCCTAAGTCATACCGGCTGGACTCAATCCCTTACTGGCCCATCATTATATCTAGAATCAATGAGGGTGCGATAATGGTTTACATGTGTTACTAACCCTAGAAGAATACTTTTGCTCCCTTACTAGGAGAGAGTGCACAAAAACTTGGCCTCTAATACCAATTATAGGGGAGAACCTAAGTCTTTACCAAGGAGGAACACCCCCATGAGGAGGCTCGTGTACACTCTCTTCATATCTCGTACTCTTCAGATGTGGAACATGAACTCGCATGTAGAATTCCTAACATCAGGTTTAACAGTTCAGTTTTGATTATGAATTCGAGAGAACTATTCAATTTTAATTCAGTTTGCTTCTTAAAATACATGATTGTATCGGTTCACACTGTCACGTATCCACCTCTCATCTACTCACATGTGTTGTTTATCATTCATTATTATTTTTTTGCAAATTCTATATTTCGATTGAGTTGTAATAATTAAATCCTAACATTTAGTTTTCGGTGCTATTTTTTATAATTCCAAATTTAAAGTTTTAGCTATAAATCGAGATCAAATTCAAATTAAAAACTGAGATAAATTAAAAATTAAAAACCAATTATTTCTAACGGGTAGAATAAAAAAATCGAACCAGAAATATACAATTGAAAACAAACTGCTTTCTCACACAACAATTCTTAGTATGATTCAATTATTAAAAAACCATAGGGTCATGCCCGACCTAATATTGTATATCCTAACTAACAACTCCTCTTTAAACTCTACGAAGCGAAGCGAAGATCGAACCCTGGTCAAGATCAAGACCGACCAAGCCTGGACCACCCACACCGAAGCCATCTCCTTCTATAGAAGTCATGTTAGAATGACAAAATCTAGAAACATGAAATGACTTAAGTCTCACAAATTCTTAGAAAGAAAAAAAATTGGTTGATTTTTATTCATTTAAATTAAATACTCTTTTCTCTGGATAGAAAAAAGTAATGTGAAAGAAAGATGAAAAATACCATCACCGTAAATGTATTGCTTTAACTTTAACTAAAAAAAGTGTCAAATTGTGGTTCATTCACAATCACATGTACCCTTTTGATTTGTGAACCTTATCGATTTGTTGATACTTATGCTTTAAGCTTTTATTGTGCTTGCCAAAACATTTTATGTGACTGTCGTGATTAATTAATTTGAGTCTTGAATTATATATAGACGTGTTGAATTGTCGAACTATATATATATTAGCATGTGTCAATTTTAAAGCTAGTTTTTTTTTTCTTCAATTTGATGATGTAAAGTTGGGTATTTAAAGTAAAGGTTGACACATTTCTTAAGAGATAAGGACTAGTCACCTATTAATTTTTAATTAAGTTAGGTACAACATCTTCTCCATAGAGTCTCATTCCAATTATGCACACTTCTTTTTATTAATTAATTATTTAATCTCATGTTTAATACATTATTATTATTAAGAACAAAGTTTATTAGTAGGTACTTTTCATGTGCTTTTATGCAAATAGATTAATTTTTAAATAACTAATTGATTTGGTAATATATGATTAAATTTTCAACATGAGACATTAATTAATTGTTAGAATTGGGTCTATATAAATAAAGAAGATTGATAGAAACATGACTCTTGTTCTCAGGATGGAGTAAGTAAAATGACACTAGAGGAACAAGACTTGTTGCCCAATAAAATAATAAACATATTTGAAATTCTCATGGGTTGGTCCAAATTCGTTTATTATATATGTTATTTGAATTATTCATTACAGTATTAGTCTATACATATAATTGTACTATATTGTAAAATAGTTTGAAAAAGAGGGTTGAATCTTTCGATTTCTCGATCATTTGAAAGTTTTACAATTTTGTATGAGTTTATCAAATCAAGTGCATATGATTTCATATCCATAACGATATAAATTCACTCTATTAATTGCTTTGATTATTTCTCCATTTTATTATCAAAGTGCATAATCTTTTTATGCTTCTCTAAAATTACAATACTTGAATAAAAATAATGATAGTAGAGTAAATCTACTTTCATCATAGTCAATATAATTTTTTTCACTATATATAAATGACAATAAGAATGAGTTTGAGATATGTTGTGTAATCTCAATATCTCATTATGCCGCAATAAAAATAAAATGGACGTTATTCGATCAATGAGTATTGAGCCTGAAACAGATGATATATTGAGGCCAGATCAAAAGCATAACCAAACTTTAATATTATATTAGAAGTTCAACGTATTTAAACTTTCAAACTCATAAATAGACGTCTAGACTATTATTTAAACCAGTTGACAAATTCACATATTTCAAATGTAATACTAAAAAAATAATCAAATTTCATAAAAGTCCAAACATTTAATTATTACCCAGTGATAATTTATTTGTGTTAGTTAATTTATAGGTACGTACACGTGTATTATCACTATATAATTAGTATAATAATAATAATTAATTAATTAATTAATTAAGTTAGCATCTTTGTTAATTAAGCTATTAAATATAAAGAATTGGGCGGTGGCTTGAACATTGAAAAAACATAATCGGCCATGTAAAGTTGACCAAAGTCCTCTTCTTTTTATAAGGAGCCTCTGTAAACTTTTGTGGGCTGAGTAGGGCCCACTATGGGCCCATTTACGCCGACCATTGCCTCCATCTTTTTGCCCTTATTACGCCCACTTCGCGATGGTGGGCCCCACCTTCCATCTCTTCATTATTTATTTATTTTTATTTGGAAATTTTGATTTTCACTACAAAATTTTGATTTTTCTTTATTTTTTTGAACTTATATTAAAAGCAGACTCATGCAAGCACACCGAATTAGGGGTACTCGGCTTGCTTAAAATTCAATACGTCACTTGTGTGTCCTATTGTGATCGGTACTGTAAAGAAAAGAGGGGTCCCTGGTGTCGATGGGTTGATCGGGTTAAACCTAATGTGCTGGGAGAATTTGAATTTCGCGATGCCCATATTGATCGCAGGGTTGATCGAGGAAGCTGGTTGAAAGCGGTCTGCAGCAAGATCACGAGGTTTCTCCATCCGTATGAGTTGGAGGCCGTGACTCTGCATGAAGCTAACTGGTTCGAGTCGATTGGTCTCCGGAGTTATCAAGGATGCCTGTGTAAAGCATTTTGCAGCAAGATCACGGGATTTCTCCATCCGTATGAGTTGGAGGCCGTGGCTCTACGTGATGCTAAACAGGTCGAGCTGCACAACTTTGGAGGAATCATTAGCGAACAGTGTTGCGTATTACCCACTATCAGAACATGTGTTTTTTGTTTTACTTGTAATCAAATGACTCACAAATTGGACATTTTTGCTTTAACTAACAGTAGCTGTGATTATGGTGAGGGGTCTGTCTCACCAACTGTAACTTCAGCTGTCCGGCTTGATGCCGGGTTAGTTGCTATTTAATTAATAAAATTCGCTTTTATCTTCAAAAAAAAATATAGAATGTGATACTTAGTTTGGTTGATGATTGTGGTTGGAGAATAAATTGAGACGATTTTGGAATATGAAATATTTTTAACTTATATTCGATCCGTGTGAATAAATATTTTTTTAAAACGACAATCATAATATATTTGGTATTATTGGACAATAATAAGCCAAAACATATGTTATCTATAGCTATTATTCAACATGGTTCATACAAAAAACATCAAAACAAATCACATGCTCTTGTTGCTCAAATTCCTCCACATTCAAGGCTCCTTAATTGTGTTTTTGTCCTTTGACAATCTCGAGAAAAAATAATACATCTAAAATATATGTATTCATTCATTTTTAGATAACATATTTATCCATAAATTTGAGCTTTAGAGTGTCTTCATCGTGACATTATAAGTTGATTGTCTTCTCATGTACCCTTTCATCTGTAGGTGAAATAATCCATCTGATTATTTTCACGTGGAGAGTTTTACGAATTGTAAATTCTTTTAATTGCATGCGAGAGTAAGGATGATAATGAGGCGGGTTTTGAAAAAAGTTTAACGATTCATATTTGTTATCCTATTAGATTAGAGATGTTATATTCTCGTCAAATTCAAGACACCTGTATGAACTGACAATGTGATGAGTTCGGAATAAATTCATTGATAATATTTCTTACCTGATTGAATCATAGACATCATGTCCTCATTGGATTGACTCGAAATTAATATCACCCCTACACGACAATGGTGTTAAATTACTATGTATGAAAGATAAGTACTTATTCATTCACTTATTAGTAAATTTTAAGTTCATGACTCTTGTCTGAATGAATACTATTTTATCAATTTTACAAAAACAAAATTTGATATCTAATCTTAATACTAAGAGACAAATCATGACATGTGTAGAGTCCTGAAAAATTCAGAAAACTGCAATAATGCAAAATCAGAAAATGCCTCATGAAAAGGACACACACTTGTGAGGAAAATGGTGAGTGCAAGTCAGCATCAGAGGCTCCTCCTAACCTCTTTCATATTCAAATTTGAACACTACCCAAAAGAAAATCCACCCACAATATTCCCCTTATATCTCTTGTTTGGCTCCCAAGAATCCATTTTTCTGAGAAAACCCAAAAGTTATGCTTCTCTGAAGATGGTTCAGAGAAAGCTTGGTCTCCAAGCTGACCTGCCCAAGCCATCATCACCCTCCTCCTCCCATAACCTCCAAGAACCCAATTTCAAGAAGAAGATCAAGAAATCAAGATCCATGAAGCTCACCAAAATCGAAACCCTCAAATCATCATCATCATCATCACAAAAACATGATTTGAAATCGAAATCGAGCTCAAAGTTGCCTAACTACATGAAGAGCACTAGCAGCTCTGATGCCAGGAAGCAACAACAACAAGAACAGCAACAACAACAACCTCAGGTGAGTGCTCAAACCCAAAGAAGCAAGAAGAGACATGGTTCAGGTTCTTGTAATAAAGAACCAAGAACAAGAACCTTAACAAAGTCTTCAAGTTTAAGGTCTGTGAGGGCCTTGGTGAAGACACATAGCTTCAAGCATGCTAGAGCTCCTCCTCCAAAGGAGAGGTCTAGAGCGGCCCTGCGCGATGAGATCGATGTCGAGAGAGCTACATGCTCCTCAACCCTCAAGAACTCGAAGTTCCCAAGCTTCCTCGAGCTCAGCCATGGAGGAACTGAGGCTCAGGGCACCTCAGCCATGAGGGTGTGCCCTTATCTCTATTGCTCTCTCAACGGACATCACCACAACCCTTCGCCTCCATTGAAGATGTTCCTGAAGGCGAAGAGGCGATCTCTGAAGACCCAGAAGAGCATCAAGAAGACGGATCAAGACATGGGTTTGAATGTTGAGGTTTATGTCAAGAACAAGGATTTTGGTGGACAGGTTGTTGAGATCAGCTCGTCTGAAGGATCACCAAAGTCCGAGGTTAATTATGAGGAGGTGATTGAAGGATTGGCTCGAGAAGGCGTGAGGATGGGAGGGATTCGCTTCGAGAGTGACTGTGAAGATGAAGCTGAGCTCGAGGTTGCTATGGAAGAGGAAGGTGCCATTTCAGAGGGCTCTGGCATGGAGTGGCATGAGGTTGATGAAGAAGTCATGAGTTCAGACCAAGTTGAGGACATCGATCACCTTAAACTTGGGTTTTCGCAAGAAACTGAGAATCTTGATTTTCAAGAACTCGATGTCCTGGTTCAGGAAGAGCTGCAAGAACAAGAAGTCATAGAAGATGAAGGTCAGTGCTTTGATGACACAGAGTTGATGGCTTCACCAGAAATTGAGTGCATCAAACTCCTTAAAACCGGGTTTTCGAAAGAAACTGAGAATCTTGAAATTCAAGAACTTGATTTTCAGGTTGAGGAGGTGCTGCAAAAACAAGAAGTCATAGAAAATGAGGGTCAGAGCTCTGATGACGCAGAGTTGATGGTCATGTTGGTCACTTCACCAGAAATTGAGTTCATCAATCACCTTGAAGACGGGTTTTCACCAGAATCTGAAAATGGTGTGCTTCAGACCATGTCAAAGGTTGATGATGTCTTGGTTCAGGAAGTGCTGCAAGAACAAGAAGTCATAGAAGATGAAGGTCAAAGCTTTGATGACACCGAGTTGATGGTCATGTTGGGGACATCACCAGAAACTGAGGCCATCAATCACCTTAAAGACGTGTTTTCACCAGAATCTGAAAATGGCGAGCTTGAGACCATGTCAAAGGTTGATGTCTTGGTTCAGGAAGTGATTCAAGAACAGGAAGTCGTAGAAGATGAGAGTCAATGCTCTGACGACATGTTGGTTATTTCAGCAATGGAGCCAACACCAGAATCTGCAAACCTTGACTTTCATGGTGAGTTTGAGACCATGTCACATGTTGATGTCTTGGTTGGGGATGTGCTGCAAGAACTAGAAGTCATGGAAGAAGATGAAAGTCAACCCTTAGATGATACCATGTTGGTTACTTCAGCTATGGACCCAACACCAGAAATTGAAGGAGAAGGAGCTTCTAAAGTTGATGCTAAGCTCAAAGATGGTGAATCTGATGGACCTATACAAAAGGTTGTGAGTGAAATGACAGATGAGGTCGCTGGTTCGAATTCCCATGCTGATAGTATTGCTGATCATAACGCTGACGAAGACAGCGAGAGCAGAATCAGCTCAGTACTGAAAGGCGAGCTTGTCCCAAAACCTATGAAATCCCAAGAAATCATCCTCGACGACAATTTCGATTCTGATGGAGCTGCACCAAAGGCTGTGGGTGAAGTGACAGACGAGGTTGCTGGTTCAAATACCCATGCTGACAGTATTGCTGATCATAACGCTGATTCAGACAGCGATAGCAAAACCAGCTCACAGCTAAAAGGCGGGTTTGTCCCAAAACCCAGGAAATCCCAAGAAACGATCCTCGAGGACGATTTGGACACAAAATGGAGGATTGGGAGCAGAAGGGTTCTCGAGGAAGTCGAGGAAGACGCATCATTCAACCCGCGAGAGCCAAACTACCTCCCGATCGTTCCTGACCAGGAATCGGAGAAGGTTGACCTGAAGCACCAGATGATGGATGAGAGGAGGAGTGGCAATGAGTGGATGCTTGATTATGTGCTGCAGCAGACTGTCACCAAGCTCGCTCCGGCCAGGAAGAGGAAAGTGGCACTTCTTGTTGAGGCCTTTGAGTCAGTCCTCCCAATCCCAAGATATGAGCCTCCCCCAAGAGATGTCTTTGCTCATGCAAGGCCAATCCAAGCTTGTAACTGATGTTCTTCATCAAGTAAGGAATTGGTTTTCTTTTTCTGTTTCGATTCGAGTGGCTTGCTTGATGATGCCATTTCATTTCATTTCATTTATTTTTCCAGAAGTGTTAGAGATTCAGCTGCTGGACTGAGAGATATGGTTGCTGCAGATGAGTTATGAGTTTGTGTTCTTAATAGTGTGTGTTTAAGTTTAACTGTAATGACAGTACAAAAATATGGTGCTTGTTTGCTGTAATGAGGAGGAAGTGTCTCCTCCAGACATGATGTGTTGTTGTAGTTAATGTTTGTTCTGATCTTACTCTTGATGTTTCAATGATTGCTGTCCTTGCATGAGATTGGTGCATGAACAGAGGAAATTACTTCAGATACATGCAATGGAGTCCAAATATATGTGTATATGCCTTTAACATTAGTCAATAAGGCGGTCTTGCTGATCGGTATCGAGGTCTAAGAATCGAAATGCTCGGTCTGTGGTTCGGAAGCGCGAAGAGCCCCCCAACTCATTAAAGCTTTGGTGCTATGGTGTCGGGGTATAAATTTGGGCTTTCTGACGGATTAAGTTATGTATCGATTCTTTTTCTAATAAAATTCCTCTCTTGTATTTGTAAACGAAATTGATACATTGTTGGTGAGTCACGTAAATTTTTAGTGTACGTGTTTGATATTTTTGTTTCGATTGTTCATTTACTTACATATTTTATTAGCAGTGAAAAAATCAAATAGAAAAATTGTTTTGGCATGGACAGGATCATTAGTTTCACAAATATCAATCAATCACAATTCAAAATCACCAGAAAATCACAGCTTTGACAATTGGATAATCATAAGAAGATGAAGATGAAATGGATAGTATGATTATTTGGGAGTAATAGGTAATATGGCCCACCACAAGGTGTATTCTATATCTTTAACCTACAAACAAGATTTAAAAACATATTTTTTTTTCTTAGAGAAAAGAGCACAAACCCAAAATCCAACCAGTGACTCATGGCTTGTCTTCAACCTCCATGCCTCTCCTCTATCAACCCAAAACTCTCAACCCCAAAACCCACCCTTTTCTCCAGAACCCATTTCCTGAAACCTTTCAAAATCTCATCTTTTGCTGATTCTTCTCCTTACCCAACACAAAGCTTATCCACAAGTGGTCAAAACCCAGTTGGAAGTGGAACTGCTGCAATTGGGGATGGTGAGGAAGGGGCTAAGAAGATTCCAGATGCAGTTAGGGTTGCAATGGAGAAAGCCAGAGAGTATAAGAGGAATAAAGGGCTTGGGGAGGGTCAGCTGATTTCTGAAGGTATCTTCTCCTAAACTGATTCTGATTGTCCAAATTGAAGTCAGCATTGCATTGGAATTGATTGTTTTTGGTGTTTGTTTCCCAGGAAAATGGTATAGAAAGTAGAAGATTATTCTGCCTTTTATGTATGACTTATGTTTTGTGATGATTGGTCTCAAGAAAAATAGTATAGAAAGTAGAAGATTATTCTTCCTTTTGTTTATGACTTATCCTCTGTGCTGATTGTTTCTCAGGAAAATGGGATAGAAAGTAGAAGATTGTTCTCTTTTATGTATGACTTATGCTCTATGCTCATTATTTGCTTATCAAGCTTGTTTTAATTATAATTGGTTCTCTATATTGAAAACTCCTTTTTCGGAAAAGAAATGTGCACTGTAATGAGTTTGGTCATCCCAAATTGATTTACAGTTGTTCAGAACCCGATTGAACCTGCCAATGAAGACGACGGTGAAGAAACCACGAAGATTCCGGATCGAGTCAGGATTGCAATGGAGAAGGCCAGAGAGTATAAGAGGAATAGAGGTCTTGTTGGCGGCGGGGGAGAGAAAATTGGGGAGGTTCAAGTGATTTCCAAAGGTACTTTATTTGGAATTGATTGCTTTTCATTTTGTCCTGACCTTGTTGATTTGAGAAATGGTGTTTGTTTCCCAGGAAAATGGTGTTTTTGTGCTGTAAAATTGAAGATAGAAACTTAAGTGAAACAAGTTTTTATTTAAGTCTTCCCAGAAACAAGTTTGCTATGCTATGCGCTAATTTTGATTGTCCAATTTGAACTATAGTCGGTCGGAACCAAACTGAATCTGCCTATGGGGATGTTGGCGATGAGAATAAGAAGGTTTCAGAAACAGTCATGATTACATTGGAGGGACCAAGAGAGTATAAGAAGAATAAAGGACTTGTTGGTGTTATTGGCGAGGACAATGAGAGTGGGAAGGATCAAAGTACTTTGTTTGGAATTGTCAATCTCAAAGTGTATTGATGAATACTTCGTTAATACTTGATTGTGAATTACAATAGAGGAGGTTCATTTATATGGGGAACAATAGGAAATTAACCAAACTAGGAAACATAATACTAATTAACCCTGATTGACAGGAATTGAGTGTTATTCTCGTTTTGATACGAGAAATGGTGTTTGTTTCCCGGGAAAATGGTATTGAAAGGAGAAAATTATTCTGCTTTTTATGTATATGACTTATGTTCTGTGTTGATTGTTTCTTGGGAAAATTGGATAAAAATTATTCTTCCTTTTGTTTATGACTTATCCTCTGTGCTGATTGTTTCTCAGGAAAATGGGATAGAAAGTAGAAGATTGTTCTCTTTTATGTATGACTAATGTCCTATGCTCATGATTTTGTTATCTAGCTTGTTTTAGTTGTAATTGGTTCTCTATAAAGAAAACTTATTTTTCGGAAAAGAAATGTGCACGGTAATGAATTTTGTCAGTCCCAAATTGATTTACAGTTGTTCAGAACCCGATTGAACCTGCCAATGAGGGTGGCGTTGAAAAAACCGAGAAGATTCCAGATCGAGTCAGGATTGCAATGGAGAAGGCCAGAGAGTATAAGAGGAATAGAGGAGATCTTGTTGGCTGCGGGAGAGAGAAAATCGGGGAGGGTCAAGTGATTTCCGAAGGTACTTTGTTTGGAATTGATTGCTTTTCCTTTTGTTCTTGACCTTGTTGATATGAGAAATGGTGTTTGTTTCCCAGGAAAATGGTGTATGTGCTGTAAATTTGAAGATACAAACTTAAGTGAAACAAGTTCTTATTTAAGTCTTCCCAGAAACAAGTTTGCTATGTTATGCACTAATTTTGACCGTCACAATTTGAACTTTAGCCAGTCGGAACCAAATTGAATCTGCCAATGGGGATGTTGGCGACGAGAATAAGAAGGTTTCAGAAACAGTCATGATTACATTGGAGAGACCGAGAGAGTATAAGAAGAACAAAGGTCTTGTTGATGTTATTGGCGATGATCAAGGTACGTTGTTTGGAATTGATTGTTATTCTCGTTTTGACATGAGAAATGGTGTTTGTTTCCCGGGAAAATGGTATTAAAAGGAGAAGATTATTCTGCCTTTATGTACTTATGACTTATGTTATGTTCTTTCTTAATTGTTTCTCGGGGAAATTGGATAGAGTAAAAGATTGTTCTGCCTTTTATGTATGGCTTAGGTCATGTGCTGATTGTTTCTCAGGAAAATATAGAAAGTAGAAGATTGTTCTGCCTTTTTTCTTTATGGACTTGTGTTTTGTGCTGATATTTTCTCGGGAAAATGGGATAGAAAGTAGAATATTTTATCTGATTTTTATATAAGGTTTACGTTTTGTGCTGATTGTTCTCGGGGTAATGGTATAGAAAAGAGAAGATTTATATCTGCTTTGTGTGTAAGGTTTACGTTTTGTGCTGATTGTTTCTCGGGAAAATGGTATAGAAAGTAGAAGATTGTTCTCTTTTATGCACAACTCATATTCTATACCGTTTGCTTCATAAAATCAAAGACAGAGACCCTCGAGCAAACCGAGTTCTTCTCAAGCTTGTTGTTTTAGTCGTAATTGGATCTCTATAACAAAAACTTCTTTTCCGAAAAAGAAATGTGTCTTATACTGAGTTTGGTTGCCCTAAATTGATTTACAGTTGGTCAGAGCCCGAATGAACCTGGCGACGAAAATGAAGAATCCCCGAAGATTCCTGATAGAGTGAGGATTGCGATGGAGAAGGCCAGAGAGTATAAAAAGAACAAAGGGCTCGTTAAAGAAGGTGCTTTCCTTTATTATGACCGCATTGATTGGAAATTAAGTGAAACATGTTCTTTATACTGATTTTAGTTTTCTCGTCCAAAATCAATATATACTTTGTGAAGCCCGAGTTGAGCGTGCCAATGGCGATCTTGGCCGACGGGCTTGGCCGATACCGGTTGAAGTCAGGATCGGGATGGAGAGAGCCAGAGAGCATATGAAGAAGAAAGGGTTCGTTACGAATGGCAATAATGAGGTGATAACAGGTAGTTTTGTTCCTGTAATGATTTTTGGTGGCTACTAGGTTTCATGTTGTCTGAAAATGAGTTGGCATTTGCATTTGAGTGTATTGTTTAGTTGATATGGACCTACTGGGATTAGCTATTACAGTGATCGTGTCCGGTCTGGAGGTTTGGGGGAGCGAAGAGGCACCCCGCCCAACAATAATATGCTACGTTTGGGTTTTGGTGATCTAATGTCTGTGCACGAACTCGAGTTTCCTAACATATTAGGTTGTTTTATTTCTTGATTAGGGTTTGTGCGTAGAATTACAAATGCTTCATTGTTGTAACCAGTGTTTTAAAAAATGCTAGGTGCTAGTTAGGCGGATAGACTCTTTTGAGGACTAATCAGGAAATGAGTCGAATTGAAGGATCAATTGTGAATCATAATTCATAAAGGATTAATTGGGAAATAATCGAACAAGTCGGGAATTTTTAGAAAAATAATTATAACCTTGCTAATATTTTAATAAATGCTAGGCTTTAGTTAGGCAGAAAAAACCTTTTGGGGACTAATCAGAATTAGTAGGGGATTAATCAAAATTAATTTGATTAAATGATTATTTAGAGATTAACAGATGATTAATTGGAGACTAATAGGACGAGTCAGAGATCTTTAGAACACTTGCCTAGTTGAATGCTCGGTGACTAGGTACTCCATTTTAACCTCAATTAAGAATTCTCACTGCGTATGGACATAGCAGACACAATTGGCGAATCACGTAAAATTCTGGTGTTTCTGTTTTATTGTTTTGTTTTGATGGTTTTGTTTGTTTTCACACTCGATCTTTCTCGTCATCACATCAAAACATATATTTTCAGGAATGAATGGAGATTCCATATCAGAGGCTTTTCCGGATGATTACTATCCAGAAGTGGAGATTATTGTTGGGGATGTGAGCAAGTTTGGGAATGAAACGAGTGTAGGGCAAATAGAAGAGGAAGAGAGAAGAGAGAGAAGATCGACACCTAAACTCTCTAGATGGGTGGAGTGATCGTCGTTGAAACTCGAACTCTGACCGGAAATTCAAACGATAGACTAAATTTTAAATCTAACAGAGGCTCGGTATTCTCAATTTGAACTGACGGAGCTGTACATGAATCATTAAATGTGTTCTAAATTCGAATGTTGCCATCTTATAAAGAGTTTAAGTACTTGAACTCGAAGAAAACATGCTACCTTGCTACCCTTGATCTAACGGTGTAAGGGACGAGATCACTAGATCCATTTCGAATCTACCTCATTGTCATCAGTTAAAAATCAGTCTTTAAAAATGTTAAACGCTAGATAGATGGAGATGGTTATCTAGAAATGAAATCAGAACTAATCGATTAAAGCAGACGTTTTTAATGAAATATTTTATTTTGTTTATTTAATAATAGTGACTAAAAACTATTTTCAACCAAGTGGAAAATCAATCTTTGTTCCATATTAAAAATGAAAATGAAAATAGTGATGGTCCACCTCTCTTGTACAACTCTAGCCATACAAATATTGAGAATTTATTTTCTTGAAGAGTGGAGCACAAGCTCAAGCACCTGCCACCTCCAATGGCTTGTCTTCAACCTCCATGCCTCTCCTCTATCAACACCAAGCTCTCACCCCCAAAACCCACCCTCTTCCCCAGAACCCATCATCTAAAACCCTTCAAAATTTCATCTTCTCCTGATTCTTCCCCTTACCCACCAGAGAATCTGTCCACAAATGGCCAAAACCAAAACACTAATGGAACTGCACCAATTGGGGATGGTGGGGAAGGGGCTAAGAAGATTCCAGAAGCAGTTAGGGTTGCAATGGAGAGAGCCAGGGAGTATAAGAGGAACAAAGGGCTTGGGAAGGGTCAGGTGATTTCTCAAGGTATTTGTTTGGAATTTGATTTCATTTCTGGTTTTGGTGAGCTTGTTGATTTGGGAAATGGTGTTTGTTTCCCAGGAAAATGTTGTGGGAAAGTAGAATGATGTTTTGTGAAGTTGAAGATGATTGGTTCAAGTAATGAGTGCCCTAATTTCCTAGAAATATGTGTCCTGTATTGATTCTGATTGTCCCAAATTGAAGCCAGGATTGCAATTGAATTGAGAAATGGTGATTGTTTGTTTCCCAGGAAAATGGTGTGGGAAAGTAGAATAATGTTTTGCCTTTTATGTTATGGCTTATATGTTTTATGAAATTGAAGATAATTGAAACAAGTAACTGATATCCAGTAATCAATGCCCTACTTTCCCAGAAATGTGTGTGTCTTGTACTGATTCTGAAATGGTGTTTGTTTCCCGGGAAAATAGTGTAGAGAAGTAGAATAGTGTTTTGCTCTTCATGTATCGCTTATATGTCTTGTGAAATTGAAGATGATCGAAACAAGTAACTGATTTCCTTAATTTCCCAGAAATATGGGCGCCCTGTGATAACTCTGTTTGCCCCAAATTGAATTCAAGATTGGATTGGAATTGATCACCTTTTCCTTTTGTTCTGACCTAATTGAATTGCGTAATGGTGTTTGTTTCCCGTGAAAATGGTGTGGAAAGTAGAGGAATATTTTGCTTTTATCACACATCTTTTGTTCTGTGCTGGTGTGTCCTGTACTAATTTTGGTTGTTCCAAATTGATCTTCACCTGGTCAAACCGTCATTGAACCAGCCAACGGGGATGGCGGCGAAGGGACTAAGCCGATTCCAGACGCAGTCATGATAGCAATGGAGAAGGCGAGAGAGTATAAGATGAAGAAAGGGATGGTTAGCGCTTCTGACGGGGACAAGAAGACCGGCAACATTGAGATCACAACAGGTATTGTGAATCAAATTCACAAAGATCTTGTTGATATTGATTTTATTGTGTATTGTGAGCTAAAATTAGTAGAAACATTGATTTGTAGGATTGAAGGGAGGGAATTCGGGAAATGGGTTACCGGAGAAAAAAGCCATCAAGCCCATATCTAGTCTCGATTTTCTCGGGCTTAACTTTGCTGATAAGAAGCCTACCGACAGGTTGCCCGCCGGGTTGCTTCCCATTGCAGACCCTTTCCCAGACAACTACTTCCCCGAGGTGGAGCTTATCGTCGGGGACGCCAGAAGGTTTGGTAAACAAACGACGTCTGAGCCTGCAGAGCAACTCGAGGAAGAAGATGACGACATAGAGGAAGAAGAAGACGTAGAGCTTTACGCGCCAAAAGTTTCTACATGGGGAGTCTTTCCTCGACCAAAAAACATTTCAAAGGCGGTACAATAACTACAATGATATTAGGCGTTATACCCGCCCTCTCTGCCCGACTAGCACTTAGCGTTTTTATAACACTGGTTATACCTTCTTTTTATCAGCAATCATGCTCATCACATGAGGTCTCCGCCACTTCACTTGCGACCTTTAGTAGGCGTTTTACCTTATAAGTTAACTATTTTATTCAGTCTCTTTTGTTCTGTGTTTAGTACGGCGGTGGAAGGACTATTCGCCCTGGAGACGTGCTTGAAACAGAAGAGCAGAGAATCGCTAAAAATGAGCGCACGAGAAGATTAATCGAGGAGTACAGAAGCAAAGCGGCCTACACAATCGATCCAAAGATAAAGGCCGAGTGTGAGCAGGTACCTGAAGAAAATTGCACCGTTTTCTCGAGTAGGTTATTGTAGTTCACATGATCTATAAGAGAAAATTGCAAAAGGTGCCCTATTATAGACACTTTTTCAAAAAGGTGTTGTGTTGTTTGCATTTTTTTGGAAAACGTGTTTATAAAAATGACAAAATTGCCCATGAAATTAAGAATTAAGACATTTATAACATAATTTAAAAAATAATTTTAACTTATAAATAGTATAATTACAAAATTTCAAATTTTAGTTAAACAAAAAAACTTTTAAAAAAATTAGTTTCAAGGGTAATTTTGTCATTTAAAAAAAATACACACATTTTGCAAAAAGTAAAAATGCAAACAACACAGCACCCTTTTGCAAAAGTGTCATACAAGGGGCACTCTTTTTTGCAATTTTCCTCTATCAATAGTTAGGAAATTATTTGCAAGAACTCTATATAAAGTGATTTTTCTGCATAATTCAAGCGTTGCTCTGATTATAGGCAATGGAGGATGGCGATACCTTGATGGACGCCGGAAAGCTCAAGTCTGCTCTGCCTTATTACCAGAAAGTCATCGACGGAATGCCATTTCCGGTAAATTTAGCAAATTTGGTTATTGTTAAGTTTGAATACGACCTTTTCTACAAATTATTGCCTTTTTTTTTGCAGACCGAGCTCCATGGGAGAGCTGCTCTGCAGTGGTCTATTTGTCAAGATTCGGTTCTTAAGTAAATTTTCTTTTTGTTACAAGAAATCGGAAACTATTGATTCGCTCGCTTAGACCGATCTCTAACCATCAAAATGATTCACAGGCACAAGGAGGCTCGATGGATGTACGAGAAGCTCCGAACCCATCCGAGTAAAGAAGTCAGCAGGAAAGCGAAGCAGTTCGCATCCAGTTTCCTGGTAAAAACGACAGAACTCGCTGCAGGGCTGGCTCAACAATTATTGGGGCCTAAAGCAAATTCTTTTTAAAAAACCCTTTTATTTCTAGTGAAAAAGAAGACAGTACAAATTCGGGCCTTTATTTTCATAATCCGGCCCTCGACTCGCTGCAATTGTTGTGCTGAGGTCCCTAAAACCCGATTGTTGTGTTTCTTGACAGGCCGTGGAGTTCTTGAAGGTGTCGGATTCGAATTTCCCGTCGATGTACCCCGACTACCAGCAATACTTCAACGCGTTTGTCTCGGATCGAAACTACTACGTGCGGCCCGAGGGCGAGGTCGAAGAAGGTGTGCTCTCTCAAGCCCTCCCTTACCTCTTTTTCCTTGTTTCTCCCATTTTTGTGGTTCTCATTTTGGCTATTCAAAAGCAGCACATGAACTAGAAAAGAACAGGTTACAAATGTATACTACACTTGTGTGATTCACATTTCTTTTGTACATAATGACTTTGCTTGGTGCTCAAAGCAAGCAATTTATAGCAAATGTTATTCTTTTAAGTTCAATCTTTTAGCAGAAGTTTTGAAGTTTGATATAGTGTCATAGTTTGATTTGGTTTTGAGTTTGTTGGCTTATGACACTTTACTACACCTAACTATCGACTGTTTCGTACTTTGCTACTTAATTGATGATAAAACTTGTCCCAGAATAATATAATTAGGCGTAGTAAAATGTCCCAAAAGTACAAGTTAGGGTACTAACTTGTATATTCACCGACTCTGATCTAATCTCGGAAAAGCCTTCGACATGTCTCATTTCTCATTTTGATTGAGGACATCGAGTCTTTTCGTCGAGTTCGGGGTATTTTGTGACGGGACTTAAAAAAAGAGTGTGGAATATTGGATCTCTCCGCTGTTCCCGCCATTTATTTCTTCTCGAAACAATCTTCTCCAATCGTCGGAACCCTAATTTCTGCAGTTCAACCTTCCGATTCCCAAGTATGCCAAAATCCAACACTCAGTCCACATACATTTATCTACTTGAATCTCTCTATACATTCACTTTTACGGCGTGTTTTGGCTAGATTCGACAATGCTGTGCAGATTCGATTCAATATATCGAAGCAAGACTTGCTTAAAGATCGATTACAGAGAAAAGAGAGTTAAAAGATACATATATACATATATATATATACACTTTTTAGGATCTGACTTCCTTGTTTTGGAACGAGAGTGTCGGAAATTGGGGATCGAGGTCTCTGGTTATGAACTGGCCGCGACGACCGTGATTCTTCTTCTTATTATGCTTCTGCTGCTGCTGTTGCTGCAACTGTATCTGGTACAAAACTTGGAGCCTGGCAAGCTCTCTCTCTAGCATATCTTGCTCTACTGTTGAAACATTGTTGATTTGTTGTTAGTGATGTAGTTTATGTTTATCATATATCACACTAAAACTTACTGTATCGAACTTCACAGCTAAAATGTCAATCTGGTTCTGAACTGAAGAAATTCGGTTTAATGTGATTCGGTTCTGTGAGAACTGACAGAGCCACGGGGGAGCGGTTAACAGTTTAAACTGAACCGAACATTTCTAAACGAGTTTCTGTAACACTCCCTTCACGCTTTCACTTATGGGCCTACTTCTCTCGTGCTTCTACACGTGGGTCATAACAATATTCGAACGCAATGAGAGGATAAAAAAAAACATACGGAATTTTATGAATTTCTCCTGTGATAAACTGTCGAGCCTCTGCTTAAGGGCTCGATTCTCCATCCCGAGTATGAGATTCTGCTGATCAAGAAAGTTTAGGGCAGCCGAAACTTCAGACCCTTGCGCCTGTATAGGTGAAAGAGGTCATGCAACATTAGTAATATAGTTAATTAGCATGTGTTGTCGAGTAAATGTCCATGCATATACGAGCGTGAATGAAAATAAAGTACTATGTGTACACGAGCATGATAGAGAGAAGTTAAGTAAATCTCATATGAAAAGAATTAGAAATAAAATGGGCATATAAAGGGTTGGAACAAACCAAAAAAGATAAACTTGATTTTTTAGTTGTAGAACTCAGCCTAATATGTGTAACCCAGTTTTATATGGTAACATAGAAGGTCGATTTGTGCTTGTGTTTGTGAGTAACCCGTGCCTACACTCCCCTGTGGACTCCAGCCCGTATATGCAGAAGTTCAGTCATGTTATGGACCACATGTAGACAAGGTTACGCGTGAGGGGGAGTGTTGAAATAAAGGCTCATGCATACACGGACGTGGAGGGGAATTAAACTCCATGCGTACACGAGCATGAGAGGGGGAGTGATTTAATAACGACGCACGTGTAGAAGACACACGAGTGAGTGTTGAGATTATATAATCCCACGAACAACAATCATGTATAAACGGGGTGAAAATGTCCGAACATCCGAACTGGTAGAATGTGTAGTGCAAAATGGTAGAACATAATTGACCTTTGTAGAATGTGTAGTGTAAAATGGTAGAACGTGATTGACCCTATAGAATCTTGAAAATGGCTGCTGTAAAACCTTGTTGCCACATGTCGCGCGCTAGGACAACGCGCATTCAGATTTTCAACGATACAACGAACTGTAGAATGACGAAACTGTCATTGAAAAAAAAGTTTGTTTTTTCGTACTGTCTCGAGCTTGTTGATTTTCTCTTCTCCAGCTGACCATCCCGAAATGCAGCTCGATATCACAACGGCAAAACAACTCGAGCTTGCCAGAGAAGTGTGGAGATTAGGCATAACTCGAGCTTGAGCTTCAAACTCGTCTAGATCAGAAGACTTGCGAGCGGACATAGATGGCGTGCCAGAGAAAAAGGAAGTTGGTAGACGAATAGAAATTGGTGATAGTCAACTCGAGAAGAAAAAAACCAACGAACTCGAGCTCGTTTTTTTAAGAAAAAAAATTATTTTCAACTTTTTTTAAACTTTTAATTTCAGGGGTAGTTTCGATATTTTTAAAAATCCTTGCCTGTAAAACTAGGACGCTCCTCTCCAGTTCGGCTATATAGTGAACTTTTCGCACCCGAGATCGCTGGGCCAGTTTCCTACAACATTTCAATAAAATAAAATTAGTTTGTTGCATCAGTCACTTAAATAAAAGATCGCAAAATAAACAGCTCACTGCTTAGCCGAATTTGTGTCCGTTGCGTTCGCGTGCTTATTCTCCAAGTAGGCGAAAGAATCGCTCGAGGAGCGCTGGTGGCCTTTGCGAGGCATTGGCGTCGCCTGATCCGCCTCTGGCTCGTCGAGGAGCTCCTCGAGCCATAGCGGTGGCTCCTCGACGAGGATGTCATTGTCGGGGGAGGAAGCGCGATGGAGTTTTTGATCTTGATCTTCGTGTAAATTGGACGCCGAATCGCTCGTGCCTGTAAATAGATGTTCCATTTCTCTGTTTCAAGGAAACCTGCACGAAAATGGGGGAAATTCATGAAATTTGATTATTTTTTTCTAAATATTCTCGACTGGTCTGATTAGTTTCTGATTTATTATTTTTCGCTTGGTTTCCAGAAGTCTTATCTGTTCGACTAGCGCACGACGTTTTCTTAGAATACTGATGATGAGAAGGATGTAATGGAAAAAGGAAAAAGCGATCAATTTTACACTTAGATTGCGACACCCATCTTTGTCGTGACAAAATCTTCAAAAAATATAGCATAATGACACATTAACTTTGTCGAACATGTTGTCGCGACGATTCATTCAACAAAAACAAACATAGCATATCATTGGGCCCCATGCCATGTGCCACCTCAGCGTGACCACCAGAAAGTCCCGATTCGATTCAAGGCACATCCAACGACCAGATCCCGTCTTCTTAAAATAACAACATTTCGAGAATTTATAAAACTCGGACCGTCCGACTAATCAATTACACTTATTGTATTTTATAAGATATTCAAATTATATCTGATTTCTTGCTGACTCATTAATTTTCCTATTTAGATTATTATCTTATACACATGCAATTACATCAAATACATGCAATGTTCTATAAATATATATCTTTCACGCTCGATAATATCATCGAAACATATTTTACGATATGATTTACAAGAAATTAACAAGATTTAGTAGAAATTAATTGAGAATTAGATTGAAAATTTACCAGGATGAGCAGTGGTGGATTTGATTAATTAAATAGGAGTTAGCTCCGCTGAGGAAAAATGGTGTTTTATTAAGCGGAGCCAACTGATGAATTAATTGTTGCTGCTGAGAAAAAAAAAGTGTTTATTTGTATATAATTGTGTATTTATATATACATTAAGTGAGGAATGTTTAAAGGCAAAACCGCAATTTTCGTATATATATGTGTTTCTGTCTTTGTTTTCACCTAAATACCAGCCAAAGACTTTGGATCAATAATTATCAGTAAAACAGGTTTTTTTTTATTAAAATTACTAAATTAGGCACTAGTCGGACGGATAAGACTTTGTGATGTTAATCAATGATTAATTGAATTAATTATGAATTTTTGGAACAGTTAATTAGGTTCATGTGTCACTGCCGAAATGACAGGTTCATACCCGACCGGGTGTTAGTTGAGTATGATCAGTCGGAAATGACTGTATCATACACGTGAGGTCTTGCGATAATCATTAATCGAAGAATATTCTTGAGGTTTTGGTGCTTCTGATTTTCAGAATTGTGAGACTTAGGGACCAAACCCGTCGTTTTGTAATGCATGCAAGAGCTCTGTCGATCGTAAAACTAAAGACTGATGGCATGATTGATTTCAATATGACGGAGATAGAACCGCAGCTTGCAAGCAAAAGTTTGGAGTATAACCCATTAATCACGAGACGTGTCCTCGTGAAATGACCACACAGTTGACTCAATTTATGTTAATAAAATAAATATGCCGACACTGACTGGACATTGCTCAATTTCCAGTCGGATAGGGTCAAGCATACCCAACTAACACACTCTTCATGTTAGTCGGGTATGGGATAATATAACCGACTAACACAGAGAGACGTCAGTAGTAGTCGGGTATGCCCTTGCGTTGGCCGGGTATAGTTGACCATTTCTAACGGCCTGTTATACCCTATTTATTGAATATTCGATTTGAGTTGAGTCAGATATGAAGAAACTAAGACTTGATTCAGTTCGTTTACACTCATGTGTCTATAAAACTTTATTTTCGAGTCCTTTTCAATTTCATATGTTTTTTTTTGTTCTATGAGTTCTTGAAATTATAAGATGTATTGGATATTTAAAAAAAACTCACATTGCCCATGTGAAAAATATTTGTTGTGATGATTAAATATAATTTTATTTATTCTTTTAGAAATGAAGATTTATACAGTTACCTTAGCTTAAACTCTTCATTAATAAAATAAGTACATAAAAAGCAACAAATTCCAAATTGCCTCAATATCATAAAAACAACAAAATGTCTCATTATTACATACATAAATAAACTAAAACTATCCTCAACAGTTTGTGGATTTTATTGTGTTATTTATTGTCTTCTTCGCATGATTCTTCGGTATGCTGCAAGAAAAAAAAAATATATTAAAAAACATGTCACATTTTTCACTAAACAATTATAGTCTCTAATTA
Organism: Geranium rotundifolium; assembly: GCA_963920655.1. Classification (NCBI taxonomy): domain Eukaryota; kingdom Viridiplantae; phylum Streptophyta; class Magnoliopsida; order Geraniales; family Geraniaceae; genus Geranium; species Geranium rotundifolium. The sequence continues at coordinate 37,153,369 of OY987317.1, forward strand.
AATTGCTCTTATTGTTGAATAAATTGGTTCGTTCACCTTTTTGAGTTTTATCAATATTTGACGGATGTGACGTACTTGATGAGCATTCCGACCACGTCCTTCGACGTCTTCCCGACCGTTTCTTTAAGGTTCTTGATCCTCACGTCGGTTTCATCCTCGAGGCGCTTCGCGTTCGATCCAGCACTCGACTGTGTAAATTGATCAAAAACAGAATCGTCACGGTAATGTGTTTCGGAAAACAATGTTCTATAAAATGTTAGTCGCTTGTAGAGTATAAATGATCTTGTGAAACTAATCAAGAATTATATGAAGATTAACAATATCAAAATGATTGATTCGGAATTAACAGGAGATTAATCGAAAAATATCTGGACAAGTCGGGGATTTTTAGGATATGTAGGGATGACAAAATACTTTGAGGGCGACGGGTGAGCGATATCTTTGATCTGATCGGAGAAGAGACATAAATCACAAAATCCGTTTGAACTACTCTTTGTTGACATCCTTATTGGTAGGCAAAATATTTCGAACCCGATAATGAGTTATTATTCCCTTATCAGATTGGGGCGAGACGAGGAATACAAAATTTATTTCAAACCTGTCACGTTGTCATTACTATATGAAAACGAAATATTTTGAGTTTGACGATAACCCAATATCTTAGTTCGGTTTTGGGTGACACATGGATCACAAAATATCCCGAACGCGATGGGAACCCATTATCCCCGATCAAATTGAAGGGGGGACATGTGTAATAAAACCCGTCCCACGCCCGCTTAATTGTCATCTTCATAAAGAGGCAAAATACTCTGAAGCTGATGGGACATGAGATCTCCTATCAGATCGGGAAGAGACAAAAGATGAAAACAAATATGTCTCGAATCTTTCCAGTGTTGTCATCCTTATAAAGAGACAAAATATTTCAAACTTGATAGGAACCCAGTATTCCTTATCCGGTCTAGATAAAAGACGGGATCACAAAACTCACCTCAAACTCAAACCCGCCTGTTGTCGTCCAATATGGATACACGTGGAGCATGCCCACGATATCGTTCAGAGTCCATATCGATCTATTTTTAACAAAATATCGTAAATACGGAAGACTCATACCCTCTCACGCGTATACCAGACTGAGATCTACATCTTTCTAATATCCGAAACAAACATAACGATCGGGTCATTGGCCCCGAAAGATGAGACGAGAAAGACCCGACTCTAATATCATGTTAAAACTCGATCGAACCAAATCGATACCTCATTTAGTTTCTTTTGATGCTCGGCCTCTAAATGAGATCGATAACGAGCCACTTCTCTATCAGCCTCATCTTTAGCTTGTTTCAACCTCGATAGCTTCACTGATAAATTAAAATCAAAACACCATAGAAGAAGAATATATTTATGAAAATTTTAATTAAACAAGAAAATGAACAATAATATTAATATTAATAAGAGAAATTGATTTTTTACAGCTTCTTGCATCAGAGACAATTCGTTGAGCTTCTTGTTCAGCACTCAACAGCATTTGAATGCCACCTTGTCCCTTAATGGTCTCCATGATAATAATTACTACACAAAAATGTCAAAAAATAAATTAATATTTAGATCTCTAATATATAACGATTCGATTCGATAATATGATATGATATTAGAGATCACGCACGATGAATCAACTCATACCTATTTCAAAAAAAATTCCAAAATTTCTACAACAATTTTTTCGATACGAAATAATTTTGTGGAAACGTAAACATTAAGAATCAGAATTTGCAATCAGCATGAGGTAACATGAAGAGGAATTAGAGAATGAAAATTCATCAAAATAAAAGTAAAGGTATAGAGATAATTACATGAAAGTGAGAAATTATGAGAGAGTGATTGATTTGCTTTGAAATGATGGGAGCTTTGGAAATGATAATGGAAAAAAGGGATTATAGAAAATGTTTGGTTGTGAGAGGGAGATTTATTTTCATACTCCTTATTTAACGGAATTAGTTTGTGATTGGTTCTTGGTCAACACTGCTTTACAGAAATTAATTTTTATATATTTAAAATGATTAAGGATAATTTGTTTCTTTAATATGAATAATAAAACTGTCTATCATTATTCATTCAAATCTCGAGTATGAAAAGTTGTATAAACAAGTATAAGAGACACAATTAATTTGTAGATTATATTATTACGAGTTCGAGCTGAATTCAAATTCAATGATATAATGTTTTAAAAAATAAGCTAAAATGAAACTCAACCAGAATAATAATAATGAGATTTTTTGTGTTTTTAATCGTTGATTGTGAAAGAATATACTACTCGAGTCAAATCAGAGGTTAAGTATTCAGCTTAAACTGAATTTGAATTGATCGAGACATTTTATTGAATCAAATAAATATAGATTCAATTTGATTTGTTCACACCCGTAACTATTTTGGAGTGGGCATGTTTCCAGACCATAACCGACCCGAATTGAACCCCTCGGCTCTTAATATATGAAAACCGAACCCAAAATACTACATGAGAAACTGTCTAGTTCTGGCGGTTCGGTTTTGGCCCTCTCAGTTGAAATCGATTAGTTTTTCTATCATGAATTCATAATCGACTTATATGCCAAATTTGAGTCCGATTATAATCAAAAAATTAAATTTGCAGTTATAAAAAAATCAAACGAAAACCAAATGTTAATATTTAATCATTACAACATAATAGAAATATAAAAGTTTTTAAAAATAATAATAAAAGATAAATAATATGCGTCAATGGACAAGAGACAGACACGTAGCGATGAAAACCAGTTTATTTCTTATCAATTAACTGACGGTAATGAATTTTGAGAGTTAGAATCGAACAAAAATTAAATCGTTCTCTCATATTCAAAACCAAAACTAAATCATTAATCACAATTTCGGCTTTCCAGTTTCAGATCTAGTTTGGGACCGGTTCTGGGTCTAAAGTGTCCACCCTAGACTTTATACACTTATTATACGAATCAGGTCTGTGCTGTGTATATATAAACAAATCATAAATAAAGAAATCAGGTCTGTACTGTGTATATATATGTGTAAATACTTACAATGAAACCAATATTGCTCTGCACTTTTACATACATACACTTTTGACTCATTACACTCATCAAACAATCAAAACATTCCAATGTTTGTATATATTGTCCCCAAAACCATACACACTATGTTCTTGTCAAACCCTAGGAGCCTTCTCTTCCCCAATGATCCATCTCGAAAGCCTGCTTGGGTCTCCAGCGAAGGACTTGCACGATCTCGGGATGATTCCCAGGTCGGAGCCTATCTGGTCGTACTCCTTGAGTGCCGCTTCCATCTCCTCTTCAACGGAGACACTGTCCACAACGTCGATTGAGCCTCTCTCGCGCAGAGCTTCCGCGTAGTGCCTCTCTCGCTCGGGGTCGTGTTGGAACGGTTCCATCGCGAGGCCCTGTGTGGAATCAGGAGTATTCACAATCGTAGAACTCAAATTCAATTCTGGTTCACTATAGAGGAACAAAAGAGCAGTGTCCTAAAAATTCCCGACTTTTCCAATTAATCCTCTATAATTCCTGATTAATCTTTCGATCCGTTTTATTTTCCAATTAATCCCCTATTAGTCCCTATAAGCCCTCTCCGCTGGACTAGCGCATAGTGTTTTTTAGAACACTACAAAAGAGTAATGATTCGGAAAAAAATTGAAAGTACCTGACATAGTTCGGCGTAATGCTTGTGTATTTCGCTGGTTTCGTCTTGATCGCCGAGGAGGGTTCCTCCGTACCAGCCGTTGGCTTCGTCGACCGAGGTCATTTCGAGGTACCTGTAGAGAGCGAGCCATGAAGAATGTACCATAAGAGAGAGCGTAGACAAATACATCGTGAATGTTACTATTTAGTCTATGGGGATAATTGCAAAAAAACTCGCAGTGCCAACTATCCCAATTCATGAACTGCGTTTATTGCAAAAACTATCCATCAACTACACGAAATATCCCGAAAAACAATTATGTTGACATCGTTATTACATAATCAAATTCTCAAATAACTAATTAAATATCGAGGTCAACTATCCTTATTTAATTTTAAATTTGGAGGGCAAACCCGTCATTTTGAAAAGAAAAAGTGGGTGGCTAACGTAACTGAATAAGTGGTTTTCCTGTCTGTTTTGACGGATAGTTTTTAAACATAGTGCACAGATACTCCCTACAAAGGCCGGATGTACTCGACATGTTTTTGTAAATATCCCTAATATATATTAAGAATCAAAAAATGGCAGAAGCAACTCAGACTTGTAAATAACATTTTCATAAAATGAACCTCTTGAGGTAGCTAAGAATATATAAGGGTATGTGAAAATGGGAATGTGTTTCTATAATTATGTACCTTTGGAAGATGTCCTCTTCGCATATGTTACTACCCGAAGAAAGCCACTGCAGGTCACAGAAGCCATCGACTCCTGTCTCATCCTGAGATCCTTTGTTTGCCATTTCAGACGACTGTAGCTTTTGTGCAGAGCCACTTTCATCGTACTTTCTTTGGCCAAAGAGCCAATTCGGACTCTTCAGTTGTATTTCACTGCACAGAAGTTGTTCAAGTTCGGGAATTATCAGTAACTGTATCAGATCGTTATATACTCTTTTATAATTAACAATATGCAATAATGCAATCCATTTCGGCGCAAAAAATATTGATGTCTCAGTGCTGAGTAGAAACATAGAAACTGGACTTCTAAGCGTTTTGAAAATCCCCCATTAGTCCTCTATTAATCCTGATTAGTCCCCAAAAGTCCTATCTGCCCGTTTAGCGCCTAGTGTTTTTTGGAACGCTGATATATGATAAGAGCATAAATGAATTGAGTTAACAGAAGATAGAAACTAATTGAGAACCAAAACCCAGAAAAAGCAAGTAAAATGAGCAGACAGAGAGAAATAAATGACCAGAAAGAGTGCACACAATTCAAAACCGTACAAAACTAAAATTTTCAGTGAGGTTGAAACATTACGCTGCATCGGGAGCCACACCGGAGGTCCCCGCACCACCGCCGGGTCTATGGTCTGCTTCACTGCAAAGCCTCACGTTCCTGATAGAACTACATGTTTTCTCTATCAATTTATCGAATGACGTCAACTTCATCCGCAAGAAGTCTTCTTTGCAAGCTGCAACAGGAGTGAGGGTGACTCCAGCTCCGGGCATTACACAAGGTTCAAAACTGGAACATTGAGGACGTAAACAGTTACGAGGCAGAAAGAACATCAAACAGAAAGAGAAGATCAACGGAAAAACACATTTTCACCAACAGGATTAACGTATGTATACATGTGTAATCTTTGAGTCTGCAATTGTGAGCTAGTATATATGTGCAAATTACTCAACGGAATACGAGAATTTACCACTTATCAGGGAAAAAGTCGTCTCCTATTCCCGACACGTGAAGATAATAATCAGAATCCAACTCCCAAAGAGCAGGTTTACCATCTTGTGGTTGGAAGTAACCTAGAAATCTGGTTAAGCCGCAAGACATTAATTAGTGACCTAGAAATCCAATGTATATATGTAAACAAAGAAACTGGGATAGGAAATTACAAATTTATTGCATCTTGCTTCTCTCCATCTGTATAAGCATTACTGTAGTAGCGCTTGATAGACTTGAGAAACTCCCTTGACTGAGTCGTAGCTTTCCACTTTCCCTGCCTTTCTGGAAATACCTAAAACTCGATGCAATTCATTGGTATCAGGGGGTTCAAACACATTACAGATGTTCGACAACATTACATCTCAATTTCAGGCCACAGTAGACGTACCGTGTTGTGAGCTGCAGAGCCGCCATATTGGTGAGCGAGAGCATCCCCCATGCTTTGGTACATATCCATAAGAGCTGCTGCAATACTACTATCCGGATCCACCTTAGGTACATTAGTCAAACCCATTGCATGAAGTTGACGGCCTAGAGCTGCTAGGCCATAAGCGTATTGGGCTACATTTGTGCGATCCAAGCAATCAATACAATTGGTACGAAGAACTCCACTTTGGAAGTGTGATCCTACACCTATATGCTTATCCCCTTTATTCTGTTCAGAATCACCCTCCTTTTGATGAAGAACGGAATTGACAGTTTCATTAACACTTCCAGTTCTTCCTAGATCCACCGAATTAGCTCTAAGGTCTCTAAGAGAAGGATCCCTGCGGAATATAGGAGTAAGTTAAAGACCTGTGAAGTTACTGTTTTCCGAGGTCCAGGCAAAAAACCACCTATTATAGTGCAAACTAAGAACCCGTCTCAGCTGTTCGATTGACAAAATAAAGCGTTGATATCAGAACAGTCATTAATAGGAAATTAATTAAATAAATTCAAGTTCACCAAAATGAGGTTTAATCTTAGGCCTCTATGTTGATATGAGTTCTTAGTTTCCACCACAACAAAGGTTTTCAAAACGTTAGTTCAAAAGATTGGATAAATAGAATTTAGTTGGACACTTGAGTATAAATTGTAGAGATAATTTCACACTGCATCCCCTAGAATAAGCAGAATCTCACATCACCCCCTACAATTATTCTTCTCACATGCACCCCCTTACTTTGGTTATTATCTCACTTGGGCATTTTCCGTCCAAAATTGAGGTTAAAAAGACAAAAATGCCCATACTTTTGTTTTAAATTTTCAAATGTTGCCATTTTTTCCACACCCCACCATTTCTCTCTCTTCTTCCCCAAACATCTATTTGTTTCTCACTCTTCTATTTCTCCACCTCCATTAATGAAGATCTAAATCAAGACCTCAACAAATCAAGACTAAAAAATCAAAACTAATATGCCAAAAATCCCTAAAACAAGAACCCACATCAAATCCATATACAAATTTGACGTGGGTTCTTGTTTTTAGGGGTTTTTGGCATATGAGTTTTGATTCTTTTAGTCCTTGATTTGTTGAGGAGAGGTCTTGATTTAGATCTTCATTGATGGAGGCGGAGAAATGAAAGAGTGTGAAGTGTGAAAAATGGCAACATTTGAAAGTTTAAAACAATAATAAGGGCATTTTTGTCCTTTTAACCTCAGTATTGAATGGAGATGGACGAAAGCTAACGGAAATTGTCAAAATAAGGGGGTGCATGTGAGAAGAATAATTCTAGAGAGTGTTATGTGAGATTCTGCTTATCCTAGAAGGTGTTGGGTGAAATTATCCCTAAATTGTATCAAGGTAAAACAACCAGAAGACTTTAACGGCAAAATGGAAGTATACCCGTCAGCTGAAATAGTACGGAGAAACATAATACCTTCCCATGCTTGTCCGAGAAATCGGCTTGACTCTCCTCTTGACAACAGTAGATTTGCCACTATAGTAAAAACCAGTCAAATCAAGTGCTTCACTAGCCACAGCACCCAAAACTGCCAAAACATTGGCTGACTTGCTTTAAAACAAAAGGCAAAAATATAAAATGTTAGTCCGAGGTTACCTTAAACTCTCATTGGGGGAATCATTCAGATGCTTACCTTTTAGCAAATTTATGAAAATCCCAATGGATGAACTTAAGATGGTTTTCTTCTGAAAGAATTTGGTTCAGATACCCAACTGCATTTGCAAACTCACGCCTCAGCATCATTTCTCGAGGCCTTTTCTCAACAGTCTGCATTTTGATGTTTGAATGAGCACTAGGAAGCAAATAGTCTGACCCGTATGTCATTTCGATTATCATAGTAGAAACAGAGTATAATGATGGTTCAAAAGGAGTATATAAAGCAGACAGGAAGAGCAATAGACATCATTTCAACTATTCATGTATATAAATATAATATAAAAATAAAGAGGGAAAAGAACATCATAAAAAAAGAACTAACAGATATCAAAAAGCACAGTTTAATGCTGAATGAAATATATAATTGAAAACTAACCTTTATTAGATTAAGCACAATAATTGGGTTGCCATATCTCTGTGCCAGGTCTTCAAAGTGCAATTTGGTTGATTCATATGTAGGATCATATCTCTGCACTGAAGTCCAAACAGGTACAAAAGGTTAAAAGAAACTTAAGCTAGATACATAATTGTTCAGTAACAATGTTATCAAACTATATATTTTTCAATATTCTTACAAATTATATCTGGTTTGGGACTAAATCTGGAAGCTTCTTGTGACCAGAAAAGAGGAATCGAGCCGCGCATCTGTACAACAGAACTCATTTTCCCCTTGGAAGAACCAGCTTCTTCGTCAAGAACAATCTGTTCGGTTTCAACATCATTTGCCACCCTTCCCCTATCATTAACTCCCCTTTTCAAATAACTACAAGCCATGGAAATGAATAAATAAACCATCAGTGCATTACCCCGTACATAAGAAACAAAGAAACAGACCAACTATAATTTACTATTGAGTGGAGAATTATTGGTCCACCGGAACAGTTTTGGATAAACCTCCCTCCTACATAACTGATAAATAAAGTCGGCTAAACACTAATATGTGTATCAAGCATAGTATCATTCAGTAAACATCCTTGAGAATATGAACACCAATAATTGTTCTCATATAAAGGGAGAATCCGTATAACAGAATAAGAAAACTCTTCATACAGTAATGCAGATAATTTCTTTTACAGCCATAATTAGATGCATACTCTACAAATATAAATAAATAGACAAATGAAACCCTTCATCCCCTAACCCCTATTGCAAAAAGAAGGGTGTGATATGATATTGGGAACCATTCACATATGTATAAATTTGTGCTCGGCGCCATAACATACCGTGTTCCTGCAAAATGACGAGAGCGCCTAGAAACAAGAGAAACACTGAAGTCCCTCCCAAAAATTGAAAGCCTAACCTGCCATCATCATATACACCTAATTGTTCAAATACAAAAATGAAAAGTATAACGCTAGACCAAAATGAGTCGCGAGGTACTCGTGTACAAAGAGAAAATGCTCTCTGATTACAATTGACTCAGTGTGTTCAAACAAGGACTGATAAATCAAGGAAACAAAATATATATATGAATAAGACGATTCAACATACTTGCTTAAAATTCCCATGAACCAATGCTATTGTCCAAATAGTGTTATTGCATCTCGATCGAATGGATTCTGTCAGATATGCATTCCAAACAAATATGTTATCATATGGCATCCCTTCCTCACCCATTGATAGCACATTCTTTTGCAAACTTTGCATTATAGGATATGTATAGCTGTAGAAAAAGTCTTTAGTTAAATCTACACTGGACAAAAGCTTCTTGTACCTGCAATTGAAGCAAACCAAACATTAATCAGGCATATACAAGTCAAACAACATATTTATAGACAGTGAAGTTATATGGCTTAACTAACCACAATTAAAAGTCCACAATATCAGTAAAGGAAATGGCCATAAGGCAAGATAAGTCCTTTGTTTTACATGAAACCTTGGCAAATATCGCAGCCATGAACCAAAATTTGAATGACTGTCTCACTAAGAAACTTGTAAATACATTAATCCAGCAATTTACAAGTTATTGTAACAAGTAACCACCATGTCGGTTGAATGGTGAAACTCTACCATTATTTTCTCATGATAATTAGATTCTAGGAAGAAATCATATAACCATGTAGATATGCAAGCATGAATAAATTATATACCAAAAGGGAATACATACCTCAGCTCTGTTTTAGAATGTGCCACATCAGACTGAATTGAAACATGTGGAATCGTAACCAACTGACTCTCATCTATACTATAGATTGCATGGCCACATACACATCCAATTTGGCGGCGCTTAGTAACCAAAATCAAATAATAAGACTCCAAAAATCTAATGCAACCTGTAAAAACAAAACAAAAAGATATACCAATCTTCAAATAAAACTGAAGCCGTGAAATACTGAAAAGTGACAAATGAATAGACTAACACAAACCTGCAATGCCATATACTTTAGCCACAAAGGACAGGCCCCCAGTGGCACGATTGCCTTCAGCAATCCGCTGGAGCAAATTCTTGATTTCTTGCTGTGTGTAAACCACAGGGTCTTCACTGATACTGAGATCAGATGGTTCTGAACGATCAATTTTCAACACCCGGAAGAACCTCTTGTTCCTGTCACTCCCAATCAGGTAAAATCTCTGCTTGAACAACCCAAAACAATATAAATTAATGAAACATTCAACACAAACTTCTTGACGATAATACAGCTAGTGAGATACTCTATGTCGACAGAATCAAGGAAGAGAATGAAGCCATAACCAACAACATGAATCATTCCAGGTCCTGGTAACAAACCAAATACAACAAATAGTGGTGTCTCGCAAACAAAAAAATCATTTTATGTATTAAAACCTTGTAAATAGTTCAACAAATCATGGCACTTCGTTAACTGTTGGTTCATCAATACTAGATGTTATTGGCCGGGAAATGGCACAAAACCTGCATAAAGCCCAAAAAATTCTCTCTTCATCACACACTTAAATTATCCAAATTTCATAAACCCATCAACCATTCTCCAAACACAGTGCCAATTCACGTTAGAAATGGCTTCAAATGCCATCAAACCCAGAACCCTATTTTTAGCTCACTTCTCAGAAATCAAATACAACATCAATTTCACCAAATTCTCCGTAAATCAGATTCAACGCCAACATATCTTCACTTCATTACCCATAACATGATACAGAACCAAAAACCCAGAAACAAATCCCCCTACTTTTCTCCATTTTCCACCATGAAACACAAAATTGCACAAAACACACATACACCAAATCAAACAAGGAAAAACCCAAAATCACGAAATTCATTTCCCTCCGTTTACTCAGCTCAAGAACACAAAAACAAACTCACCGCTCTGGTCTCGTAGAGCCTGAACTTCTCGAGCGAGTAGAAGGAATCGGGATCGGGATCGATGGCGGGGTGGATTTTCGCCGACGAATTGCCGTGAGGACGCAAATTACTCTTCGAATTCTCCGATTTGGCCATTGAAATGAAATTTCGAGCTCCAGTTACTGATTTCGAGCTGGGTTTGCTCCGAGCATTGATTTTTCGATTATGGGTTTTGGGGATTTTTGAGAGCTTTATATAGTCTTTGATCGGATTGGATTGGAAAGTCCCGAAACTGGTCTTCGATTAGCGCCTTCGGGACTCGTAACTCGTTCGTCCTCCACACGTGTGCGCTTTTATTCCCATAAATTTAATTTATAAAATAATTGTGAGTATTATATCAATTTTTTTTTAAATCCTAAAATTCATATATAACATATTTGAATTGAATGACCCATTTATGATGTTCTATTATATTATTGTGCTCTTTGATGCTACACGATCAAATTAGACTGTGGGTGGTTGGAGAGAACGTTGAGATTAAGGTGGGATTAGTAAAAATAAATCGAATCAAAATTACAAAGAATTATCCGAATAAGACGAAGATTTTTACAACATTATTAGATATTATTGGATTTGTGAACTAACAAGTACATGTACAAGCGAACTAGTTAGGATGATCATTATTTTGAAATCGAACCAAATTGGTTTATACTGTTCTAAAATTTGAAAGACCATACCCAAAACTAAAGATAGTTAAGGATAATTTACGAGCCTAAATAGGCCTTAAAATTATACAACTCAAACGATTTAACTATTCTTTAGTTAACCGTGATTCTAATTTATGAGAACCGTATATGAACCACAATTCTATAGTTATCTAAAAAAAATAGAACTAATTCCAGTTCAACTCAATTCCAAACACAAAATAAACACCCTAAGACTAGTCGATTAAGTTCCAAATATAAATAAATACCAATTATGGTATTTAAATACTTTAAACTGAAAAGTAAACAATTATAAGCATCCAACATAGAATTGAAAACTTTTGGGTGATTGAACTTGATATCATTCCATTTATGGCATTTGGATGATTTACCTATATATAATGTATAAGGTCATCTCCAATGTTATATCCATATATTTAAAAATTATTACCCAATGATTGAGTCTCTATATCTATTTCTCTCCAACCAAATCTCCAAAATTATCTATATACGTCACATCAAATATTACTTTTATTATTTAATAATTTTACATATTATATTTATATAATTCTAATTCTAATAAATTATTTAAATATATACATTAATTTACTAAAAATAAATGTCATATAATAATCAAAATTTTATATAATAAAATATTAAAAATAACACATCGAATAAAACAAAATTAATTCTACGAGTTAGTAAACTCGTCCCAACGAGTAATTTTAGTCAATATTTCGATCTTCTTAGTGAATAAGAAAAATAATTGTGTTTGTTTATTTATTATTGTAATTGAAAATCTATATTTGTTGTCGAATTTTTATTTAAAATCATTATTTGTCGTCGATTCTAATGAAAAATATATTTTACAAAATAAATTACAAATGAAGTTATAATATAATAATTTTTATATATTCAATTTACAATCAAATTAAATAGATTAATTAATTTCTTTTAAAAAAAATACACATAAATTACACTCATGAATAAAAATAAATTTAAATACTCATTTATTACACTCATAAATAAAAAAATAATAGCATTTCACTTGACACCAATTTATTCACTTTTGGAGATTGCAATAGTGTGTATTCAAATTTGAAGACTCACTGTAGCAAATATGCATATTTGGATACCTGCGTTGGATATGCATATTCACTTTTGGATATGCATATGCATATTTGGATACAGGATTGGAGATGCCCTAAAGAAACAAAGTGAACATTTTCTTTGACATGAAATATTTCAACTCACTCACATTACAATAAGGTTGTTCATGTTGCTAACCATACCAAGAATGTAGCAAATCTCATTCAAGCAAGAACAAGCATCAACTTGCAGCAAGTAAAAATATATCTCATGCAGAGTAAAAGCAATTGACTGTTCAATAACACACACATCGAAACGAAACACCTATGAACCGCTAAAATAAATATAAAAAACCCGAGCATACATAACTCCCACGCGACGCCTCAAAAAGTTAGAGGAAGGCGTCCTTCTCGAGCAGCTTCAGCACATCGTGTTGGTTGTTGAGCTTGGCGACCTCAATGGGGGTCTTCCCATCCATGTTCTGGAGAGTGCTGTGTAAAGCGCATAAAAACAACGAACAAGCGGTCACGTACATGAAAGAGATAATGAAGTTCGAATAGATATTTGTGAAAAGGTTGCGCCGTATTGTCTTACACAGCAGCACCGTTCTCCAGGAGAAGTGCCACGCACTCCTTCCTCCCATAACCGGCCGCGTAATGGAGCGCGGTGTTCTTGTTCTTGTCTAGAGCATCCACGGCCGCTCCAGCCTCTAGGAGGATCTGAGCACACTTAACCTGAGATCGAGCACCAGACATTGTATTCAATATCTTGAAAGACATGGCGAGCATGGAATATTCGAAAAAAAGAGTTTCAAAAATCAGACATGCAAATCAAATATCATTACTAACAGCTATAACAGATATGCTAATGAAACAGCAGTGTTCATATGGACTATGGAGTATATGATACCTCGCCATATCCACATGCAAAATGCAAAGCTGTCCTCCCCTCCGAATCTTCTTCATTCTTGTCAGCACCGGCCGCCAGAGCACTTTTTAAACCCTAATAAATGAAGCGACAAACTTGAAATCTCATGCAAGAGCTGATAAAATATTAATTGTGAACAAAAAGATATCGGATGTTTATAGGGGAAAAATGGTGTGTGCTAAGTTTATCAAATTCCAGGAAGGCAGACAACAGTGGTGCAGTAAATACAGCATATACCAATGGAAGGCAATGACAGTGCCAATAGTAATCCACATCGTGCTAGCATTTGAAGCATGAGATTCTATGTACCAAAATAACTCCTACAAGACAGTAATGAATACCAATACTGCTTAATTATGCACATTCATTTAGCCTGAACATTTCTTGAAACAAAGAAGCATTTCATTTCAATTATGCAAACCTATGGTACTTCTTGCATCGGAGATGACTATCAATGCTATTGTATATTATGACTACTACGAATAGAGATAGGTACTTGATGAATCCACCGTGTCTTATATCTGTGTTGTGATGGATCTACGTGCATAATTTACACAGGTTGGTAATTTACAGTTCTATTAACGGATAGAGGGATCTTTAAGTTCACAATTGCAAACACAATTATTTTTCTGCTAGTCAGCAGCATACTAACCAAATAATAGAAATAAATAAATACGAGCATATTATAAGATGTACCTCCTCATCACCGGTGCTAGCAGTATGATGAACAATGGACTCATCATCATTTCCAGCTTCTTCTGTTTCATCTGCATCATCATTTTCAGCTGAAGTGGCTGCATCGCCAGAAACCGCAAGACCCATTGCTTCACCCAATTTCTGCAAGACATCTTTGTCGTTCCAGTACCTACAGCAGCAGCAACAACGTTCTTCAGACAAAATGCAATGCACTTGAATCTAAAATTCTATTACTTGTTATACAGAACAAAATGGATGTACTTAAGGTAATTGTCTTAAACACCTATTCACCACAGGAAAATAAAAATAAAAATTATAATAGCCCTGTTGTGCACTAATACAATTATATTTCCAACCTCATCATAGCAGCAGGACCACCACTCTCTATCTCTTCAAGAATAGGCTTCAAAGATGGATCTTCTTTGATGCGTGCCATTCGTTCCTCAAGTTGGTCTTTGTTTGATGGATTTGCAAAATTCTCAAGCATGCTAGACATTGATGGATCCTGAAAAGAGAATATCAAAATTATAAAAGAGGAAGATGTTTCACAAAACTTGCATGAAGAATGATATTGATAGCATTCATTTTATAAGGAAATAAATAAATACCTGCATTAAAGCACTGCCAAGGCGCTCAGCCATGGTCATGAATTGAGGGTTTTGCATAACTTGTTGCATTGTTGAATAATATTGTTGTGTATCAAACTGGGGAAGACTTTCTTCTGTAGGTGCAGCTTGAAAAGTTTTCTGCAGCTGCTCGGCCATCTGATTGAATGCAGGATCTTGTGCTATTTGTGCAGCTAATTCCTTGATGCTTGGATCCTATGTGCACACGCAACAAGCAATTATGATTGGATTTCAAGTCCTTTTAACACGAATACCATTTTGTATAATTTCAATCTTCACCCTCGTGAAATTATGTGAAAATCTGACTAACATCAAGCAGTGGATAGGTGTTGAGATTGAATAGCAAATAAAATCAAAAGAACGTAGCACATGCAAAACCAAATCTCAAAAAGTATAAAGGACAGCTTACATTAAGCAATCCAGACATTGCAGAGAAATCAAAAGGGTTGGGTGGAACTGGAAATCCAGCTCCAGGAGGAGGAACTGATGGTGACTCCGTGGAGGAATTGGAGTTAGCCTTGTCATCTGAAAGCACAGGACGTACATGGGAATATAAGTAATATAGCGTGTGATTAAATAAGGTCAGAAGCAAGCCACCTTTATATATAAACAACATTAAGGGCACGAACAAGTCAAGACTCAAAGTGATCTATTCTCAAAGTGAAGAAGTCAGATTTCAAAGAGATAAGTGTTGTGCAATCAACGCAAATACAAAATGCAAATTTGAGAAGAATAGATGAGACCTATATATACTTAAGAAAGAAAAGTTCAAAATCATATAATTTTACAAGATCTCTTTCCATTGAATGGAAAACAAGGAAAAATAATGCATGTGCATCTTTCTGATGAATACGAAAATTGCCCGTTATGCACATAATCTGAAGCCCATTCCATGCATGCAGGTTTACAAACATGCTTACTACACAAGAAATGAGTAATTTGATCAAAAATAATATGCAACCATAATCTAATTTAAAATTAACAAAGGGGTCTTCTCTTATAATTCCAATTGCTAGGCTTCATCATCAATACAAGCCCAAACATGTGCCCTCCTTATCTCCATCACAGTGATTGCTTTAATCATCTCAGATAAATTAAAAGCATCAATCACCAACCAAATGCATAACTCTCTCTCATCCCCACCCTCAACAGAGACCCTTATCCACAGGCACTTGGCCACAATGTCTCCAAAATCAAAACTTACTTCCAACAAGCTCTTCACCACTCAACAATCCCCATTCCCATGTCCCATACATCAATTACTCAACCACAGTAGTCAAAACTCATTGACACAAAAGACCAATCACAGATCACAAAACCCAAAACCCAAAAAAAATCAAATTCATCACTCTAACCAAACCAAACAAAACCAAACCAACCAATTCTACTAAAAATGATAGAACCCAGACATAGAGCTCACCAGCAGGAGCATCCTTCTGAGAATTCGAAGCCATTTCAACTGCAAAAACCCACAAAACCACAAATTAGAGAAACGATCAATCGAGACAAGAACAACCGGAGAATTGATCAAGACAGGAAATTGAAACCAATTACAGAAACTAGACCGTCAAGTGCTGAGAATTCCCCGTGAAATCGAACCTGATTCGCTTCGATCGACGGCGAAATTGGGATCGGAGCAGTGCGAGAGAGAGAGAGAGAGAGCTCTCTGTGGAGATTTAGGAGAAGATAGGGATTGAACTCAAAACCCTATGATTCACCACCACCACCGGTTACATTAATAATTGAAAAATATATATTATATATATATTTATTTATTTATTTAGAAAGAAAAAACTGCAAGCTAGATTGTGGGGCCCACACTCAATCCTCATCTTTTTTGCCTTCCCAAAACGTATGGCTCTTTCCGGATTGCAATTTATACCAAATCTATACATATTGGAAAATAATTTTTAATAAAATACGTTTCCATATTTGTTCTGATTTAATAAATTTGATTAGGGACCAATTTGAACATTTCGAGATCACGGGGTTTTTCATCCTTGGAGGTCGTAGCTCTGCATGATGCTAAACGGGTCGAGCTGAACAACTTTGGAGTAATCATTAGTGAACGGTGTTGCGTATTATCACTATCGGAACTTTTGTGCTTTGTTTTGCTCGTAATCAAATGGCTCACGAACTGACCATGTTTATTTTAACTAACAGTAGCTGTGAATGATGGTGAGGGGTCAATCCCACCATGTTCGTCGTATCCTTTATATGGAAATATGGGGCCAGGGGCCCTTCCCTTGATCTGTACTGATGAGAATTTGACTCCACGTGAAATTGAGCAAAAGGCTGCTGAATTAGCCTACTTCTTGCGTGTACCGATCGAAGTCTTTTGACTTTTTAAATGAATCCAAGCGAATAAATCGAAGAAATGCTTTCGTCAGCAGAGAACACAAGGTATGGATGCTCTTTTCTTTAGAAATCTTTTTTCTATAACCTAATTGAATAACCGAAGGTTCTTCAAAGCAAAAGAAAAGGTGCATTCGAGTCAAAGCAAGACGTATATGAAACACCAATCAAATCGTAACGAAATCTCTTTTGTAACCCAAAATAAAAAGATAAAAAGAGTTTCTATGCGTATGTAGCGTATGTAAATTTACACTCAACTAAATAACATAATAACAAAAGAGGTAAGGAATATTTAGTTGTCCGGCTTGATGTCGGGTTAGTTGTTATTTAATTAATAAAATTCGTTTTTCCTTCAAAAAAAATAAATTTGATTAGGGACCAATTTGAGCGTGGCTTAGTGGTTAGCACTACTGGCTCTCTAGGTTCAGACAAATGTTCGAGGCTCAACATAAAATTAAATAAAAAATCGATAAGTCAAATAATAAGTTAAAATGGTTTCAAATGTGAAAATTTCATAAAATTCATAATCAAATTGGACTAGAAATCGATATATTGAAAACCAACCTGAATTCTATCGGTTAAATTTAAAATCGAACTGTGAACGGGTTCGATTTTTAGAACACTGATTAATACTATCGATTTCTCGTTATGTGCCGAATCTTGAACAGCTTGAGAACTAACACTTTCACAAGCTTTAAACTCTTTTGCTCACAAAAGAAAAGAGATACTTGTGTAAATTGAGCCAAGGAGTTGATGCCTCCATGCGCAAGAAAGGCACAAGATTCCCAAGAAACTCAAAAGATAAAACATAATGTAGAGTTCACGCATGAGGTCGCAGATTTCAATTCTTGTCGAGGTACTCCAAATTCATTAAATATTTGCACAAAACTTTGTTTTCTTTACAACCAAACATGTTTTTCATCTGTACGAGAGGAAAAAATCAAGAACAGTAGCACATATACAAGATACATTTTCACGTAATAAGCACGAGGTCTTTTATTCCAATCCTTGGACTCGCCTGTGACAAGCATGAGATCACTGATTCCAATTCTCGGACATGCCCGCCATTCTTCATCATCAAGAAACTCAAAATCATGAAATATTTGCACAAAACTCTTGTTTTTTTTCTTTACAACCAAACATGTTTTTCACCTGTACGAGAAAAAAATCAAGAACAATAACACATATACAAGATACAGATTCACGTAATAAGCATGAGGTCGTTGATTCCAATCCTTCAGACATGTCTGCCAGTTTTTTTCAGTTTCCTCCAGAAAAACTTGGCTCTACCTCAGCTTCCGGATAGGCAACGCCCGCCCGAAGAGCTTCTCCACCTCCTCCGCCTCCATCTTGAGCTCGCTCAGGACGTTCATCTCCTCCTTGCTCAGCCCCCGGAAGAAGTTCTCCTGATCCTGCTGTAGCTCCCTGAACCCTTCGGCCAGTCTCTCGAGCAACGTCCTCTCGGTCCTCCCGACCTTCTCCACCTCCCCCTCTATCTCCTCCTCGATCTCCTCCACCTCCCTGACTAGCGTCCGCTCCCCTTCCTCCACCGTCCTCTCCAGCCTCTCCACCAGCGGGGGCTCGGGCCCGCACGTGTTGTCCGTCCTGATGAACGTGCTGAAATCGCGCCCTACACTCCTGGCCGCCCTCTCGAGCTCCGGCACGATGCTCTCGGGGAGGACCGAGGCTCTCGTGTAGATGACCGCCCCGCCGTATCCGTCCCACGCGTCGTTTCTTCCCCGATAGTACACGAATACATAGTCGTCGGGTTTGTTCTCAATCTGAGATGACAGAATGTACCTGCACATTTATGTAGGTCACAGTTTTCAGACAGCAAGTTCATATCACAAACCTAATTGTCCTCAAATGAAGTGAAACACATGTTTTCAGAGATGTTAAGGATAATCATCATCCTAGAAAATAAGGCATGGCATAACCCAAAAATGGCAACAGTTAAAACAGAGTTTTCAAGTATATTAGCTCAAACTCAAGTCGAAGTGTACTATCAGAATTTTGTACCGTCAAAAATGAAGTAAAAAGACAAAAATACTCCTGAAAATTACAATGCATCTTGACCAGTGTTCCAGAAATCCCTGGCCAGTCCGATTAGTCCTCAGACCCTTTCTGCCCGACTAGAGCCCAACATATTTCAGAATACTGATGTTGACATCATGATTACATGATCGGATTTTTTCTAAAAAAATGGAGGGCAAAATCATCATCACGTGCATTTATTATTATTTTAATTTGGAGGGCAAAACCATCATTTTGAAAAGAAAAAAGGGAGATCATGTGATCGAATATACGTGCGGAAAAGGGTAGTTGACAGATAATTTTTGCCATAAACGTCATACATGGATACTCCTTACAAAAGTCGGACAATTTTGTGCAATTATCCCTCATATTTTACAGACAGTGTTCTAAAAAACACAAGGCGCTAGTCGGGCGGAGAGGATCTTTTGGGGACTAATCGGGCAAGTCGGAGATTTTTAGAACACTCCTAACAGATATGACCAAATGTAGAC
Organism: Geranium rotundifolium; assembly: GCA_963920655.1. Lineage (NCBI taxonomy): Eukaryota > Viridiplantae > Streptophyta > Magnoliopsida > Geraniales > Geraniaceae > Geranium > Geranium rotundifolium. The sequence continues at coordinate 37,173,054 of OY987317.1, forward strand.
AGTAGACTCTCAAGTTTAGGACATAAAATTAAAAGCTGATGATGAATCATTGTAAGAGTTTCACACTTCACTTAAACTGAAAAGTTACTTACAGTCACATTCACTAAAGAGACATGTTTTTAAGGTACTATCATTTTCAGGACAAATGGTTTAAAAGAGAAACAAGAAACCAAATATAGTTGGGAAAATGGCAAAAAATGTGCTCTATAGTATGACATTTTTAGAAGAAGGTTCTCTGTTGTTTGTTAATAACAAAAATATGCTACGAACTTCACATTTTTGTGCAAAATATGTGTATTTTTATAAAAATGATGAAACTGCCCCTCAAATTAAAAATAAAGATTTTCATAACACAATTAACTAAAATAATTTGACTAAAAAATTTGATGATACAAGTTTTTTTTTTGAATCAGATGATACAAGTTTTAGTTGGAAGGTAAAAATAGAAAAACTTTTTAAAGCATTTATTGTAAAAAATATAATTCTGTACAAAAATGCAGAGTTCATGCCACTTTTTTGCCATTAACAAACAACGAAACACCTTGCAAAAACGACATACAGTAGGAACACCTTTTTGCCATTTTCCCAATATAGTATCAGCAGTAGAGAATTACCAGTCATCTTGATAATGAAGATACTCGTTGTCGTGATTGTAAAGCGCTGCGGGCTGCTCGGGGTCTTGAACGAAGCTCTGAACAGCAGACCGGGTAAAAAAGCCAGTATCCGGAGTCCGTATCCTCCAGGTCAGATTTCCCACAAGCCTGTCGCCTTCCATGTGGAAATCGTGCAGCTGGCAATCGAAAACGTCAAAGGTAGGGTTCAGACCGCTGGTTATGTACCACTTCCCAGTGAAATCCGCCATGTTGAAGGTCTTCACGAGCGCAGCGGGCTCGGGGATGGGAAACTCCCCCACGTCGGATTTCCGAGGCACACACTTCTTTCTCGAGACTGCACACTCGTTGAATTGGTCCACGACGCTGTTCTCAAACAGGTCTCCGCATTTTATCTGCAATAGAGAGGTGAAGGAGTCTATATGAGTAGGAAACATGATTTTTCTCAAATAAACCTAAGACGGGAAAATTCGGGAAGACTAACCTGGCATTCAGTCTCGTCAGGTCGATTGTTGCATGTCTGTAGACAAGCTACATTGGCAGCACATCCCGGGTTGGCAATACACTTGGCAAGCTCGATCCTAACAGGAATGACAGCCAAATGAACTAAATATGAATAAAAATGAACAATGGAAAAAGTTTACATAACGCCATCGTTGTATATATGATGTCATTTATAAATGTAAAACTTTTGTCTTATCATAACTGATACTTTTGATTAATATCAGTGTTCTAAAAATCTCCGACTTGTCCGATTAGTTCCCGATTAATCCTCTATAATTCCTTATTAATCTTTCAATCCAATTTATTTTCCTGTTAGTCCCCATAAGACCCTCTCTGCCTGACTAGCCCCTAGCGTTTTTTAGAACACTGATTAATATTAGTTTAATTCTTAATTTAACAGATTAACTTTTATAGCAGATGAAAAAAGTAGACAAACTTCTATTAAAAATGTTTGGAATTCAGAAATGTGGGAGACATATACTGGTTAAGGATTTTGTTTACCATATTAAGAATTTTTAACTCATGTTTCAAAATTTCCCTAATATTTGCCATGAAAGGTTTGTATTTGTAAAAGTGAACAGAAATTTTATAAAATCAAAATTCTACAAAATAAAGAGAACAAACGAATTCTCCATCTGTTATAAAATAAGTGTGTGTTTTTTGTAAAAAAATAAGGATTAGCAGAGTTAGTGCTCCAAATAAATTCTAAAGAAAACTTAACGGTTTTAACAAAAAAAAATTAACCCGGTTGGATTTAATACCTGCATTCCTTCAATAAGCAAGAACAAGTTTTCAGAGCATCGACAGCATTGGCCGATGGAATCACCAAGAGCATGCATGCCAACAATCCAGCTACTTTGACTAAATGCAATTGTGACTGTTGTTTCAGAATACCCGATAACTTTTCCTTAAGAACATCAAAAACCCCTTTTACCTGAAAATATGAATTCATCAATACAGATGTTAAAAAATCGAACCAACGCGGAAAAGAAAACAGTGAATTAATTGGTGATTTTGGAAACTACCTCAAGCTTACTCCTATTCACATTATTCGGTGAATTTATCATTTCCGGCCTGCCAGAGATCCGATTCAAACATTTTGATAGTAAACCGTACTGACTTCTGCACGGTTGTGACAGCAGGACATGCCTCGACTTTTTGATATTGCATTGGATTTTCACCAAGACGACTCCTTGAAAATGAGCCGCCCTCCTCCCGTGAAATCTTTTCTTGGTCGTGAGTCCCGATCTAGAATAACAACTGATGATGCTCTCATCACAAGACAAACGGATAAACCGTGGAGACAACGCCATATTTTACTACCTCGAACTCCAAATGCAACCTGGATATGGTATCGCTATGTTAGTAGTACTAGGGATCTCGTATCTGTAAAACAACAATCTTTATATGACATCATAAAAGTCCCAAAATTCGAAATCTCACAAACCCAAAACTATGTAAGCAAGTACAGTGTTGCACAATCCAACAACAATTCCCAAATCAAACTTAGTCGATAAGACGAAACAAAACAACAATTCCCAAATTGGGTCGTACAATCCAATGGGTACTAGAGAACTAATCAAACTTGTCAATAAGATGAACCAAAACAGCAATTCTCAAATGGGTTCCACAGATTGAGTAACAAAAACACAAGAAACCCAAAACAAACAACATTAACCCCATGTATCCAACAAGTACCCAATATTGAAAATTTGAAATTGAAGGACACAATCAAATGGGTAATACAGAATCAGCCAAACTAGCCAACAACATGAAACAAAACATCAATCCCAATCTGGGTTCAACAGATTGAGTAACAAAAACACAAGAAACCCAAAAACAAACAGCATGAAAGTAACATTAACCCCATTTATCCAATACTGAAAATTTGAAATTGAAGAGCACAATCAAATAGGTATTGCAGAATCAACCAAACTAGCCAGCAACATGAAACAAAACATCAATCCCCAATCTGGGTTCCTCATATTAAGTAACAAAAACACAAGAAACCCAAAACAAACAGCATGAAAACAACATTAACCCCATTCATCCAATACTGAAAATCTGAAATTGAAGGGCACAATCAAATGGGTATTGCAGAATCAACCAAACTAACCAGCAACATGAAACAAAACAACAATCCCCAATCTGGGTTCCACAGCATGAGAGCAACATTAACCCCATTTATCCAACAAGTACCCAACACTGGAACCCCCAAATTATAGAACTGAGAGACAGAGACAGCAAGTGGAAGATTGGGAACAGAGCTGACCTGAAATGGAGGTGAAGCAAGGTAAATGGGAAGTGGGTTTTGTGAAGGAGGCAATAATTTTCATGGCAGAGAGAGAAAGATGAGTTTTTGCAGAAGAAGGAAAAGAGCGCCAACGTGTGACTCTGTGTTGGTGCGAAGATAAGACCATCTTCTTCGTGTGGAAACCAGGCACCTAACGTAAACGACGTCGTATCGTCGTTTTAAAATAGTATGTTGATGATTGATCACCCAATAATACCATTTATTCGAAAAATAGAAAGAATTGAGGATACCAAAATTTAAAATATTTTTCCCTGCAAATTTATGAATTTTGGTTGAAGTTCAATCGAATCGAAGAGACATATATAAATAATAATAAAAACGTTAAAAGAAATTTGAAATTTATTTTAGTAAAGTGTGTCGAATCTAATGAATTCGGCGATCGGATGAAAGTAAGTAGGAGATTCACGATTCCTAATCAGGTCTAGTCGAGACGGTGATATCCACTGCCATGTACATGATATAAAAGTTTATTTTTGATATATACTAATTCTAAATATCGATCTTTTAAAATCATTTCGGTAAGAGATATAAAAAACATTAATTTCTCATATATCTTATCGAGATCGAAACAACCTTATTGTTATCCTTACCTGAACCTGAAAGTTGAAACTGAAAGAATTTGAAAATGTGACACGCGAATTTACTTGTATATGTTTATAATAATTAATTTAGGGCCTTGGAAAGTAAAGTGACTTACTTGTATTAAATTCTAATAATACATTTCATTTGCCATAAACGTAATTTTGATTAAAATTTTATTAGTAAATCATTAAAAATGTTTAAAATTATAAAAAAATAGGATAAATTCATAAACTCTAAATGAGGCACATTCTGTTACAAACAACTGTAGAACGTCCGAACATTTTACAACAGTTGTTTCAATGTGCGACACAGCAAGGTTTTACAGACTTAAAGTAACTACGGATCCGTCACGTTCTACAACTTTGCATTACACATTCTACACTTCCGAATTTGGTTTGTAGCAGATTTTTCTCTAAATTCATAGATATACGTACGTGATATTCGTAATGAATTTTTTAGCTTTGGGAGCAAGGTGTCTTTACTGATATTAATTTATAATAATACATTTCATTTACAAAAAAAACATGTAATTTTTTGGTCCTATCCACAACAGATGATCCAAACACAATTAAAATATTATATCATAGGAACGACGATAACTAGGTTGAAGGAGAGCTGTAAAAGAAGAACAGAACAACTAAGGAACAAGAATATTCATCATCTTCATCGATACAAGCAATGCATTATGGTCCTATAAGTACTCACCTCCACTCTTCACTATGGAAGGTTTTTTATTAGCTTCTTCTTTGCTTTTTGGCCTCAAAAAATAGTATATATTTTAGGTTTTGTGAGTGTTATGGTGTGATTTATCAGGTTCATGAGGATGAGACATGGTTCTACATGTGGGCCCAAGTTGATCATTTTCTTGTTCTTGGTGATTCATGATGTCTTGTGTGATGATCTTGTCAATTCTCCAGATGACCCTTCTTCAGGTAAATCATTTATCCATTTGGTATATTCGATTCTGACCCACGTCGGAAAAATGTGAATACGAAATGAGTTTTTAAAAAAACGGATCATATTCTGATATTATATTAGAATTTGATTCATTTATACATACACTCTGTGTGCTATTTTAATTTTGAATCATGATTTACTTACATCGTCTCGATGTTTAAAAAATTATTAGGCGATAGTCGGCGAAAAGGGTATTTTAAGAACTTATAAATAAGTAATTAAAAAGTAAATTAGATTGAAATAATCAAAAATTATAGTGGATTGATCGGTGACTAATTAGTAATTAAAAATTAATCGAGAATTATAAAGGAAAATCGGAGATTTTTAGAATATTATCAACTCCAGCGCTTACCCGGTCTAGGATCGGCCCACATTTTGGGAGTACTTTAAGTTTTTACACGTCGAAAGAAGGTGGATTTTATAACCGCTTTCGAGCATGCTCATATTTATTAACTTGAGTTCGTAGGCGAATGAAACTTTGTTTATTAACTATTCATAATCTATCATATATGTCCTAAAAATGGTACACACTAGTCAGAAGGTAATGGGTCTTTTATAAAATAGTCGAAAATTAATCAAATTTAAGAATTAATTTTAGATTAACATATAGTCAATCTAAAAAGTTAGAGATTTTTATAAAACAATGTTTATCGCACGTTTTACTAGAATATAATATTCGTCTAGACCAACCATCTATATATATTTTTTAAATAATTATTTATCAGTTCGAGTTTTTAAGTAAATCGAGTGAAATTTTTGTGTGTTGCTCTTGGCAGGTTGTGTGCTAGATTTCACTTCCTATCCCTACAAACCAACCGGAGAGTGCATAGGCAACCAAGAAACCATAAATGACTGGGACAGCATAAAGACAACCCTATGTTGTAGGGACGCCCTCACGGCCCTGTCCCTAGCCCTGGCCCGTCGGGCCCACAACAACTCGGGCGGGCCCGGCGCCTCCCTATTCCTCACCGAGGACGAGTGGCGCAAATGCAGCGGCCCGTTCAGCCGCCAGCATTCCATATCCGCCGCCTCGTGCGGGTTCAAAGACCTCTACTCGGGCGGGGCCAATAAGTGCTCCGCCCTCACGTATTTAGATATCAGGAGTCAGAAGTCGTTCAGTCACATCTCGAGCGTGTGCTCGAACATGATAAGTTCGTTGTTCAACGACGATTGCACGAACTGCACGAACGCGATAATAAAATACAGGGACAGTCTTTTGGGTCAGAAGGGGGTTGCGAATAATGACACCGAAAAAGCTATGTGCAGTGTAGCTATTGTTGTCTCTATTGCCGCGGACCATTTCGATGATCGCGCCGTGGTCGACGATTTCTATAGTTGCTTGCCTGCTTTGGACGAATTTGGTAAGTTCACTCAATGTCTCAATCTATATAATATCTCTGGTCTTATTATTTTTCTTAATTATTCCAGAAGTTGAACTCCCTCCAAAACTTCGTTTTCTTTTATTTAATAGATATTTTTTGCTTTTATTTTTTTTTAATTTAAAACTTTTTGTTAGTCTGACTTATTAGAGCAATATGTTTTGGACCTACGTTTCATGTTATGTTTGTAAATAACATAATTTAAAAAAAATTATAATTCGATTTATACGTGAGAGGTGGTGTTAGAACTATAGATCGAAAAAAATCCGAATTCTTTCACCAACATAAATAACAAGTTTGAGGATACACCTTTCAACTTAAACTTTTAGTTGAATTCGACTTTTATCACTTCTAAATAGGGACGACAATATGTTTAGTACCAAATGGATTTTGTTGATCTAATCCCGATATAATCTTGTATATACCTTGACTTGTTCATTTCTTGATCTTTGGAAAAATATATTATTTAGTCCCAAAAGAATGTTTTCTCCGGGTTCAATTGCAGTATAATTGAATTGAAATGATTCAATTATTGATTGCAAGGGTACTTTGGTAATTTCATAAGTTTTTTTTGGAATTGAGTGAAACGAAAACATATTTTGATTACCTCAAAAATTAAATTTTAAAAATGGCGATCTACGTGAGAATACAAATTTTTTTAATTACATATGTGGAATTAGTGGTGACTTACGTGAGATTACAAATTATGTGAAATTACTCAACTTTTATACAGTGCACAAAACGTAACATGATGTCATGCCCCGACACAGCTCTAAGGATGTATGTCATAACGTTCTTCGAAATATTCCAAACTCAACGCGACAAGACATGATTGAGTTCGAGACATTTTTTCACTCCATTTTCACCCAATTTATTTGCATATGAATTGACTTTTTCTCTGTTAAACTTATTCACAGTGCTTTTTCAATTTAAAATTAGGTTTGGAGGGTAAAACATCGAAATCGCGAGACAACAATCTGATCATTTTTTTTAATTTCCACCACGATATAATTAAATTCCAAATATTTTGTCACTTCTATTTCCTACTCAATTTATCTTATTTATTTTTATAAAATAATAACTCTGAAATCGCGAGACAACAATTTAATCACATATTTTTTTTTGATAATTTCCACATGAACAGCACCAGGATACTTGAAGCTCAAATGTAAGTGATCTAAAACTCAAGTTCTTGCTTTGAATTTTTTTTGGGTCAAAACTCAATGTTAAATATATTATATTAGTTATTAATATATGGGCCGAAACCCACTGCACTTTATATCTCTACTTAAACCAACTCAAGAATCGTGCATGAACTAACATGGTTCATTAGCTGATGATCACGACCAGATTCGACGGTGAAGTTGCTATGCGCAATCCTAATAGCCACCTTCGTGATGCTATTGGTGATTCTCTTGATCAAGATCGTGACCAAGGGCAAGGCCAAGCCTCTCAAGAGACCGGTCGAGTCGAAGGCGATGGTGACTTGGTCCGGTCTCTATCGCTTCTCCAAGCCCGAGATCGAAAACGCCATCAACTCTAGCAAGGAGACCAAGAGCTTGGGGCGAGGTAGCGCCGGGGTGGTGTACAAGGGCATCTTGCCCAGCGGACAGGTGACTGGTTGACTTTTTAGTCGTGAAGTCTGCTCAGATATATTTATTATCACAATATGATAATGGGATTGAATCATTATGGTTGGCATAAAGTCAAACTCGGCTAATGAGATTGAATCTTTTTAGTTATGGAGCTCGACCTGAGCTAGTTTGGTCGATTTAGGTTTCTCGGGTAAAGGATAGAGTGAAAGAACGGTCTAAACTCAGGTCGGTGGGGTTGATTTGGGCTTTTGGGGCAAAGGGTATAGTCAAATACAACTATTAATATTGACTTTATAGTTGTAGAGCTCGACTCAGACTATTATGGTTCTCATATAAAATATAGAGTCAAATCCAACTACTAAAGTTATTTGCTAGTGTACAAGCTCGAACCGAGCTAGTTTGATTGATTTGGGCTTCTCGGGTAAAGGGTGCAGTCAAAACCAGCCAGTAAGATTAAAAGTTTAGTTCTGGAACTCAACTCGAGCTAACACGTACGGTTGATTTGTGCTTCTCCAATAAAAGGGTAGAGTTCAACTCAATTAATAAATTTGAACTTTTAGTTGTATAGCTCGAACCAAGCTCGCTTGCTCGATTCAGGCTTCCCGAGTAAAAGGTAGACCTAAACTGAAATTAAATATTTTTAGTTGTATAGCTCGAACCGAACTAGTCTGGTCAATCAGTCTTTTTCATGTGAAAAGATAAAATCAAATCTAATTAATAAGATTCACCTTTTAATTTTAGATCCTTCCCAAACATTTTAATTATAAATCACGTATATAAATTATGTAATGATGCAATTCAAATTAAGAAAGTGTCGGATTTCGACAAAAGACTAATGCTTGACCATGATATACGATGGATTTCGGCCATACATGTCATCTTGGGGGTCAAAATAGCAATTTCTTAAATTTCTGGCACTTTTGGCAATTTTTTAATTTGTTTCCCTTTTTCAATTAGTTTAGGATTTTTTTCTGCAATTAGGTTTTGGCTATTTTATCTAATAAAAAAAATCGAGATTTCCCTAAAATCTATCACATTCAATATTCGCAACGAATTTTGATAAGAAGTTCTTCCTAGCAGCCACGTACGCTGCATCATTTAATCAACTAATAAAACTAACATTTTTATTTTTTACATAGGTTGTGGCCATCAAGCACATCTTCAAGAGCAACACTTCTGATTCATTCACGAGAGAGGTCGAGGGGCTTTCTCGGATTCGACATCCAAATCTTGTTTGTCTCTTCGGATGCTGCATAGAAGGAGGAGAGCAATACCTTGTCTACGAGTATTGTCCCAATGGCAACTTGGCTCAACACCTCCTGAGTACTATACACTATGATGTTTTGTACTCTCTTTGTGTTCTTTAAGGTTTCTTGTCTGGTCTTGACGTTGGTTTTGTGTTGTTTCTTTCAGGGAAGGACACTGTTTTGCCTTGGGAGAGGAGAGTGAAGATCTTGAGAGATTGTGCTCTTGCTCTGAGGTATCTCCACCATTATATCGACGGTTGCATCGTTCATCGGGACATTAAGGTAACGATCATATGTCGCGATTTATGGATCGCGTGTAAAAGTCTAGACTATATTTGAGGATTGATCGCGTGTACTGGCCCATTTCACGAGTGTGGAATTTGGTTTGTGATTCATCGGCAGATGTCCAGATCTGATGCGACCCACGTGTAAAATTATGATCTGCATGTGATTGTTACGGTCATGTTCATATAAAGATGTCCAGACATGATATAACAAACGTGAAGAAATCAAAAATCTACATGCGAGGGGCATGGTCTATGTCCGGTTCAAATCTAGTTAGCTATACTGACGTCATAGCCGACTAAAAAAGTCTAATCGGGTATGGTTATTATCGACTGACATTTAATGGTGAGTATCCATACGCGACTGGTGGTGTGGAGTCTATATCTGACCAACCAGACCAGTTGGGTAATAATCAATTTTCACTTTAACTGGCACTGTAACTTTCTTTTTAGTCGTAGAGTCTGACCAGTCATAACATCGCGTGATTCAAAAATTCATGACGTATATGATATTAATTTGTTTTCACTACCGAACCTGCTACTTGGTCTAGTGGTTCAAGGTGCTCGTTACCTTACCTTAGGTCAGGGTTCGATGTCCAGCAGTGTTTTATAACTTATTTGTACTGATCAATGATGTTTGGTTTTGGTGGTGACATTAAAGCTCACAAACATACTGTTGACTGAGGATTTGGATCCAAAGTTGTCTGATTTTGGGCTGGCAAAGATGTTGGGGATGGAGGAGAGCAAGGTGTTCACAGATGTTAGAGGAACCATAGGTTACATGGATCCTGAGTACATGAGCAATGCCAAGCTCACATGTGCAAGTGACATCTACAGCTTTGGCATTGTTGCTCTTCAGCTTCTCTCTGGCCAGAAGGTCATTGAGCTGGATCTTGATGCCAGAGACCAGCTCACCAGAAAGGTATGTACAATTAGTAATATCTTTTTTTTCGATAGTAGAGCTTCCACTTGTCAGCTTGAGTTTATGCATCGCTCGGTTAATTAATGTAGTTTCACATGCGTGAGAACGGTATATACTCCATAATTGATAGAGATCTGGTATCCTGATCGATCGGGACTGGGATGGAGATCATAAAAACTTGTCAAGTTGCTTTTAGGAAGACGAAATATTTCGAATTTGACAGAGACCTGGATTTCTCGATCCGTTCAAGGGGGAGCATGAGCTTAAAGTTCTCCCCGGACCCGCCCAGTTAAGGAGATAAAATACCTTAAATTTTTATGACACTCAATACTTTCGATCTGATCTGGACACGGATGAGATCGCTAGACCTACTTTAAGTGTCATCCCTACGAAAAAAAGTCGAAGTACCCCAAAACCCGAAAATGGGATCTGGTATCTTTGATCCGGTCAGGATGAGCATTGGATGATAAACTCACCTTAAACCATGTCGTTCTCATCCCAATAAAAAGTCAAAATATCTCAAATCTGATAGGAACCCATATCCTCGGTTGAATCTGAGACAAGAACGAAGATAAAAAAAATCGCGCCGAACTTATACCCAATTTTATATATATCATCATTCTCCTCTAAGGTTGAAATTACCCTCAATCTGATAAAGACTCGATATCTGCAATCTGATCATGACAAAAACATGAATTACAAAACCCCTTTTCGTTGCCATCTCTGTAATCTCGAATAGAGCAGATATTTTCAATCCAACATACACTTGGCGAAAAAATGTTAATATGAATCCCGTCATCACTTGATAAACATATGTGTTTCGCATTCGCAGGCGAAGGATGTGAACATGGGGAAGCGACCACTGACGGATTTCGAGGATCCGAGGTTGAACGGAAACCTCAACAGAACAGACTTCGAGTCCATATTACAAGTAGCAGTTCTTTGCGTTGCCAAATCCAGCAAAGGTCGACCCACCATTGATCTTGTCTTTGAAGAAACCGAGAAAGCTTGGAAAAACACCAAAGCCAATATGGTAATTAACTAACTAACTTACTACATATTATATAAGGAAATTGCAAAACTGATGCAGTGCGGTCGAAAAAGTCGGTATGCAGAATGTAGAACACCTGAAGTTATCGTGAAAGTGTCGAATTTCGATAAATGACTAGTGTTTTATGGGCGGAAACGGCGTTCTGAGCACAACTCATGGTTATACCTCATGAAAATTCGACACTTTCACGATAACTCCAGGTGTTTTACATTCTGCATACCGACTTTTTCGACCGCACTAAGTTTCATTTCTTTTTTATAAAAAAGAGTGGCCCTGAACTTTTTACATTTTTTTTTGTTGCAAAATGTGTATATTTGTTAAAAAAAACTAAAATATTCTTAAAATTAACTTTTTCTTGAAAATTCAGAACAATGTTCGCCGACTGGAGCTTGAGCTTGTCGGTTTTCTCTTTACTCTTTTGAACTCGTCCAGATATGAATGTTGTGCGAGACTAACAAAAAAAATCGACGTACTCGAATTGAAAAAAAATTGATTTCAAGGACATTTTCATTATTTCAGATAAATATACCCGATTTGCAAAAAAAAAATGATAAGTTCACAGCCAGTACTTACAATATTGAAAATTTTCATTGACAACCGTTTTGCAATATACCCTATCATATATAAGGAAAAAGGCACTCTACTACACATAAATTATGACCGTTTTACGCTTTGCTACCCTTATTATTTGTTTCTTCCGCTTTAGTACCGTAATTTGTATTTTAGGATATTTTGAGGCTTAAATCTTGTCTCAGACTAACATAGTTAGATGCAGTAAAATGTCGTAAAATACAAATCAGAGTACTAAAAATAATAATTAGTGTTAAAGTGTAAGACTGTCATAATTATGTGTAATAAAGTGTCATTTTCCTCGTGTATATATATATACTCAAAATGTTTAGAACAACCTTAAATTAAGGTTGTCCATCCCTTAACTTCCTCAAATGTTGCAGAAGGGAATGATGATGAGGGACTTGAGCTCAGCTGCAACTTCACCACTCTCCAGATCCTTGGAAGTCATTCCAGTTTGATGATGATCACGCGCACCGCACGTGATCGAAAAACATCGGTGAAGTGTTTTTTAAGGTTGTCTTTGGTATTATTATTGTGTGTACATTTGGTGAGTGTTTTGTTGATACGTACGCGAGTATGGACTCATACGTCGCTTTGTGTGAAAAAAGTTATGATCGTTTAAACAAGAAACTTCGACTTCAAATTATCGTATGTTATAACATTTTTTGATCGAGAGAGAAAATTATGTAGAGTCTACTTGTTACGATCTTGACGACGAACTTAGTAAAAAAAACGTGGGTCTTAGAGAGTACTATATTATAAGGATTGTATCATGTATGTATGTATTTTTGTTTCTAGTAGTAGTATTTATTATATGTTTTAGAGTTATTTATTCGAGAAAATAAAACCTTATGTTATTATTTGTACTATGTTAAGTCATTGACTTTTATTAACTGGGCCTAAAAATAATGGTGTTCAACAAAAAATATATGTCAAATAAAAGTCAAGACCGGCCCAAAATGTAAAATTTTAAAAAAATTGGTCCAAACATAACCAACCAATATCGATACGTCAAAACTGTTTAAAATAACTTTGAGAATTTCATGAAATTTTGGTTTATAAAAAATTGAATCGGAAATCAACATGTTAAATTCGTTTAGTTTCAAATTATGATTTAAAAAAATTTGAATTGATCAGTTTGGTTCAAAACTAAACTGAAGCGACTCAAAACCGAAACACGAGCAGCCCTACAATTAAATAATTAAGATTGGTTGTTTATTTCCGATGAAAAAGCTTATTTGTACACCATATTAATCTAAATAATCATAAACTATATAAATGATCAATAATTACATACCAATTACCTTTATAGCAATTAATAATAAAACACTAATAATGTCCATTACCAATACATTAGTCTCGTGCACGCATGATCCTCTACTCCCGCTTCTTGCCGATCCCTCGATCCTCCACCGCACGATCGAGATCAAGACCGCGATCGAGATCTTCGAGCTCGTGCAAATCATGAAACAACTGCCTATAAATCTTCCCACACTCCTCGAAGCAAGCGTCGTGATCGTCATCTTCGACGATCACCTCGTGGCGATCGCGATCTCGGTGCGCGACCACGGTTGCTGTGCACCCTCGCCGTAGAGGAACGGCCCGAAGCCTAGGAGGTGTTGGAGTGACGATGGGCTTGCTTCGATGGCCCATGCTTGTGGTGCTATGAACTCAATTTGGTCGTGAGGGCTCGATGACGATATTGGCTTTGATTCATTAATGGGACTTAGTTTTTTTCGGAGGTGATGGTTCCAATAGTTCTTTATGTCGTTCGCTGTTCTTCCCGGAAGCCTCCCAGCAATTAACGACCATCTGTGTATGTGAATCGAACTATAATTAACAATGATATAAACGTGACAAATGTGTGATTTTTTTGTTAACAACATGGAATGTTTCAAAAAAAAATTCATAATGGGAGTTTCAAAATCATCAAACTCGACATGGGCACTATGTGCCCAAATCGACGAGCAAGGGAAGTGGATATTTAAATCTGCCTCGAACCCGTCTCATATTGCCCTCATATAGAGAGGTAAAAAACATGGACTTGTCATCCCGATCAACAAAGTAAAAAAATGAAAATTATTAAATTTGTCTTGAACCTACCCATTATCATGCCTAATCAATATTCAATGTGTTCTTATATATATTCAAAGAATATAAAACTATTGAAAATAATTAAATGTATAACAGAAAGAAATAAGTGAATGTGCAAGTAAGTGATATCTAATGAAAATAGTAAATATTTAATAGAAAATAAATGAATGTTCAATGTTATTAAATTATATTTATTGAAAATAGTTGAATGTTACTGGAAATCTTGTCTTGCTCAACTAACCCAGATTGAGTTAGTCGGGTATTTGAAAATATACCCAACTGGCTTATGTTAGTCGAGTGTGGTCAAATATACCCAACTGACATGGTGTGGTCGTGTTAGTTGGGTTTATGAGACCATATCTGACTGCACATTGATCAATATCTACTCATGTACGATCATTACTGACTAAAAAGTTATGACTTATTCTACCCGACTAATCGAGTCGAGTCTGTTCACTCGACTGATTATGAACATTTTTCTAGCAGTGGATGACTAAATTGGAACAATGAAACTCTAGCTTTTGAGAGAGAAAAAAAAAACAAGTTTCTTACTTGTTCCCAAGAAGCTCGTGTAGCTTTAAGATGAGATCCACTTCGTCTTCTGAAAATTTTCCCCTCTTTATGTTTGGCCGAAGATAATTTAACCATCTCAACCTACAACTCTTCCGACACCTCTTCAACCCTTCAAAACACGTCATATTCAAAATCTCGAGATCCTCCAAATTCGAGGTTTTTCATAATTACTCTAACAAGCGAAGAGCGATTCAATTATATAAAATCGGGTTAGTGTTTTAGAAAACTCCTAAACCGATTTTTAGAACACTGCCCGTAAAAACCAAAAGATGATGGCCATAACACCAAAATTATGGTAAGAACAAGACATGATAGTTTATGATCTAAATAAGTTATTATAATATTTACCATTAGAATATGAATAATAGTGTATGTAATAATCAAGATTATTACTTATAAACTCGTCAAAATCAGTCGAACCGGTTAAACTGACTAGTTATACAAATCATATTCACAACTTTTTCACAAACTGTTTTTTACTGTTAGAGTATAAAACTATAATTAGTCCTTCAACTATCAGCTTGACCTTTTAGTCGAGTCGCTCCTCTAACACGGTATCAGACCTAGTTCTGCCTCGCGAACACGAGTTCGAATCTCAGGACATGCAAACTTCTCTTTCAAATACCCTCTAACTTCTGATGGACTTTTCTCAATCATCTATTCTAACTAAAAAACGGGCTTCTTCGTGGGGACACGTGTTAGAGTGTAAAACTATAACTGACCGTTCAACTATCAGCTTAAACTTTTTAGGTGAGAATGGTACCGGAAAGTTGAGGAACTCGATGCCACTTCCCTTCTCCATATTGCTTGATGCAATTTACGAGCAACAAATCTTCTTCTCTCGTCCATGCAATGCCTCCCATTTTTTTTTGATCTTCAATCAATATTTGTACTCAACATCGATCTTACTATAAGGTTTGGCTCTTGTTCCATATATAAATATAGCCGTTGGTGCACTCATGGTCCAATATTAGGTATTCACATTTAATTATCTCTCTTTTCCACCCATTAAATGTGTTCAAAAGTTTGGTGTAGCATTGTAATGAAAATATCTATCATTATACATTTTTTGTCTCGAGTAGGGAACAATCGTTTTCGTTCACATTCTTCGATATAGAGTGTTGTTACAAAATCGTGTGAAATTAGAAAAAATGAAGTTGATGAGTGAAGATTGACTTAATATCTTGAATCGGGTTTAAGTAGGGCTGCTCAAAACCGGTTAACTGGACCTGAAAATTGGACCATTCAATTGAGTTTATGATTTTATGACTCGAAATGGAGTGTCATTGGTATCAGAATCGAAAATTAACCGACCAGTTTTATCAGGAAAGCTGGGCAGAGAATACCCTCTCCCGACCAACATTGAAGCATATGCAACTAATCTATTATTTTAGTGAATCACATAAGTATATACTTTTTTTTGAAAAAAACTTTCGATTTTATTTGTTTCACGGTTAATATCGCTCGATCGATCGACCGATGGATTTTGAAATCGAGAGAGATGAGAACTGAGTGGTCCAAGAAGTGTCTGGAGTTGCAATGATGCATGCATGCATGCATTTTGGCCCTCTACGAGCATTTAGTTGATTGCTTGGGCAATATTGTATGTATTGTGGTCCTACATAAGGACACATAGCCCTACAACCATATCAAAGCACTCATCTCATTCCTATACATTTTTGGGCATGTAATAATGGTATTGCCATATTGTCTGTCTTGGTTTGATAACAACAATTACAAACAAAAAATCTATAAGAACTTATTATTTTTATCAATTGCTTGATTGTTTAGGTGAAAGAAATTTTAGCATGTACCAATTTAACATAACCTTCCGTTTTATTCTAACCCGAAATTGGTCCCAAAAAAAACCCGAATCAAACTGTGTAATTGAAAAACCACTGTAGATAGCAGTTTGATTTTATTTTTGAGAGAACTGGTTAATACGGTTTAATAGTGTAAAAATCGTGAATAATTTTTTTTCTTATAAACTAAGCCGAATTCATTTAATTTATACTATAAATCAGCTTAAATTTAAAATATATAAAAACTAATTGGTTTCAACTGGGTAGAGCCAAACTAGAGAATCGGATACAAAATCAAACATCTCTCACATAGTAGTTCTGCCGAAATTAAGAACTGAAAAACTCGATTCGGTCTAGTTTTGGTCGATTCAGTTTGCTTATGTAAATGAGGTTCGGAAAATCAGAATTCACGAAAGCCACAAAACCAAATTAGGTATGGCTAAAATTAATTAATCTATTTTTCGCAAATTGGGCATGTATATTTTACATGCTCCGACTCCAATAAAACTATTAAAATTGAAATTAAGTTGTAACCAATAGTTGTAAATATCGGTAGAGTTTCATTTGCCTAAGAAAAAAGGTTATACAAGTTTGTTAAAATTTGTTTATTGGACTCGGGTTTTTCTAGCTAGTATGGGTGGAGGCCGTTGCTTGTTTTATGTTATCACCCATAAACTGAACGAAACCTCATATCAATTACATTAAGTAGGACACATATAAACACACAACTAAATGTAATAATAGCTCTTTCGGGTACCAACTGAGACTTGAACTCTGATGTGAAGACCATGGAGCGAGTAAGCCCCTAACCACTGGAGCACACTTAGTTAATAGATGTATCATACTTGATCTCTAACCGGACATCCAATATATATACACTCACACATTATATATAAGAATCAAGTAACATTATAATTTATGACATAACAAAATCAATATAAAGTCTCACATTAAAAGAATATGAAACGGGTTGTATATAAAGGGTTGAACAAACCCAACTAATAATTTTGAGCTTTTAGTTGTGGAGCATGTCCCGATATGTACAACCCAGTTTGGGTTTTACATGGTATCAGAGCAGGTCGATTTGGGCCTGTGTTGGTGGGCCTCGCCTCTCTGTGGCTCTGATCCCCTGTAAGTCCTATGTTGTGGTCCACGTAAGGGGGAAAATAAGCCTATGTGCAAAAAGACACGTCCTACTATGGCCCACGTGAGGAGGAGTGAGTTGATAAATGTCACGTGTATAACACACGTGAGTGTGAGTTTTGAGAATATAAAGTCTCACATTAAAAGAATATGAAATAGATTGTATATAAAGGGCTGGAACCAAGGTTCTAAAAAACGCTAGACGCTAATTGGGCGGACAACACCCTGAAAAGATTAATCGAATTAGTCGGAGATTAGTAAATAATATTAAACAATATTTAAACAATCTCACAATTAATTAGTTTAGAAGTAGAAACCAATTAAGAATAAATAATATTAAATACTTTTTACCATGTTCGAGACGTTTTTAGGTTTAAATGTGTAAATTGTAATTTTCAATTGACTTTTTTCTTTAAATAATAGTCCCGCCTAGGCCGATTAATCGCCGTCTGGGCCGATTAATCGGTTGCCTAGCCCGTTTTTTTGCCTTCACCGTTCTTGAGCGCTCGACAGCTCGACTAGTGAAAAACGGCAACGCAAAGCCCAAATGAGCGCCTAGTCGGCCGCCTAGACCGTTTTTTGGAACACTAGTTGAAACAGATTCAACGCTTTTAGTTGTGGAGTCTGATCAGATATGTACAACCAAATTTTATATATTTAATATATAAGTTATTAAATGTGAATTTTTGTGGTGGTTTATACAATTTAGTATTTACATTCACGACTCACGAGTCCCACAGGCATGTGATTTTGATTTGAACCACAAGTCACGTATGTGTCTTGATGAATTTTTCATTATTCTTTTAATTTATAATCTTACTAGCTATAGCATAAATTAATATTAAAATATATAACATGAATATATACGTTAACATTAAAATATATTGCATTTACGTATAAAATATAAAATGTGTGTTCTAGTCAAAGCAATAGCATGTGGGTGGTCAGAAAATATATTTAACTAAAATTACAGGAAATTTTTTGAAATAAACTAATTAAATGTGAACAATTGACCCTAAACTTCACAATTGTGAAGTCCAAGAAGTTGAAGTTTAGCGACAAAAAACACCTGACATGCCCTGCAAAGTCCTAACTACAGAGCTAGTGTCCTCACCTATGGTCAACCCTCTGCCCTATGGTAAATAATAATAAATAAATAAACAATTTGTTCAGAAATTAAAAAAAAAATGACCAATTATTATCAAGAATCAGTCAATTACTGTATTTCAAAATTAAAGGTGGAGGATAAGAGCAAGGATAGGAGAGAATTATTTCATAATTAATATTCTTGAAGTTTGTGATTTGAATGCAATAAATTATTATGTATTTTGTTTTTTAGCAGAGTTTTTATCCTTCTCCATGTGAGATAATAATTAAACAAAATAAGAATTAAATTACTAGAGAAATTACTGTAAAAATATTTAGAATATATTTCAAGGCTTTGATATCGAGGCTCAATTAAAATTTGGGTAGGACAAATTAAATGTTGTTAAAAAAAGTGATGTAATAATCTTTTTAATAAATATGTGTTTATTTTAAAATAAAATTGGTCTCGATTCAAGAATAAGCCGAATCATATTAAGAAAACCAAAATTTGTAGATAAAAATTTGCTTCAGTTCTAAATTTGAGATAACTAATAAGTTATGGTTTGATTTTAATTTTTTAAATCCAAGAACTAAGTTAACCGGTCAAGAATCGAATTGATCAATTTGACACGGGCCACCCTCTTTTCTTCCCGGGTTCGAGTTTGTCTAATTCGATCAGTTAACTAAACTCACATTGAAGCTTTGAAATCAATCGATTCTCAATGATTAAAACCAAAGAACCGAACCGTACAAACTGAATCATATACCCACTCACACGATTTATATTATGATTCCTTACGTTCAAGACGGTTATAAAACCATGATTACCCTAATTTCTAAGTTTAAATATATAGACGAAGATATATAAGAGAAAAATAAGCCCAAATAATTATTACAAAAGTTGCTTGATATAATTATGTTTGTGTTTTGAATGTAAGTAATTATGAGTATTTATGTATTCAAGTGAGGCACAGTTTCTCCATTATTGTTGATTTGCATGATGTTCACTTATGAAATATTAATGGCACAAATGCATTATATGTTATTTGTTCTTCTTCATTTATGACTATTTATTTCTATGCAAATAATGGGTAAAACTGGGTATTTTAATTTGATGTGTCTAGTTCCTCAATTATTGGCTTAAAAATAATAGTGTGAAAGGTCAATCAATACCTACACATGAATGTGGTGAAAATTAAGATCATGAAATAAATTGATTAAGTATTCACTGAGATTAGATAGTAAAGTATGTGTAATTGTGCATGGTTTCTCTAAAATTATTAATCTTTCTGTATACGTGAACATAATCGACACATTATTAGCAATCATATAAATTATTTAGTGTTCACTATCTTCACACTACATCTTTCTCGTTATAACATTAACATTTATTTGTTTCATTCCTTACGAATTATTCTAATTCAAAAACTGATGCAGCGTTTGTGGCTTGAAAGAATTCTTTATTAAAAATCGTTGATTCTTGCGAATACCGGAAATGATATATTTGAGGGAACCCGATTTTTTTATTAAACTTCAAAAACTAAATAACATAAACGTATAAAAGTGTTTAAATAGCCAAAAATTTATTGAAGAAAAAGAAATCCTAAACTTATTGGAATAAAGAAACAAATTATTAAAATTTCAAAAATTGTCCGGAACTTAAGAAACTGCGATTTTGACCCCTAAGATGATCTTGGATGGCTGAAATTCATAGTACGTCATGGCGAAGTGATGAGTTTTGCTCAGAAGGCGGTTTCTGCCCTGAAAACATTAGTCGTTTGTCGAAATTCAACACTTTACTAATTTGCACTGCATCAAAAACATACTACAAACCATAAGTATTAATTAATTAATGTTCGGAGAAAATTATAACTAATAGGTTATAGAAATAATTATTTTCTTGAATCACCTATTGTTAAGAACCCAAAGTGAGCTATTATTGTACCCCCCCTCAAGATGCTGACATATAATAGGTTAGATGGGTAATTTAACTTTTTGTTCCATATAGATCAATAATTCAAAAATATTTTCTTACACAAAATCTATAAAAATCCAAGAACCAGTACTATACCTAATTAATTAGTCAAGTGCAAGTTCTTGACCTACTTTAAGCAGAATCATTTGTCAAGAAACTTCCAATTTCATAATGAAAGATGGTTCACCAAGAAAAATATAGGTCCAAACCATAAATTTAGTAGATATATATATATATATATAGTTATGATTTGTCATATGTGAGATTTGAACATTCTTTTCATATGGATATAATTTATACTTTTTTTTATACATCAAATCAGTCAAATATTTGGACTAAGTTCAAGAATAATATAAATTTCAATTTAACTCAAAATTAAACTTTGTTATACCTAATTATAGTGAAATGACACTTTCATACCCGAATTATTTTTCTCTCTTTTTAGTATTCTGACAATTTTTTTTGTGACAACCTACATCAAAAATGTCTAATATACCTAAAATACCCTGGTTAAATCAATGAATATGATTTGAACCAGCCCAATTCGAACCAATTTGATTTCACTATTAGTTCAAGTCTATTTTTTTTCAATTGAACCAGGGGTATTTTAAGTATTTTAGGCATTATAGAGGTAAGTTGTCACAAAAAAATTGTTAGGGTACTAAAAAAGAGAAAAAAATAGTTAGGGTATGAAAATGTCATTTCGTTATAGTTAGGTGTAAAGAAGTGTCATTATCCCATACATGGATATATAGGGATGCACTCCAGTGCAAATCAGGTTGAACGTCCGAACCAATCCCAAGCGTTGATCTGCGCGCACGTTGTCCCAACGTGTGACACGTGTCCCGAAAGTTGACCCATAATTTTTTTTTGAGTTCAAAACATTCCAAACTCAAACACAAAAGTTTCATATAGTCCAAAACATTTCACGTTCAGACGTATAAATTTCACTACTTCGACCAGTTTGGGGTTTGTGTGTGATTGTTGTTTTTTTAAATATATAACATGGATCCAATCCTAACAAAAATATATGGGCAAATTTATATCATAAAACTTAATTGATTTTGTCATCTACAT
Source organism: Geranium rotundifolium (assembly GCA_963920655.1). NCBI lineage: Eukaryota > Viridiplantae > Streptophyta > Magnoliopsida > Geraniales > Geraniaceae > Geranium > Geranium rotundifolium. Next base: position 37,194,823 of record OY987317.1, read on the forward strand.
TATTCAAGGAGATGATGAGAACTCATTTTCCACATAACATGCACCAATGAATGATACACAACTTTTGAATGTCAACTTCTCTCCCATTTGACCAACTCCAATAGAAAACAAACAGACTAAGATTCCCATTTCCAAGAAAACCTTTTCCCACCATCCAAACAAGTCCTTGAATTAGTTAAGGAAGCAGCAAGCACAAGGATTGGGAATTGGGGAAAAGAGCAGTGAATGGACAAATATTAAAAAGGGTAAAATTTTAGGCCGTAGCCAACAATTTAGCTTCACACACACACAGAGACTCGTAGAGTGATGAGTTGAGATCAAATCAGATCAAATCAAAACAAACAGTTTCGCACTCCCAATTCAATTCCACAGTGCCTTTCTCTTTTTGGGCCCCCAAAAAGCCTTGCCTTCCGCGGCGTGAATTCGGGCATGAAACCAAACATCTATGCACCCTCTCGCTTTGACTTTCATGTCATTAGCTTAGTCATGTCAAAATCTAGGGGCGGGCATTTTAGACCAAGAACCGAGCATCGAATCGAGACCAGTGTTCTAAAAAACGGTCTAGGCGGCCGTTTAGGTGGCTCCTAGACGCTTTTAGGGGCTTCCCCGTGGCGTATATTGTGATTTATATTGTTTATTTCAGACCGTAAATCGACTGATTAACATAATTGAGAATCAACTGATTTCAACATATAGAATTGGAGAACCGGGTTTAGAACCGAACCAACCCCTTGTATAATGGGTCTGGATTCGGTCCTCAAAAAATTAGAAACTGGTGAGTCTGGTTCGGTCCAATTCTTGGCTGCTTTGGTCCGGTTTTAATATCGCGCCCACCCCTATCAAAATCTCGGACTCAGCAAAAACTCGATATTGCATACCTTGTAAGACAGACAATGTGATCACTAAATTCATCAAAACCCTATTCAGTATCATTCTACACAGAGTCACAGTATCTTGAATATGCCTGAAATATGATATTCTCAATATGACCGGGGCAGAGGAAATGAATCACTGGACAGTAAACTCGTCCCAAACCTGTCATATTTAATTAAATTCGCACGAAGCCTCGTCAGTGTTATTCTACAGAGAGAAAAGACATTTTGAACCCGTTAGAGATGTAGGATTCTCGAATTGATGGGATAGAAGACGAGAATATTTAAACTACGCCCGAATCTGCCACGTTGCCATCCCTATCATTATCATAGAAGTGTTTTAGGAATCGGCCTGAAAGATTTTTTAAGCGGAGATTTTTGACATATCAATGTAAATAAAAATCATCAACACTGAACCATTAACCACGATTCAATTTTTGATTCCAAATCAGAATTGGTTCTCTGTCTGGGATTGATTCCGAGTCCAAAGTGACCACCCTTACGCACTTCCATAAATAAAAGAACCAACATTGGTGCAAGTGTGCAATACCATAAAAAAGAAGTAAGAGACCATTTTACCCTTACAAAGGGCTAAAAAGTTGGTCACCCAATAAACCTTATTGAAAAAAGTCACAAGAGAGAGTTGACAAAAAGCCAAACAGGTCCTTAAAACCCCACACCACACTCTCCTCCTCTCCTCCTACTATCACTGCACTCTCTCTGTCTCTGTTCACTCCATAAAGCTTTTTGCCTTTATGTCATGAAATTACAACACTCACACAATTCCTCTGATATTCACACAGATTGTAATTGAAATTGAAATTGAGATTGAGATTGAGAGTGAGAGAGAGAGAGCAATTTCTATAACCTAGAAGCAAAACCAGAGCAAATCCAAATCCAGAAACAGCAACTCCTCCATCTTCTTCGATTCCATGGATTATGTAAGCATTCTCGTTGATTTCTTCCATTTTTGTTCGTCTAGAGCTCAGATTTCTCGTCTTGTTCTTTGGATTTTGTAAGCATTCGTTTTTGTTTATAGATTTTCCGTTGATTTCTTCGGTTTCTGTTTTTCTGGAGTTCTGATTTCTCGTCTTGTTCTGTGGATTGTGTAAGCATTCATGTTTGTTTAGCTATTTTCCGTTGATTTCTTCGATTTCTGCTCATATACTGTTCTGATTTCTTCTTCTATGGATTATGTGAGCATTCGAGCTTATATGTATCGATTTTTGTTCGTCTATTGTTCTGATTTCTCGTTTTGTTCTGTGGATTTTGTTCGATTTCTTCAATTTCTGTTCATGTATTGTTCTGATTTCTTCTTCTGTGGATTATGTAAGCATTCGCGTTTATGAGTAGCGATTTTCGTTGATTTCGTCGATTTTTGTTTGTCTAGAGCTCTGATTTCTCGTTTTGTTCTCTGGATTCTGTAAGCATTCGTGTATGTAATATCTATTCGCTGTTGATTTCACTGGTGATTTCTTCGATCTATGTTTATGAGTATCGATTTTCTTCGGCTTTGTTCATCGATCGCTCTGATTTCTTCGTTTCTGTTCATCGAGATCGCTCTGATTTCTCGTTTCTTCTCTGGATTTTGTAAGCACTCGTGTTCACGTATCTGTTGATTTCTTCGATTTACGTTTCTGGATATCGATCATCAGTTGATCTCTTCGTTCTCGTTCATGGATCGCTCTGATTTCTCGTTCCTTCGGTTTCTGTTGATTTCAACCTAATTTCCGTTGATTTGTTCGATTTCTGTTGACATATTGTTCGGATATGGTGCTCTCAGGTGGATTGTAAGAGGAGCGGTCACATACCTGCGTTCGGGAACTGGGACTACGCCAACGACCTGCCAATCACTCAGTACTTCGAGTCGGCCCGAGAAGCCGGTCTCATCCGCTACAGCTCCTCCTCCGGCGACTCCATCCCCTATGCTCGCGACCTCTACTCCGCCGCCGAGCCTAACCTCAGGGCCGCTCGTCGCGCTTCCGGCAATGCCAAGGTAATGCCTAATTTCTAAGCTCTAATAGAGTAAATTGCAAAAGGTGACTATAATAAAAAAAATGTTAGAAGCTGGTTAGGCGGAGAGGGCCTTCGATGATTAATCATAAATTAATCGAAAAATAAATCGAATCAAATGATTAATCGAGAATTATAGAGAATTATAGGGAGATTTGTGACTAATCATCAGACAAGTCGAGAATTCTCACAACATTGGCCATAAACTATTCAAAATTTGCAAAAGATTGTTGTGAATTTTCATATTTGCAAAAAGTGGTAGAGATTTTTTATTGTCTTTGCAAGTTGTGTGTATCTATATGAAAATGATGAAAACACTTTTTAAATCATTTGATTTTTTAAACTTGAGTTCGTCAGGTTTTTTCTTCTCTTGCATGCCATTATTGTTGTGAACTCTGCTTTGCTCAGTTAAGAAAAGATTCTCTCGCACATTTTCGGAGTCGAGTAAAACCGAGAGTCATAGTTGAACAAGAACAACATTGTTTTTTCAAAAGTTATTTTTAAAAAGTAAGTTTAAGAGTATTTTTGTAATTTTTTTTGCAAATTACCATTTCTAGTTCATTAGATTGTTTTCTGGCTTGGGGAAGTGGATTCGGTTTTAGATTTCAGGTTCTGTTTGTGTTTGGATGGCGAGAAAGTGAGGGAAAATGTGAATCGCGTGATAGTTGTTGAGGACTTTATGGCGGGGTGGGGGCCTGAGGGTGAGTATCATGGTTTTCAACCTAACAAAAGCCTAACTCTAGGTTTTGAAAATGATGGCCAGTGGCATTTTCGTAATATTAAAAAGTCGGTGAAAATATATGTTGATGAATATGTTTGTTTGAAGTGCACTCATGAGATGAGAGAGATTGGGGATCTCTAAATAGTAAATAATCAATTGGATTTGGTAATGTTGGGATTAGAAGTCAAATAATAGGTCAAAGTTTGGTGAAACTTGTCATGTGATGTGAAAACAGTCCTCCTAGATTTGACTTCTTAAGCATTATTAATTAATGTTTAACATGTGAGATGGGCCCCAAAAAAACTAATTTTTAATTGTGTTCCATTTTTAATATGATATCAACACTATCTTAAAATATGTTTTCATATTTCTAAGATCAATATACTGTTTGAATTTTTAAGTATCATGTGATGAAGTATAATAAAATTATAATTTACTTACTAACTTTGCTCTACTTGATCAAACATCAATAATCGAGCTGATTTGTTTTCACATATGATTGAATATGTGGAATTAATTTGTTGAGTTTAGATGGGTTAGTCTTCAAACTTTGTAACGGTAACTAAAAATTTTCAAAATATAAAAACATATAATCTGACTCACTCAATTCAAATCAATAGTTATAGGTACTAGTATTTCACAATATGAAATGTTAATATTTTATCAAGTCGATCAAATTGAAGTAATTCATGTTACATTATTTTGTAAAAAGTAATAATAAAGATTATGACCAGTAACTACCAATGTAAAATATTTTGATTTGTTTGATTATGTCTCGATTAATCTTCCGACTAGTCTCTAATCAATCTTATATAATTCTCAATTAGTCTTTTACATTGATTTATTTTTCAATCAATCTCAAACTAGTTTTTAGAAAGCTCTCCCCGACTAACTAGCGTCTAACGATTTCCAAATCAAATTAACTATGTAAATTCTTATTGTGTCCATTATTTATATTTCACTCTATGGATGTGATTATGATCTGATTGGTATTGATTAATGAATGGATTTATGAGATGTAGACAAGGGGGAGAGAAAATCGATGCGCGCAAGTTAAGGAGCATAGGAAGCAACAACAACAGGGCAAGGTCTGCGACGTGAAGGAACCGCCAAGCAAGCTGAGTCACCACCTCCAAAACGACGCCGTTTCGCCCCCTCGCCGGCCCCGCCGGGTTCCGAAGCCTGTCGACGAAGACCTCTACCACATCCCGCCGGAGCTCCTCCACACCACCAAGCGGGTACGTTATGTAGGCCCTTTTATTTTATTAAATAAATTAAATTATTAAAAATTGAAATGTGGGTAGATTTACGTTTTTAACCCTTTAGAGTTGACCAGAGTCCAGACCACCGTTTGGAGATCTGGTTTCGAAAAGGTCAAAGTTGGCACAGAACTTTGGAATTGGAGCTTCTGAGTTAGACAAACTCTCCTAATAATAATAATAGGTGGCCTGTCAGATTAATAGTTACATTATAAAAATATAAAATAAGGAATGGATTTTAAATTTATTTATTTTCTCACGTTTGAATAAAGAATCACGAGTGTAGGGTTTAAAACTCGTCTATCTTGTTGGAACGGGATATCAAGGTTATGTCTAGTTTAGAGTTCGTACTTTACCCCTTTAAGGATGGCAACAGGGTTAAATTAGTAATTCCCCTTCTATATCCCGTCGGACTGGGGATCCTGGTCTCGTAGAATTTGAGGATTTTAGTAATTTTCAATTCTTACACGTATATTAGCAGCTCAGTGATCCCGTCATATTGGTGATATATAGTCTCCATTGAATTCGAGGATTCAATGAGTTTCAAATCTCACACACAATTTTCTTATTCTACCTGAAAATCCTCCGGATCCCTCTGCACTCGACGAGATTTAATTCTACAACCTCTCGTCTATAAGTGTAAGATTGAAACCCTTAAGAGCTTAGCAACAGTGACAATACATACTCGTAATGTGTTGTAGTTATTATTTGTGATAAACAAGTTCTTGTTTGTATAATCTACATTCTATACACATAGTTTATAGTTTATAGTTTGATTTTGAATTCATATTTTTTCGATTATTTAGTGAAGAGAAAAATAAATGTTGTGATGCAGAAGAAAATGCTGGGGTTCATTTCAAGATGCTTAGTACCTTGCACTGCTTGAAAATTGAGAACAGAGGATTGGCTTTTGTAGGAGACGAGGTTGTGTTACACTACTGTAGCGTGTTAGTGCTCCTTCTGTACTTTTTTGATGTTACTAAGAATCAATGTAATAGCGAAGAAATGAAAATAGATACTATGGTTAATTAAGATCATTAGTATTACGTATAATATATTTAATTATATTTCTTTTCTCAAAGAGGCTTTATAGTGAAGAAAGGTAAATGTTTTTTAGTATACTTCATTAATTATCTGATCTTCCGACTGCTAATTGGTGTATTAGGGACTAAATTGAAATTAAAATATGATTAACATCTAAAACAAAACAATAGAAAGTCTAGAGCATAGTATCAGTTGGAGCTTTTAACTTGCTCCAACTCAAACACTAAACTAATATCATTGTTCTAAAAATATTTTACCAGTTCAATTAAATCTCCATTAGCCTCCAATTCTCTTATTAATTATTGGTTAGTTACCGATTAATCCTCAACAATGTTCTAATAATCTATGACTAAATTAATTAGTCTCTTATTAATTTCCGACTAGTCTGATTAATTTCTAATCAGTACAAGAGGTAGTGCATGCACGACTAGCGCGCTTAACGTATTTTAGAACAGTGGTCTCTGGAGGCCCTATCTTTCCGACTAATGCATAGCGTTGCTCCCCAAAGGGTTTATGTGCCTCACTAATGCCTAAATTTTTTTAAAGAGTATTGACTAAGTATGTATTGATAAGAAATCACAAACCCAATAGTACACATATCCAATGATCTAAGAATCAATGACTTGTCTAATTAATTCATGATTAGTTCCCGATTAATCTCCATTAGGCCCTCTCTGCCTGACTAACGCATAACGTTTGTCAGAACATTGTTAATATCCAATAGTGTGAAAATTTAAAATCGGATTACATGTGTGTCAATCTCACAACTAAAACCTCTTCCCGAAATGCAAGCCTATAGGGTTCAAGAAAACCCAAAACTTTGACCAGAAATAATCAACCCTCCATGTTTGTCTTGAATTTTCACTCCTCACAGTCCTAAAACGACAATGACAATGCAAACAGAAGACAAGCCAATAAGCTCAGGAGCCTTACCCATTTCACACTTATATAATGCTTAATGCACAAATATACATATATATTTTTTTGACTCTCTATACCGATTTTGTATCTACAAAGCCTACAAAAATCAATATCAGGCAACAAAAAAGGACCCCTAAATTCCCAACCTTTACAACAAGCAAAAAATAAAAAGCTAATCTAATCAGTTGTTACTGCAGATGAGAAGGAAGTTAAACTCACATATTTCGATCTCTCGATCGGGAGCCTCTCCATTTCCGAGCTGCTCGCATCATCGGAAGGGGTGGAGGGAGAGGGAGAGGGAGAGGTTTCCGCTTCGGAAGAGGGAGAGCTCGAGGCTTCCGCGTTTCCCTCCTTGGCCTCCGCCTTCTTCAGCTCGTCCAAACCTCTCTTTGCGTAAACGGAAAAGATAAGCGTGCTGATGATCGCCGCAACGAAGGAGAAGATGTTGTACACGACCTCGACCGTGGTCAGGTGGCGGCTCCCGTACTTGACGTCCGCTAGGGTTCTTATTAACCGGCCGCTGCAAAAATGTAATGCAGGAAATTTAGGGATATACGGAATGAATGGAAAAATATTACAGTATAAAAGGTAAAACCCTAAAAGTGATTATATTTATCATGAAAGAATTACGCGTAAAAGTCAAGGTTCTAAAACTCAGAATCAAGGAGAACTCGGCCAGACAAAAATAAGGAGTTTTGAGAACTGGGCAAAACTCGTTTTGTATTATATAAATATGAGATATACATATATTCGTATTCACTTGAAAGAAAAAAATTGTAATATTTGTATAATAAGATACTTTCAAACAAGTTAATATTGAGGAAACTGACCTGTAAATGTACATAAAAGCTTCTGGCACCATCCCAGCAACTGATCCAAACAGGTAAGGCCTAAACCGTATATCTGTAACCACTATCATGTAGTTGAAAATCGTGTACGGGAACGGTGAAACCCGAAATAGAGCAACCACTCGAAACTGATGGAACCAGCTCCCTTCCACCGCGAGCCTGAGCATGGCAGCGTTTTTCGGCCATCTCATCAACCATTGCTGTATACGACACGGACAGATTAATACAGAATCAGATTTAATGTACCAACGACAAATTGTTGAGAGCTTTACCTGGATGCGCTCGCGGAACATGAGCCCGATCAGGTATGGGAGGACCATGCCAATGGTTGTCCCGAACATGATTATCACGAATCCAATGCCATACCCAAAAATCATCCCGGCCAACCACATGGACGGGCCGGAAGGCAATAAGACCACGGGGAGCAGGGCAAGGGATGCGACAAGCACTATGGCAAGAGCTGGACGGCCAAAGGCACTGGCTTCCCATTTCAATACCGGGATGACAACCTACAGCAAAAATAATAGACACAGTATCCATATTAAGCCAATCAGTAGATCTGCTACGAGTAGCGTACACAAAATAAATAGATAAATAAATAATAGTATTTAAGTCGTGCAAATAAATGTTTTATATGATATTCTGAAAGTTGCTAAACACTAGTCAGGTAAATAGGGCCTCCTGAGATTAACCGGATTCGTATTTCTATTTTTTAGACTTCTATTAAACAAACTATTATATGCATACAATCAAAATATGAATTAAACTATATAAAAACTAAAATTAAAATAGAAAGCAAATCATACCTTTCCTTTGTCCTCTACAACAAGTGCATAATAATAACAACAATAATTCATATCATACCCACTTACTAACAAAGTACATACAATGACCCACTTGTACTAACCTGCAATGGTCAACTTATTCAAATTTAATTCAAGTGCAATGCATCTGATAGAATGTTGAAGAACTTGAGGAAAGAAAAAGGAACAAAGAAAAGAAAAAGAAAAAACATAAGATGGCACGAAAATTAAGTACCTTCTCAAAAGCGAATGGCACTCCCCATTTCAACACCAAGAGAACAAGTATCGAGCTTATAGCGCATAATATGAAGACCTTGGTCCACCAGATATACCATTCCTTTCTTCTGTCTGCTTCAGAGTCAGCAGCCCTTCCTTCATTGGATACAACCAACCTAATATGTTCGCTTTCATTTCTCTCCTGACGCCTCAAACTCGCATCTTCATTTTCAGGCTCCTCAGGTGAGTTCGGCATTCTCATTGAGACCCCAGAAACCTGTTAAGAGAAGAACAGCATATCATGACCATAACGAGTACAAGTGCAACACATTCACAAGAATTTCAAGCCACCGGAAAATACCTCTCAAAATGTTATTGTTTGACAAGCTAAACATGATCCAAATATAATAGATAATATACAAATAAGACTTCAATGTCTCATCCAAAATGCAAGAGAACAGGAAACATTTCAATTAAGCGGAATGATGCAAACTATTTATCAATCGGCAAATAAACTTCTAATTCAAAGCTTCACATATGCAAAGTCACAAACAACAGTGCTATTTTACTTCCAATCGAAGAAAGCAATTTCAAATTGAAAAGACCAACAAGCTCAACATAATAACCCAATCCATGTAATATACAATATATGACACTTCCAGTTCTTTAATTTCTATTTCAACATCACTTAAATAATCAATTTCCTAACCAAACGCCAGAGCTACCTAATTGCACCCTCGATTAATAATCAGTTAGAAAATAAACAATCAATTAGCATAAAATTGCCTAAATTGTAAGGAAACAATAACTTACAATCAAAATAGCATGAGCAACACACCATTTACAACACATCAACATAACAGTCATAACCATTTTCCTGACTAATCAGTCACAAAACAAACAATCAATTAGCACAAAACCTCTCAAAATGCACAGCAACGACAATCCACAACAAAAACAACACGACCAACGCATCAATCACAAACCAACAAATCAATATGCAAATCTCCTCCATCGCTATATCGAATGAAAACCAGAAAATCAGCAGCAATATATAACACTTCCAGCTCTTCAAATTCAAATTCAACATAACATACATAATCATTTTCCTGACCAATCAGTCACAAAATAAACAACCAATTAGCACAAAACCTCCCAAAATGCACAGCAACGACAATCTACAACCAAAACAACACGAGCAACACGTCAATCACAAACCTACAAATCAAAATGCAAATCTCCTCCATCTTCATTGAAGTAGGGTTTATAAATACCGAATGGAACCAGAAAAATCATCCTCTTGAGCAAAGTTAGGCTTACCTATCCCGAAGGAGAAGCTAGAGGGGCCGTCGGAGATGGATTTTCAACGAATCCACCGCCAAAAACAGAAAAATCACAAACAACAGTGCTATTTTACTTCCGATCCAAGAAATCAATCAAAAAGTGCTCTATGATCGTTTTCCTAACTAACAAGTCACAAAATAAACCATCAATTAGCACAAAACCTCCCAAATTGTACAGAAATGATGACAATCTACAACCAAAACAGCACGAGCAACACGTCAATCACAAACCTACAAATCAAAATGCAAATCTCCTCCATCTTCATTGAAGCTAGGGTTTATAAATACCGAATCGAACCAGAAAAATCATCATCGTGAGCAAAGTTAGGCTTACCTATCCCGAAGGAGAAGCTAGAGGGGCCGTCGGAGATGGATTTTCAACGAATCCACCGCCAAAAACAGAAAAATCACAAACAACAGTGCTATTTTACTTCCGATCCAAGAAATCAATCAAAAAGTACTCTATGATCGTTTTCCTAACTAACAAGTCACAAAATAAACCATCAATTAGCACAAAACCTCCCAAATTGTACAGAAATGATGACAATCTACAACCAAAACAGCACGAGCAACACGTCAATCACAAACCTACAAATCAAAATGCAAATCTCCTCCATCTTCATTGAAGCTAGGGTTTATAAATACCGAATCGAACCAGAAAAATCATCATCGTGAGCAAAGTTAGGCTTACCTATCCCGAAGGAGAAGCTAGAGGGGCCGTCGGAGATGGATTTTCAACGAATCCACCGCCAAAAACAGAAAAATCACAAACAACAGTGCTATTTTACTTCCGATCCAAGAAATCAATCAAAAAGTACTCTATGATCGTTTTCCTAACTAACAAGTCACAAAATAAACCATCAATTAGCACAAAACCTCCCAAATTGTACAGAAATGACAATCTACAGCCAAAACAACACGAGCAACACGTCAATCACAAACCTACAAATCAAAATGCAAATCTCCTCCATCTTCATCGAAGCTAGGGTTTATAAATGCCGAATCAAACCAGAAAAAATCATCATCGTGAGCAAAGTTAGGCTTACCTATCCCGAAGGAGAAGCTAGAGGGGCCGTCGGAGATGGATCTTCTGCGAATCCGCCGCCAAAAACAGGAAAATTCCGGCGACTCTCGGCGGCTCTCGATTCGGCTCCAAAATTATCGCAATTTGAAATGAAACAGAAACTTCTATTTTTACAGATGAAAAATGGAACAATTCTCTGTAAATCTCTCAATCTCTAACTTTTGGAAAAGAAAAATTGTGGGAAAATACAAATTTACAAAACTGAGCTGGTTTTTGACTTTTCAGTCCAAATGTCTATTTTTCAAATTGTTTATTTATTATTTATTTTATTGCCAAATTAAAATGGCATTGTATTTAAATTTGGGTTTTAGATTTTTTTGTAGATATGAGTCTTAAATATGTTACTTTTATTAATTACCCTCTAAAAATGTGCTTAATGCATCAATAATGTATGTGATTGAAATATTATAATGGAAACAATTTGATGGGAGGGTTTTGATGCGGTGCGGTCGAGAAAGTCGGTATTCAAAAGCTAGAACAATCAGAATTATTGCGAAAGTGTCAGATTTGGACAAAAGACTAATGATTTTCGAGCACAAACGGCGATATGAGTCAAAATCATGGCTATGCCATGAGGTTGACAAATTTTTACATATTTGGACAAAATCTGACACTTTCACAATAACTCTGATTGTCCTAGCTTCTACATACCGACTTTCTCAACCGCACTGCATGTGAGTTCCTTTCCAACATGGCATCGGTTGTGAATTGAGAATCGAACATAACCATACTCTAAAGTGAAAGAATATTGATAATTATTTGATTTTAGTTATAATTTTAAGTGGATCATTCAGTTGTAATTTAGATATGGCTCTTAAATATTAGAATTACGGTTAAATTGAAAATATCAGAATTAGTTTTTGTTACTAATGTTAGTACTTGCAAAGTTTTAGTTTTAATTGGGTTGTGTTATTTTCTATTTTAAATATATACTTATAAATATAATTTACTCTTGTATTGCACGGAATAAAATTGTGAAATTAGTTTGAAAACCAATTCTAATGGCCTAAGTTGGGCCCAAAATGAAGACCTGAGTCCAACTAGTTTGGCCCGATTAAAACCAAATAACAGTTAATGTTGTGCTCAGCTACACAAGTTCGTATTTTAGATACAGAACTACAAATCATTTTTGAAACACGTGATAGAACATTTACGGTAGAGATTTTATTTTGATTTTTTGACCTGAAACTTTCATTACAGTCTCCCCCGACTTGGGGTGGGCATAATAGACCCAAAACCGGAGACTGAATCGAAGCCAAACCAGAATTGAAACCGTAGAATAAAAACCGCATATAACGATTTTGGTTGTGGCTCCAAAATTGAAAGAATTATTGATATTTGGTTTTGTTCCGATTCTTAAACACATAACCAGTCGGTACCCGCCCATAACCGAACCGTTTCATTGAACATCATATCAATCCATCATTTCTTAAGTTTCTTCCTTTATCACCGTGCACTATGTTGACTTCACCTTGATTTACTTCGATCGAACAGTAGAAGTATCAAAGCTTGTGAACTTTATAATTCATTTGGGTTGTAATGATTAAATTGTAACGTTTGTTTTAGTTGGAGTTTTTAATTATTACAATTTCAAGTTTTTATCTAAAATCGAGATCTAAATCGTTTAATTTGAATTATAAACTGCATAATTAACAAAAATAGAGAAGTGACCAGTTATATTTGAACCATAGATCATATAATTAACAAAAATAGAGAAGCAACCAATTCTAACGGGTAGAACCAGAGAATCAAATTAGAGGAACATGTAGAAAACCGAACCTGCCCATTACATAAAGGTTCCGGTCCGGTCCTCAAAATTTGAGAATCGAGGTCCGGTCCGGTTTTAGACCCATGCCCGCAACTACCCCAACACTATTCACCCAAATGCTATATTCTATAGTATAGAACTCGGTACTTCGTTACAGTTGAGAATACGTAACACTCAAGCATCCTCGTTACGACCGATTCAACATCTCGTTACCATGGGAAAAAATAAAAAAAATGTTTCAAAAATAAATTGTAATCAACATCATAAAATCGGGAAATCAATTGTTTCAGTTTATTGGCCAAGAGTATTTTATATATATTTAATTGAATTATTTGTATAATAAAATAGGTTCATTAAAGTAAATTGAATTACTTTAGAGGTTTAGTTAGTTGTTTGTAAAAGAATGAATCCCAACCAATCAAACTTAATTTTTAATCTAGTTGATTCATTAATTTCAAAATTGAGTTTGAATATATGAGTTTATTGAAGATTTAATTAAATAATTTTCTAACGCAACAGCAACCTTAGCATCTAAAGTAAAGATAGGTGACATAGTTCTTGTTAACTGTGTGAGTTCTAGCCGAGTTGAATCATTCCTGTTTTGAAGATTTGAGTTATGCGATCAAACTTAACAAAATTAGTTTAGTTTCCTCCTGTATTTCATCCGACTGATAGTTCCGTTTTCAGGATTTCAGTTACGTCATCAATTATATCAGTTTAGTTTCCTCCCGTATTTCATGTATAATATATATTTTGCAAATAATTATGAATTGGATACTATAATTAATTGTCTACATTGCAAGTAAATATATACAGAATAAATAAGCAATCGTGAGTGATTGATTTTCTCCGCCAACATAAATTACATGAAAAAATACGATAAATATGACTCTCGTGATTAGTTAAACACATTAAATAAACAGTCCTCTAACAATCCATAAACACATATTTCGTGTTTACAGTATTGGAAATATTTTAGAATGAATATTATTAAGTTAAAATAAATTAAAATTTGTCATCCAAAACAAATGAAGGAATATAATGCAATTATATATATATTATAGGGAAAATGACACTTTTGTACACCTAAATATATATTTTTGACACTTTCATACTCTATTTTTTTTTTTCTTTTTTTCAGTACTTGAATTTCATTTTGAGACAACTGATCATTTATTTACTAAAAATTGCCTTGAATTTTGGTTCAATTCATGAGTATTTGGTTCAATTCATGGGTATTTTGAGAAAATGGCTCGAAAGTACCCTGAATTTTGGTTCAATTCATGAGTATTTTGAAATTATTGTCCCACAATAAAATTCATGATGCTAAAAAAGAAAAAATATGATATAAAAGTGTCAAAATTATATATTTAGGTGCACAAAATTGTGCTTCGCATGTATATATATATATATATGTGCAATTATCCCAAATGAATTTGAGTTCACCAAGAAAAGAAAATATACAACAATGAAATGATTCTCTTGAACTTATAATAAAACCTGAAGTATTATTTATGATTCTCGATTTATATGTACGATTTAACTGGGTTGTCAGTTCAATACCGGTTTCAAGCCCAAAATGAACTCCTTTGCCTACTTAAGTAGCAATTATCCCGACAACAAAAAGTTCCAAAATAGATTCAAATTCAACGACAAGAAAAAAATGATACAACATCTACACAAAGTCCAAGACAATATCCATCGTGCACAAATACTAATAACAAAACTAACGTTACACTTTAAATAACCTCCCGTTCGGTTTTTTCTAGTTTAACCGTGATTCTGATATGTAAAAACATAATCCGAATAATAATTAAACAGTTCCCTTAAAATTACAACCAAAACCATAATCTAAGATTCTCGATTTTTGTAGATACAATAAAAATGATAAAAACATCTACACACAGAATGTACAAGACAATATCCATATCATATGTACCTATATTATATATCACATCACTCAATACAAATTTCATGATTCTTCATTGCTGTTACTGCTACTACCATCACAAGTCTGTGAAGAAGAAGAGCCATCACCGGAGGCTCCTCCGCCGAGGTCGCCGGACTCGACGAGCATCAAGACCACCTCCCTCATCGTGGGGCGGTCGAGGGGCGACATGCTCGTGCACATCAGAGCGATCTTCATGACGGTGATCATGTGAGCCTGGTCGTCTCCCTGGAGGTTTAGCCGGGGATCGAGGATCCCGGGCGAGAGCGAGTGGGCCCGGATGTAGTTCCGGACCCATGTGGCGAGGTCCCCGCCCTGGTCCAGGGGCTGCACCGGGGTTCTCCCGGTGAGCAGCTCGAGGAGGACGACCCCGTAGCTGTAGATGTCGCTCTTCTCCGATACCTTCATCGTGTAGGCGTATTCTGAGAGTCAACGAGAGCGTGTTACTTGGTCAGTGCTCGACAAAACTGAACTAAACAGAAACTCCATCGGTTTGATTTCGATTTATGAAACGAGAACGGACAAAAAAACGGAATGGAAGCAAAAACCGATCAATTTGGACAAGTGGCTCATTTCAAGGCGGACCTAAAAATATTAGGCCGGTAAAAAATAAGAAAATAGCAACCCAAAATGTGGAAATTCCATGAAAATCAGTTAAAACCCTAATAAAAAACCAATAAGTCAAACGGTCTAAGAAAATGTGAGAATTTCATAAAATTTGGTTCACTGAACCAAAAACTTACATGTTCAAAACCAAACCCGAAACAAATTCCATTAGTTAGTCTTTATTTTCTTAAAACCGAACCGACTCAAAACCGAACCGCGAACAGCCCTATTGTCACCGAGGTAATCCATATTAAGTAATTGAAATCTACCAAATGATTGCTAAAGTGAATGTTTCAGCAAATTCAACAACTTTCTTGAGCATGAAACGGATTCTACAGCTATGCAAGAAACAGGACATGCCTTTGCAAGAACAAACTCAGCGAATAACCAAAAAAAACCCTTAAACAACACAAACATAGAAGAAAACCATAAAAACAAACAATGACAATGAAGATTGGAGCAGAGAGCGTACCAGGAGCAATGTAGCCGTAAGACCCAGCAACAGCGGACATAGACTTGGAATGAGGCATGTCAATCACCTTCGCCAGCCCGAAATCCCCAACCCGGGCTTCGAACCCTCCATCAAGCAAAATATTATTCGACTTGATATCCCGATGAAATATCCGCGGCTTGCAATCATGGTGCAGGTACGCCAAGCCCTGAGCCGCCCCGAGGGCGATCAAGAACCTCATCCTCCAATCGAGAACGCATGAGGATGACGACCCGTGGAGCATCTCCCCTAAACTCCCGTTTTCCATGTACTCGTACATTAATAGGTTCGAGCCCTGGTGGTGGCAGAAGCCGTATAGCTTGACTATGTTCCGGTGCCTGATTGTTCCCAGGGTCAGGATTTCGGCACGGAAGCTGGTGTCCGCCGCGCTGTCGCCCTCCCGGTTGGAGGCGAGCTTCTTGACAGCGATGGTGTGGCCTGTAGGGAGGACGGCCTTGTACACCGTCCCGCAGCCTCCCCTCCCAACGATGAAGCTGTCGTGGAAGTTGCGCGTCGCCGTAACCAGGTCTTGGAAGGTGAAGCCCTCCTTCGGGGTGAAGTAGATGTCCAGTGCCAGCGAGGGCGCGGAGGAGGAGGTCGGCTTTTCTTGGAACGGGGAGACGGGTTCTTGAAACCTCGTGAGGCGCGCGACGAGCAGCATGGTGATCAGGGCGAGGGAGGTCGCGCCAACGACTGCTGAGACGATGACAATGGCGATGACTTTCCCCGAGTGGAGAGCGTTCGGGTTTTTATCCGCGGGGCGAGGCGGGGGAGGCGAGGAAGCATCGTGGCAGTCCCCGAGGGGTCCACCGCAGAGGCCTAGGTTCCCCAGAAAGCTGCTTGGGGGCATGTTACGGAAGAGGGGGGAGCGGGGGATAGGGCCGGTGAGGGCATTTTGGGAGAGGTTGCACCCGAGGAGGCTAGACAGGTTCTCGAAAGAACTCGGGATTTTGCCAGTCAGGGTGTTGTCGTTCAGGAGGAGGTACTCGAGCAAGACGAGACCCCCGAGCTCGGGAGGGATTGCCCCGGTTAAGGCGTTGTAGCTGAGGTTCAATGCAATCTGGAGGCTCGAGAGGGATCCGAGCTCGGGTGGGATCCTCCCGGTGAACGCGTTCCCGCCTAACTGTAATTCCGTTAACCGCTCGAGCTTCCCAAGCTCGGGAGGTATATCTCCGACGAGTTTATTATCCGATACCCTCAACAGCTCCAGCTCGGAGAGGTTTCCAACCTCGGTGGGTAGGGAGCCCGAGAAGCGGTTTAGGCTAAGGTCGAGCCGCTGCAGCGCCCTGCAGTTGAATATCTCCGGCGGGATCTTCCCGGAAAATGAATTCGACGATATGTTAAACGTCACCAACTCGGAAAGCTTACCGATCTCTGCAGGCAGTTCCGAGGAAAACCCGTTCTCGGATAGGTGAAGCCTCTGCAGTGCCCTGCAGTTACCGATCTCGGGAGGGATCGAGCCACTGAACCTGTTCTGTGATAACTCGACGGTGGAGAGATTGACGAGCTTGCATATGTCAGACGGGAAAGTACCGGTTAACCTGTTTCCGACGAGGTGGAGGAGCCATAGCGAGACGCAGTTCTTGACTCCATTCGGGATATCGCCTTCAAGATCGTTCGATCCTAAGTTTAATAAGATCAAGTTAGAGTGTCTGCAGAGATGGCGGGGGATTCGACCCGATAAGCGATTCCCCGACAGGTCGAGAACCCAGAGCGGGCTGTACAACCCGAGGGCCCCGGGGATGGGCCCGGTTAATGAGTTTTCAAACAACTGCAAAGTGATCAGCTCCGTTAAGAACTGAAACCCGGGAGGGATGGAGCCGGTGAGGGAATTGATGGAGAGGTCGAGCCAGGTCAGGTTCCTCAAACCCGCCAGCTCAGCGGGGATAGCGCCCGAGAGCTGGTTCTCGAAAAGATTTAACAAGTGCAGCCCCGAGATCCTGCAGAACTCGACGGGTATCTCCCCCATCAGCTGGTTCTCGGAAAAATCTATCTCCGCCGCCATGGAGAGGTTTCCGATTTCTCTAGGGATAGTTCCGTTGAGCTGGTTTTGGTAAATGTATAAGCTCTTGAGATAGGCGAGCTCCCCGAGCTCTTTAGGTATTTCTCCAACAAGCTTGTTTCTGTAGAGTGCTATAGTCTTCAAATTCGTGCAGTTACCAATCTCCTTCGGGATAAACCCCGAGAACTCATTTTCCCAGAGAATCAAATCTTTTAAAAACTGAAGCTCCCCAATTTCTTTAGGTATTTCGCCCGATAACTCGTTCTGCGCCAGACCGAGCAGCTCCAAGCGCTCGCACCCACCTATCTCGGGAGGCAAGGTGCCCGAGATCATGTTCTGGCCGGCGCGGAACGTTCTGAGGTTTTTAAGACCCCAAAGCGATTTTGGCAATGTACCGGTAAGATTGTTACTATAAGCCACCAGTTCGGTCAAGAACTCGAGATCTCCAATCTCTTCGGGGAAAGAACCCGAAACCCTATTGTTGCATACATTCAATTCAACCAAAGAACCAAGCCTCCCTATCTCAACAGGAAGATAACCCTCGAACTGATTGTTCTGAAGATACAAAAACTCCAAACCCGAACAATTCCCAATCTCTGGAGGTATGCTCTTAGAAAACTGATTAAATGAAAGATCAAGATGCGTCAAGTGAACCAAATTACCAATGCTAGGAGATAAATAACCCGACAAGTTCATGAAACTCAGATCAAGTGACCAAACGACTGGTTCTTCTTCGATTCCATAGTAGCTAGTACCTCCACCGGTGCAATTCACGCCCTTCCAAGTACAAGGATTCGGATCGTTCGAGTCCCAAGTACTCAAACGATCGAAGTTATCAACCAATTTGCTCTTTATCTCAAGAAGGTATTGGCCTTCTGTGTTTATTCCATCCAAATGATGCACCAGAAGAGAAATGACAAGAACAAGCACAAGCACATAAAGCTGTGAACATGAATTTTTCTCCATACCCAGAAGTTGCATTCACAATCACAGCATGTATATAGCTGAAACTGAAACTGAAACTATGAATCAAATCATGAAGTACCCAAAAATCTCTAGAGTCCCGACTTTTCTGATCAGAAAACCTAAAAAATTTCCGGTTCAGGTTCAATGAAGAATAACACTGACAATAATGAATAATCACTACCACTATAAACTGAGAGTCAGAGTATCATTCACATACCTCAATGACTGATCTGAAGTAAACCCATTTGCCAAAAACCCAGAATTTTCCAGGAAACAGCAAGAAAATGAAAGAAAATTGGGCCTTTTTTTTCTCTCTACCCTTTTTCCCTGCAAAAAGGAATCTCAACAGCTTTGACAAAACAAAGAGGTTGCAATCAATAAAATAATGGGTCTTTCTCGCCATTATTTGCTGGGTCTTCCCTGTGGAGATAAGATAATCAACAATCAAGTGCAGTGAACAGAACCCTAAAAAAAATCATAAAAAAAACCTAACTTTTTTTAATTCCGAGTGATGATGATTGAGAAAACGGAGAACCCAAGTGATGATGATTTCGAAGATCACAGAATCAACAGAGCGAGAGAGAGTGAATCGTGGCCGACAAGGCATGAATGTTGATGAGAACTCACCATTGAAACTGAGCTCCCACTCCATCTCCATTTCTGCAATATTATAACAATTTCTTAGGACAAAATGAGATAGAGACGGAACTTTTGTGCAATTTTATATTGATTCCAAAAGGAATCAGAAAGGGGAGTGATTTGTTTTTTGGGTTGCGCGCAAGGTGTTCGATGAAATGCGTCAATGAAAGTTTCAGCAAAAGAGCCAAAGTGTTGAAAGTGTAAGTTATGAAATAGAGGAAGTCAAATACAAAATCTAACTGAACCCAAAAGTCAAGTCCCTCCAAAAATTATACTTTTGTTTTCTTCATTTTTGTCCCAAATATATGACATGTTGCACACAATAAGTTACTTACTAATATTAATATGCATAACAATTATTTTAAATCATGGTATTATCTCAACCATGTAATGTGTTAGTTTGTTTTGCTATAAGATCAGTGAACAGGGAAGTTCACCTTTTGGCCAGGACGGCCCGGTCTGGAATTGATCGGGTGTTGTGCGAGAAATTTGTCCTCCTTAATTTGAAAAACGATGTAGCACTTGATCTTTCCTAATATCAAATAGTTTTCGCTCCAAAAAAATTGATTGAATCAGATTCCCTTGCAGTTAATTATACTTCTCGTTTTATATTTTATTTGTATTTGTTATGTTGGAAATCTGTAAATATGATGGCTCATTTGTTAGTTAGAAGGAACCTATTGACTAATTGAATATTGGGCTAAAGATATGTCCTCTTAACTTATGTAATGTTATAGCTTTTGATTCTTACTTAGTGTCAAGATGATTGTTTAAAAAACAATATTTTATACCACCCCAATTTTTATTAGAGATAGGCCCTTTTTAAAAGCAAATTTGAAAATATTTAAATATATTACAGTTGAAATACATAAATTTGACTTGTTTCATGCAATCTAACTTGTGTCATGTATTAAATCATTTAATTAACTGAATTAAAATGACTCTCATTCACCAACTTTTAGAAAATAGAAATTATAGTTTACCCATATAATTTGATCAGATAAAAACTCTATAAATATTCAAAGAAACGAAATTCCATACCATCTACACTTTGATTCCACCCAATAAATACTAAATCAATACATCTAAATTATCTAAAATATGATGTCATTGATGACGTCACTCCTTCACACGTCGCTGTACTGTTCTTTTATTAAAAACATAGACTATTTATATTTAATGTTGATGAATAGCATGTTCATGGGTACCTTGTTTTTATGTATTGGAAATTATTATTATTACAAAATAAAGATAAAATTAGTGGGGAAATTAAATAATGGGATTGAAGAAGAAATGTGGTGTTGGTGTGTAAAGCGTAGTGGTAGATAGGGTCCAAAAAGTCTAAGTGGGTGTCACAATTTGAAGGGATCAATATTGATTTCTAATGGTGGATCATACTAGAGAAAGCCATATGTGGAAACTGGTTTTGCTTAGTTTAGATTTTATACTTATTCTTTTGCCCCTTGGTTACTTGCAAGCAGTAACATGGTAATTGAATAGGTTAAATATAATTCTCTCATAGTGAGAGTTGTGACAAGGGATAATGAGCTAGCCGGCCAGACTTGATGCGTTAAATATTCAGTCGTTCATTGTTATATTCGAAGTTTAGTTTAATTTGAGCAGAGTTCATGTTGTTGTGAATAATTGAAATTGAATTATTTAAAGATTTTTGGGTCTCGATATTTCATTTGGGCTGAACGGGCCTTAAAAAGTGAAACTTTACTCATTTTCAACCCAATTCGCCCGCATGATGAAGTAAGAAAACACAAACTTATGATTCTCAAAGACCCATCCTAACAAGACTCGAACCCAAGTCTATTGCACCCAATCTCAAGTATTTAACTAGTTGGTCAAGCATGCTTTTAGTTGATTTATGCATATAACTTGAGTGGGATTGATGCAGAACTTGTTTCAAGGAGATCACAGGGAATGGAGTCGGAAGTTGGTGTCGTCGTACTGTGACGCGCATGCCAAAGAGCGAATTTCGGCGACCCCAATTAACAGATCTACTTGCAGGACATAATCTAGGATGTACTCAGTTCGGTCCGCTTACAGGTTAATGCAGCAAATCAACGGTATATGAACCTCCCATGACAGAGATCGACCGTGGAGGGTGATGTGGAAGCTGGAGGAACCACCTAAGGTACATAACCTTCTCAGGTGAATTCTAGCTGGTTGTTTTCTCCACTAAGCAAGCCTTGTTAGTTAAGGGAGTGGACTCCAACGGCCTTTCCCCTCTATATGAGACTGCCCTATGAGAGCGAGCATCTATTTTTTTTTTTTGGATATATGAGGATTCGGCCGGTGTGGGAGGAGTCGGAAGTGAGGCCTTCTACTACGCTCCCATTCGAGGGCAATTTGGGAGTGTTGCTCCGGTCTGGTGAGTTGGAGCGCCTTAAGGAGGTGGCCATGTTTATTTGAGGTATTTGATGGGTTAGAAACAGGGTGGTTAGGCGTGGTGGCTCGGTTCATTGTGGAGAAATCGCGAGAATGGTGAAGTCATGTTGGGTGAGCGGTCAGCAACCCAGCGTAGCCAGCCTACAAGCGGAAGGAGCCATAGATGTCGCCTTCAAAAAGTTTGGATTGGAATGTTGGCGAGGAACGGTATAGGAAGATGGAGTTTGTGAAAGCCATGGGGATTAGGGAAGCTCTGAAATGGAGTCGGGTCACGGAGTGAGGTAGAGTTGTGGTGGGAACCAATTGCCTGAATGTCCTTTAGGCGATCGATGGATCAGAAGTTATGTGCTCGCCGGTAGGATTGCTTGTTACTGAATGTAGGAACCGCTTGACTGCTTTACCTACTGTTAGCTTGTGTTTCGTTAGGAGGTCAGGAAACGCCATAGCTCATGAGCTGACGCGAGCTATGTTGTCTAGTTCTGATTGTGTTTTTGATGGAGGTTTTGTTCCACATTGCTCATCTTCTGTAATGCTCTGGATGCAACTTGATAAAATTAGAGCTTGTTTTCAAAATAAAAATACGAGTGAGAACTGAGAACCCAAGTACGAATTTTAACACTCAATAAATAAATAAGCTAAACAGGGCACTTTCTCTCATGCAATATTTCACACACGAACGAGTAAAAAAAATACAGAATTCGGTGAACAAGGAACTCTAATTCAGGCATATCACTGAGTCACAATCACTTCTACAAACACCATATTAATCAGTAGATCAGCTAATTCTACATACACTACACATAAGTCACAAGTGAATCTCAACAGCTTCGATCAGGCAGGAGCATAAATCATGGGCGGTGAGACGAGACAAACGTACCGGGATTCGATCAGGCGCCTTTCTGCGGCAAGGTTTCGAATGCAGAGACTGTGTTCTCGAATTTGACCCGATGCAGAGGGGCGCCGCTTTGCTTGATGGCACAAGCGGTTTTGTCTTCCAGAGGGCACCGTGCTTTCAGCATGGAGAACACGTGATTGTTCAGCCTCCTCGCTTTCTTCATCGCTTCCAGCAATGTTTCCCATCCCTGCTCTCAAGGTTAGATTGTAGTTAGAAACAGCGCACATGCATGATCTACGTAGAATCTCGAACTGGAGGGGTATAGGTGGAGACAATCAAGATCTCATACTATATTATAGCCTGTTCCACTTAAAAGTAGTTTAACGTAATAATAATAAAAACAATAATGTGGATCCTGCTGGAAAACCACCACTGTTGTAAGAGTCGCTAGGCGCTAGTTGGGCGGACAGAACAATAGAGGATTAATCGGATTTGTATTTTTTTTAAATTATTAATGTAGTCGGCCGGATTACATAAAATTGGGCCGGTGTTGTGAAAATCCCCGCCTACGCCGATTTTTACAACACTGAGTTCCACTTCAAAAAGGATGTGATTCTATCCATCACTTGATAAGCAATTTTATGAATCCACCTATTCGAGGTTTCAGGTGGATAAGACTTTAACATGGTATCAATCATGTGGCTTTGGTCACAACTTTGGGTCTCCATCCATCAATTCAAGCTTTTGGGTAAATCGGACTTTCATAAGTCAATGATTTCTTATATAACTATGACGGGAAGATGAGAACTTCCGTACCTGGAGATAATGAGGATGCTTGGGTGTTTGTGTGATCGACGCAGTTTCCACTTCCGCAACGTTGAGGACTTGATATGAGAAGTCAAATAGCTCAAAGTGTAGCTGCTGTCCGAGCAGGTATATTATGGTGCACCCGCCCCACGCTACTGAATCGCCTAGCACTTCATGATTGTTTGAAACTTGGACATCCTCCTCCAAGTATCCCTATAAGTTCAAATGCAACTTTTAACTCATCGTAAAGGATTCTTCGTTTAACATGAAATTACGGGATTTGTAACAACGCATACGGATGCCAACGCCATAATATGTAGCATAAATTAAGGAATGGGAAAATGAGATTAGAAAAGGTTTTGGGTACTTACAATCTGAAGGCCGCTATATATGCGATAGAAATCCTTTGAAATTGTGATGTCAATGAATCCTGTTTTGGGGGCGGCACTCCATTTACTGCAATATTTATCCAAAGCAGCACTGGTGAATGCAAGGGCATACTCCAGCACACTTCCAGTATTCAAATTAGCCTTGTAGAGCAGATCTGAAAAATAATGCAGTTGAATAATTATGCAAAAAATGAAACTGTCCTGCCACGACGAACAGAAAATGGAGAATCCAATGACTATTTAACGATTTGTTTTTTGTGGGATGAAGTTTTTTATCAGCAATAAAACGATTATATTAAAGAAGAGAGTTGATTCCCAAGTTGGGTAAAGAAAACTCTATGAATAGTACAATGAAAACGGAATACAGAGTTAAAAAAGATAAAAGCCTAAGGAACGGCTTGGAGAGAGGATGTTTTATTTCCCGCCTGGATCTGGTATTGTGCACCTCTAGAAATGAGGTACATGGTCCTCGCCATTCTTTCTTTCTAACAGGATGGGCTAGTCCGAAATTCCAAATGAGTGGTACGTCCAAATATGGGGCTCTAAGGGTAAAGCTGGACTTGAAATGGCTCGGGTATTTGTTTATCAGAAATTCCTAGTCTACCCTTTCCCCCAAGCAGAGGACCCACTAAGGTTCAAACACTAGGCCTCTTACTAGGCAATGCTCGTCTGGACCAGAAATGGATCCGGTGTTGTTAAGAAACAGAATATACGAAGCCGGCGCTGATTGAATAGGGAGTTTAATTTTTTCTATAAAAGTTAGTCAACTAAACAAGCATTAAATCATAGGAGTGCTAGAGGATATGCAATAACAAACCTGCTGCTTCTGCTTGTTTTGATAGTGTTTGGAAGGAAGTTGAATTTAGGCACCCGGGATTTGACACAATTGCGGAAGTTGCTGACTTGAAGAGGCTAACGATCGGGCTATCTCCACCGTCTTGAGAATGCATGATCTGCCCGTCTACACCAGGAATCGAGCCCAGCCAAGGAGCTGTTTGCATAAAATGAGTGGTATCCACTTCTCTCTGTTGATCGATCATATGAAAGTGCAACAGTAAGGATCAAGCAACAAGATACATTGATATTAGGATAGGGAACCGCTTAAAGGTATTTGAGGACTAACCAAAACATTGTCAAGAAGTCCCATCCAGTACAATACGCTTCCTATCTCCTTTATCCCACAAAGAACCTCTGCTTTGAGTTCTGATTTAGTACCCCAATTGAGAAGTTCCTTAACAAGCCTCATGCAACCTGAGTGAAGAGCATTCAAAATAAAAACGAGGCAATTGATTCATAAAAATGCAACTCAGTAAACGATAATTATAATTTCAGTTGATTCATCGAGGAAATTAACCGTGAAGCATGTCAAGTTAATTCCAATAATAGAATAAATAAAGGAAATTGGCACATTTTCACGTTCACTCTATGAAAGCAAACAATATAGTCTACTTATAATCTCTATACTGTATTGAATCCACAAAGAATTAAGAAAGGACAACAGGACAAAAGTCATTCAACAGTTGAGCTTCCCATTTAAGGAGTAGGCTAGTAGCTGAAGAGTGATTCCGTAGCATACAATATCAGCAATAGAGGCTTAAATAACGTAAAATAATTTGTACCCTAAAACTAGGCCTGTGTTGGGGAGAAGGCTGCATCAAGGAAACAATGAAATTACCACGACATACCTGTCACACCTCCATCAAAAGGAAGAAGTCCTATAGATTTTGGCAATGCTTCTTGCAGACCTGTGATCATCGGTTCAAGTATAGTTATCTGAAACATGCAACAAATTAGACATTAGACACATTAGGTATGTACATAGACATAGTTAACAAAAATAAATATTCAACAGAGATTGAAACTATATCGATAAATCACAAGTCTTTAAAGTACCAGGAAAAAATAAGAGAAACGAGTTTAATGTGTAACTATAAATCACCAGCCGGTTTAGATGATTCATAGTATCGATCAATAATTATGCATAGATATTAAGGCAATCATATTAGTAGCTACAAAAAGAGTATTCATAAGAAAGTAATTACATATGGATCAGTATTTTACTAAGCCAGGATGTCAGTATATGGACACAATGTTTTTCACACAACTATGGCATACCTTATTAGATATATGATCCAGCAGAGCTCGGATGAGCCAAGGCAGTGATCTGGATCCTAGAAGTTTAACAATGGAAAACATGTGGGGCATTCCAAAGAATCCACTGTGCAACCTTGCAAAACTTTGATGGGCAGCATTCAGATCCTACGACAATAACCAAGGACCGAATAAGAAGTTAGATTATATCATGAAAAATACACACTAGGAAAAGTGCGTACGAAAAAGAATTCCAAAGTTTAAATTTATAACAAATCTATCTTGATCTACTGGGTCAAGCAGGGTTGATGTGAGGTATAAAAGCCACAAAATCACTTGCCAGCAATGAAAATCAGAATCATCAAATACAATTATCTAGCAAATATTTCCTTACTTGAGTACCACAGTAAAAATTAGGCTTGGCGTAGGGAACAGATGGCTTCTGAACAGGAACAAGAGGAACTTTTGATGTTCGGATAAAACGCTGAGTAGTATTGCATAGAATGAAGTTTGGCAAGAAATCATTCTGCATCTCTGACCAAATCTAAGAGATAGAAACAAAGATATCAAGTATATGTTACAACTATCCTTTCTTTTTACCCATTAAAAAATCAAACTATTTGTAGATATCCAGAATGTAGGGGCAAAGGAGTAATAAAATTAAATGTGTCAAATAGAATAAAGAAAATCATGTCTAACCTGAGTAGCAAGTCGACTAGAAAATGACACTAGGGATATGTTTTCTTGCATCTCATTCAACATGAGATCCAATGAGTCTATTAAGAGATCTTTGGATATCAATTTGTGGGCATGTTTCAAGATATCCAGCAGCTTTTCCAATTCCTGAAACCCAAATGCCATACTTTTCAGTTTATCAGCAAAAAAATGACAAATATCAGTTCTTACTTACTGTAAACAGTAACCAAGAATAGGTACTTACCACAAGGGCACAGAGATCTTGAGACTCAAAACGATCAAAGAGAAACTCTAGATTCTCTCTAAATACTTTGTTCATCCGTTCAGCAATTAAACTTCTCAGATCAATGATTCTCCCAAGCAACTATTCAACATAAGAAAATAGATGTGTGTGAGAGAGGGAGAGAATAAATTGTAAATGAATGACCGTATAGAATAAAGGAGTCATGAAAATAACACCAATAATTGTATGAATTATTTAATTTAGTTCCTATCTTACGCCACTATAGTACCTAAAGCTTTAGAAGTCTATAAATACACCTGCAGCACACAGTTACCAAAACAACACTCCCCCTCATGTACTGGAACGTTTATTTCAGGGCTACATATAAGGGATTATTAGGCTGCCCATACTAAAAGGTCAACCAATCAATTGGCTTTTGCTTTTATAAGTAGCTTTCTTTTTTCTTTCAGTGAGCAACGTGGGACTTAATCTCTTAAAAGAAAAGAGATCTACTCAGAAGATGAACCAAATAAACAAGAAACCAAGCTAGCTGCTTGGATTAAAACAACTTAATACATTCTATAAGAACTGCAGATACAACAAGAATAGTTCCAAGGTAAACATAAAATAAATAATAGGATAAAAACAATTATTACCTTCACTCTCGTCATCTTTAGGAGTGCAGCGAACCTCATAGGCTGGACAGAATATTTTACTCCATTGTCCAGTGCGAAGAGGAATGACGGATCAAGTAGCTCACTATAGAAAGTTACAAGAAACACATAGGAAGTTTAGTTTAATCATTTTTTAGAGGCATAGGTAACAGAAATGAGCATACCTAGCTGCCCAACTCTTGTAATATGTAAAAGTAACTTCGCTCAGTCTTGAAACAAATATGTCAAAACAATGGTCAACCTGTAAAACAAAGCAAAAGTTTGCATTTAATCATCAAGTCTACTCTAGCCATACTACATATTACATGAACAGTACCAGTCAACTAGTAGACTACTTGAGGTATGTGTCTACAGTCTGTACGTATGTATGCTTATGAAGTTTTTAAACACCTTGCGTTACAGGCCATAAACATTTAAGGGAGGCAAAAACTCAGCGCGATATGATATTGATGAAATAACTTCAGATTCTGTGGTCGTAAATGTCATCTTAGATAGTTGTTGTGGTATACTGCCATTCAATGTCTCTTTCATGAGAAAGCAGGCTACAATTTCCACTACAAATTTTTGAAATAAGGAATACTTCAGAGGTATTAGTTAAGAGTTGCTTAGAGAACCCAGTGAGAAAAACCAATGGAAAGTGAAGTGTTCCACAGGCCCAATAAATGCATTAGGAAGTTACATTAGTTGCCAACCAAATATATTTCTTTTTCATGACTAGATTACAAACAGACATTAAGTGGCTGCAGAAGAGGCAGCAGTTTATTCAGAATAAGCATAATCATATTAAAAATGCACCTAAATTTTCCTGTCGGATAACCAGTATAAGTATGAACCCAAAATCCAATCAAATATTTTACTCCTTGGAAATTTCGTAATACCTCGGCCTCGATTTCATCATAAAGGAAACGTTGTTTCAGCATAACTAACGCGTGCTGGGCTGAATCATTATAGATATCAAATGGCATCAGAACACTCTCAAAGAGACCTGCATTTTGGGACTCAAGTATGTGATCCACCAGCATCCAGGGGAGAGAGCATTCAATGGGAAACTGCACATGAGCAAGAAACAATTCCCTCAAGCCCGAGAAAAGTGGCTGAGCAAAGAAAGACAAATCTAAAAAAACAAGTTTGCAATTGCAGAATTTTATACTTCATATAATCGGCAAATATGTGCTACATAACCTCGTCTTCTATTGAATATTACCCTTGTTGAGTGAAAATTGTCATAACTTAGCAACAGCCAAGATCTAGGCTAGCTAAAAATCCGATGACTGCCAGGAACCTTTCTGCTCACTTAAACCTTTTCTAATGAATTATTTGCTGCACTTGGTCCTCGTCACACTTTATTTAACACTGCATTACTAATAATAAACACCACTACAAAATTATACGCACCATTGGTTTTGCAGATAAAAATATTTAAGTTAAGATAAGGATTTATATCATCCATCTGATACCAATGAGTTTCCAGTGAATATATGAATAATACCACCCGCAAAGTATCATTATCTCAAAACATGAGCTTTATGTTCAAGTATCAAAACAATTATCACTCTCGATTACCTGAATAACACGAGAAGACTCCAAATAGAATTCTCTAAACCATAAGAAGCCAAGGTCTGTAAGAGCTCCAACAGTTGCTGAAAACACAAAAATGCCATAGTTAGTAGAAATCTCATGCAAGCACACAAATAAGTTTTTCTTCCCAATCAGGACGAAAAAACTAGACAATTATGTCTTCATTAACCCAGACCACTATATTTTCAACAATAGAAATTTTTATCTAAAGCATTGATATGCCATGTTTGTTGAAATTCCCTTTGTATAGGTTCTTCTCTGTTGTTGCATCCATCCATAATTGATAGGAAACAAGTCAGCATGCATTTACACAGAACCAAGACATCAACTGGAAATGAAATATCATTCATTATGTTTTCAGATTTTATCAATTAAATCCAAAAGAAAACAATATCATATAACAAGTTCGTTAATTATAGGAAAAACCTTTTCCTATTCCAAAGTACCACGAGGAACATTCATGGTTGTAAGATAAATATGACGATAGCAGAAAAATAGGATTACCAGTATAGTCCAATATATGCAGGAAAAAACTGAGCTTGTAAAAGAAGGTTTCCAACTGTTTTAATTCATTAACCGGTATCTCAGACCCACTATTCCCAAAAAGTCCTCCTGGCTTCCTTAGATTACCACCTGACACCACCTCATATATTAAGAATTGCAAGCAGTGCACCTGGAAAGAAAGCGTGTAGAGTAATTAGATAAGTTTCGATCCTATACACATCCATGCTATTTTTCTATAGACGCGACATAAGCTAACTATGTGTGCAATAAACTCAATTATTTAAAAGTTATAACATACGTCAAAGAAATTTTAAAAATAAAGGAGACCTGTGCAGCTGTTGGTGCAACTGGTCTTGGGTAAAAAAAGTTGGATTTGCTTTCGTCGCCTCCTTGATGTAAAGACTGTAGCTCAGACTCGGGCTTGCTCGTGTTAGCCATCCAATCAGCAGAAAGGGTACGCATATCAGAGAGGATCCTGGAAGTTATCAATTCATAACCATATCATCATAAAGGTGTTAGAAAAAATATTGTGGAACCATACAAAAATATGACAGCTCTTTATGTTGTAATCCCAGCAGACATAATAGGTGAGTATGTGTATGGATACATGAGCAGATCAATAATAGGCTTGCATGTTGGGGGTGTATTAAAGTATAATAAGAGGATTTTCTTAAGTTGAGTTGGCCATCAACATTTATGAACACTCGTATAGAGTAAAGTCTTTTAAGGTAATTTATTTAGTGTTTGTACTAATATCAAAGTATAATAAGCTGATAAAAAATATGAGTTATATTTAGAACAACACATACGAATTTAAATTCTCACCTAGAAAGATCCTTTTTCTTCCGGAAGGTAGTCCGCAACATAGTAGCTAGTGTGTTCTGAACAAAATCTTGAACTTCAGCATGTATTGTTTCCCATAAAGCATCAGCTACTAATGTGTCACACCGCTGCATCAAAGATCCAAGGCTCTTTATGTAGCTAACAAGTTCGACCAGTGCTTTACGCTCTTCCGCGCTGTAATTATATCGAACCACCTATGAGAAAACTCAAAACATGAGCCACTGTCAAGGTACACACTAGTAGTGTAGGATGTCTTCAATTATTGCCGATAAAAAAATAATAAAAAATAAGCCACTATCAAAAAAAGTAATTTCCACAATTAAAGATCGGCCGTAAACCAGCAAAATTGAAGAGGCTGAAAGGGTGCATCTATTACCATCAATAGGAAAACACAAACACTAAAGATAACTAATAAATACCTTTTCATAGTCAGAAAATGATGCTGAAGGTTCACTTAATTCTGAGGGAACTGCATCTTTGCAGGGGCGAGAAAACTTCCATGCACATTGTTCCCATACACGTGAGGTCCATCTACTTAAAATCTGAAAACCCTCAACAACCATATCATACATGTTTCCCTTGACTTCTTTGGACCAATCGATATCTGCACCCTCTGTTGACTTCAACAACAATAACTACACAGAAGAATGAAATGGGGGATAATGCACATTAGAACCTTATAAATGGATAGCAACAAGAATGCATATCTATATCTAGAGTGCAGTGATGCACCTGATTCATTGACGAGGCAAAACGAATTGAGAAATCGTCATGCTCAGCGCGGATTGCTCCAATGTGATTAGCAATAAGGTAATGTCTCTGATAAGTACATGATGTCAAGGTGTTCACTTAAAACACAAAAGAACTAGAAATACCATCCGTTAGATAGGAGAAACATCAGCGATGTTCCACTTATTTTGTGTCATTTCTACAGACTACGAATGCCAAAAGACATCATGAAAATGCACTTATGTATTCATAACTGAGGCATAGTTAACGTTTCAACTTCTAACATTTTACCACCAAACTGAGACGTTTTTTATCAGTAGTAAATTAAACAACAATACTGTCAGTGTGGGAATTGGAACCAGCGACCTCATGCTAATTACATGAGGTCATTGCCACTTCACCAACGGCCTTTGGTACCACCAAACTGAGACGTGGGTTTTTCTATTCTATCAAGATAGTTGTACAACTATGAAGAAATGTTATATATTCATGACAAATCAAGTGCAGGATATTCTTGAGCGTCGCGGGGAGGGAGCTCATGAGGAGCTGGAAGAGTAAGAAGGCGAGTTTGGCTAGAAAACTTTTGGAAGTACATCGACAACTCTTTCAAGATTGCAGCAGGAGAAAGATGAAGATCTGGGAATGCAGGAATAACAGGATCATTCTGCCAGAAACAAAACAAAATAAAATAGAAATATCATCAGAAGTTTCATTGTGCACGAGAAATTTAATCTAATAGAATAGAAATATAATTGCAAGCTCTTGGTCAGCCTGATTTATTATTGCACAGGGAAGAAGCAAAGAATCCATATTTCGTGTTCCCTTGCAATAGTCGAAGACATTAAGTCACTATATCTAATACAATACCTTAAATATATTGATCAGCCTGTTGATTTTCACGCGCTTGTACAATGACTCACTATCTTTCTCTGATGATGTTGCCAAGACAACAAGGACAGGTAAAACACGCAAGAGAATGTGCCGCTCGGGGAAGAGAAGAGCAAAATCCAACTCCAAAGACTCAACCACAAAGACTATGAGAACTTGAAGAATGTCTTCTACACTATTTTTTTTGTCAAGGACAGCAATGAAGAGTAAGAAGTTATCAAATATAGAAAACTAAAGATAGAGTGGGAAGAACAGATATCATCTCTTGCATCTGTACAACAAAACACACATGTTGAAAAGTCTCAAAATTAGCAGCGCCTAGATTACAGGTCAGAGAAGGTCAATTTAGGCCTTGGACTAGAAAAATTATTTCAACCCGGGTGCCATACAGAAATAGCATGGTAAAAAAAATTTCAAAAAAGAAAAGAAATATAAAAATCTAAGTGAATAGAAAAGGATACTTGTTCACCCTAAACATCTCAACATGCAAATTCAATAAGATAGCCCATCGTGTGCTCAAAAATATCTGTGAAATACAGAGAAAGTTATAGCATATCAGACTTCCACATTAGCACGACCTCAAAAATGGTAATTTAAACTTGATAAACAGTTTTATTTCTATCTAGCATCAACATATGTTAAGAATGCAGGGAAGGGGGCATAACATCACACCTGTAAATCATCTAACTCCTCTCTCATTGAATCAGTGTCTTGCCACTGAACACTGACTTGGGTGAATGTCCTGACAAATTGCAACAGTTAGGGAAAATGTTTTAGAAGAAAGACTGGAATAGGCTTCGAGCACCATTAAACTTTTTATCGACATACATGTCTTTAGTTGTACCAAAGACCTAATATCAAATCGAACCTTCAATTATTACTAGAAAGATTTAAATAAGTACACAACCAACAAATGAATCCACTGCTGGGTAATATTATCAAATAATTAGAGCCAAAAGTACAGGAAAATGATATATCCACATAGAAAAAACTGATTGCATCATCTAATGCTCGTAAGCCAGTTTTTACATAAAAAGGATGGTCATATGCACCAGGCTACCGTCATTTCTGCTAGTTAGTATCATCAAATACCTAGACAAAAACTGCAAGAAAACCGCCACTTTACATGAAAAGGGAACTACATCATTTGGTGATCATAAGCCAATATGAACAAATTTGTTTTGAATGAACCATTTAATTTTATGTACACAGCCATATCCCTGCTTTTGCAGAGAGGCACTTTCCCTTACTCAAACAAGATTGTGAGGCAACAACCTTATCATTGCATCAAGGCTAAACTTTATATAAGAAATTGGCTAAAGGAAGATGAAATTTCTTATAGCAAACATAGTAATAGATTATTAGGATGAAATAAGTAAAGATTTAGAAGACAGGAAATAAAAGATGAAGTGGTGCATCCAAAGATATAGCAGCAGCGTGAATGTGATAAAGACCATATATGTTTTACTACCATACCTCTTATACCAAGAGAAATCGTTTGGTATGCTGGCTTTAGCATTTTTAAGATGATCAAGTTGCACCAGGACATCAAGTAACTTCAACATGGACCTGTTAAAGAAACAAGAGTAAAGAAGTATAGGTAAGCCTCTGCATTGCAACATTTTTGGCCAAATTTAGGTTGTTTAATTCATATTATAGAGAAGAATATTAAACCATAGACACTTAAATTAACATTCTAACACGGTAAAATAAGTCAGAATTCTAAAAACAGTGAAGAGAATGTCACAATGTACCAGAGATGAGTTATTGTAGGACCGTTGATTCGCCGCTCGGGCCTGGAGAAGCGTTGCATGTCAGCTGCTAGCTGCCAAGAAAAAGTGGCACTGAAATTTAACTCATTTTTATTAAGTAATTAGGGCATGTGAGTGATCATACTTTTGAAGAAGCTGATGCTTGCCACCGCTGAATTTCACGTAAGCGACTCATCTCCAGGTCCAGAACTTGATAGGTTTCTAGATACAGTTCAGCTTGACTTTGCTTCATAGAATCAGGGAGCTGAAACATTATGTATAACAAGAAAAAAACTGATATCATCGGCTAGGTATATTGTACTAATAGGTTCACACACTGAAAAAGACCTGAGGCTAGTAAGATTAATGTGGGTTGATTCTAATGGTCGAAACAGAAAGGAGGAAAAAACACATGCAGCCTGAACAAAGCCAAGCCAAAAGTGACCTGGATATGTAGACATCATTTTCTTGTAATGAACTTTTGGTTTATGTCATGGATGTTTGATGTGTTGATCTTGCAATGCACTTGATAATTACCAATCAGTTGTATTTCAAAGTACATGAAAATTAACCTGAGGAAGTGCTTTGACACAGCTGCGGTATGTATAAAGGACCGATGTCATCTCCTTCCCCTCTTGGATAAGGCTGTTCTGCATATATAGCAGAATCCACCATCAGGATGGCAGTGTAAATTAAATCTAGCAGAGATGATACAGCAATTTTGCAAAGGAAAATGAAGCGTATTGCTGAATGGAAGCACTATCGGAATTCAAAATCACTCTAAACAACTCACTTTTTTGGGGGGAAAAGGACAGATATAAGTATTGCACATGCTTTCAAAAGAAATACAAAAAACAAGAAATAAAAGCAGCATACCAGCTGATTGACAGCCTTTGTGTCTTCTGATAAGGATAGGCGATATGCTGAAACATCACTATATTCTGCAGAGAAAAGTATCTCATAAATACTTACAAAATAGCTAAGTAACATTAACATGCTATTTTTTAACAGGATAGCAGAAACTCCAACTAAAATATGCAAAAAAATTGGTCAATATGGATATATAGCAGTGCCATTGTAATTGGCCATGAAGTTAACTCTTACTTGTAAGTCATTAAATGCTGCAGCTATTATAATTTCAAATTTTTACAAACTTCACCATTCAACAAAAACAACCACCACAAAACCATTTTTCACATAAAAATGAATAAGAGGATCATAGATTGACAACCTTGACACCATATACTCCAATCACTTGGATAATTCATGAAATGAGACCTTATTAAAGGATCAATCTACCAAACAATATATAATCCCCAGCAACAATGATTGTAGCTAGTCAGATTCATTGAAGTTAAATAAATATAGAAAATTTCCAAATAAAAATAAATAAATTAGTAGGTATTATATATAGTGATACTTTTGCAGGTCCATAACTTGTTTCACTCGTGGTCTATGCTTTATGGTGTGGAATGATTCTTTTATAGACGGAAAAAATAATAAGTAAATGAATGTTAAATATCCTATTTATGCTTATCATGGCGCAACAGCCGCAACTGAACCCGTTCTATTTTATACTAAATTTAGCAAAGAGAATTTCGGATTTTATTGGACTAAATTCAACCTTAAGCTCGAGTATCCAACGAAGATGCAGATACACCAAAATTACAAAGAAATCAAAACAATACACAAATATTCATAATAAAAATAACTTACCAACTGGACTATTGGTTGCACCCCTATCAGTGGAAACCCAAAACCCAGGTCCTTGCACTTCCGGCTGCTCGTCCTACACGAATCAAAACAAACACCATTAAGATTCCTGGAAATGACCAATGCAATAGGCGAGAGCAGCAAGTAATAGACCAAATACAAATTAAAAACAAACACAGGCACATTTACTACAAATCATCAATGTAAAATGCCATATCAGTAAGCAATAGACCAATTCACAGTCCAAAAACAAACACCACCAAAATCACCACAATTGCAGAGATTCAAACATAGTCACTCGAACTTCACCAAAACTCCCTAGATCAATGTAAGAGGCCATAGCAGCAAGCCATGGACCAACTCACAAGTCACGATCCAAAAACACACACCACCAAACTCACAATGCCACAATCGCATAGATCCTCAAACAGTACTCAACAACCTCATAAGTTGCTCAATTAAACCAAAATGACCAATCTAAATAGCCATGGACCAGTTCACAATCCAAAAACAAACGCCACCAAAACGACAATGCCACAATCTCATAGATCCTAAAATAGCAAATCAAACACCACCAAAATCCCTCCTGGTCAATGTAAGAAGCTATACCAGAAAGCCATGGACCAATTCACAATCCAAAAACAAACACCACCAAAATCACAATGCCACAGTCGCAGAGATCCTAAAATAGCAACTCAACCACCTCACAAGCTACTCAATCGAATCAAAACGGAACCGATTTGTACAAAATTCGAAGCTATACCAGCAAGCCATGAACCAATTTACAATCCAAAACAAACACCACCAAAATCACAATGCCACAACCGCATAGAACCTAAAACAGTAACTCAACGACCTCACAAGTTGCTCAATTACAGCAAAACGGAACCGATTTGTGCAAAATTCGAAGGATTCGTTACCTCTAACGAAAATGTAGACAAAGCAGCAATGGCTTCTTCAACAGGAACCGCCATTGATGCTTCTTCGTTACAGAAGCCTCTCTGGATTGAATAAACTACGGATCCAGAAACCGAGTAGTTGAAATTTTCGCCGATTCAAAGCTTCTGAGCTTATGAAAATGAAATGAGCGTGTGAATTTTCTGTAACTCGCTCGCGAAAATGAGTTTGTCTGAATCTGAGTCGCGACTCGGACCTTGCTGAAGCTCGAAGGTTTAATGAGTAGTAAATATTTTAGTCGTTGTGGGTGAATTTACCGGATTAGGCGTTTTGTTTAGTTTAATTACCTTTATGCCATTGGATATTTTCACTGACTATTTATTCTGTTTTTAGTATACCAAACAAAAAAAAATTGTTTTTTGTATGGAAAATGCAAAAAATATCAATGTAAAATACAAATAAAAAACAAAGGAATAATGACATTTTGTTACACGTAACTATAGCGAAATGACACTTTCATATTCTTACTATTATTTTTTTCTTTTTTAGTACCTTGACAATTTTTTTGTGACAACCTATACTAAAATGACTAAAATACATATGGTTTTAGAAATCAAAATATAATTGGTTCAATTTGATTTTTCAATTCAGTTTTGAAATGGTTCAAATTTAATTTTAAATTCGAGGGGATGATTGTAATTGCATCTTAAATATAAACAAAATTGAACTAATTCATGGTTTCTTAAACCAAAGGTAGTTTGGGTATTTTAGACATCTTAGAGGTAGGTTGTCACAGAATAATTATCAAGGTACTAAAAATGAGACGAAAATAGTAAGGGTATGAAAGTGTCATTTCGCTATAGTTAGGTGTAATAAAGTGACATTATCCCAAAAAAAAATCCAACAGTTACTTCAAAAAAAAAATCCAACAGTAATTGGTCAACTTTTAACAGAGTTTAGTGTAAAAAAACATAATTAACATTAAATATTCTATTATGATTGTAGTAAAATGTAAAACGTGTCATTGTAATATAGATGAAATGTAATTAAATTGTATACAAATATATAATATGGAGATTTTGTTATAAGGGTCATTTTTGAGAAATATGTTTGGTAAGTCTCAATATCAATCATGCTACCCACTACTACCAACCCAAAGAGAATCAATATTGAGTAAAGAACAAAATAAAGTTGTGTCCATTTTCCATTTTTTTCTCCTTTATATTTTGTCGTGGTTTTATTTATTTTATTTGCCAATACACATAGATCACAGTGTAGTAATTGAAGTTTCTTAAGCATAATCTTGAGTTTGGATATCGCATAATTCCTCACATTGTTATTGATACACAGAAAAGTAAATTCTCAAACACAAGCAAAATCCAACATCCTCCAAACATTTAAAATGGAGACGGAGATCAAAAAACCTAATCTGAAGTCATCATGTCGCCATTCCTACACCCGAACATGGCCAAAACGGTCGGGCCAACACAGTCAAGTGACGACCTAGACCGGTTTATTGCACGTTGTATATACCAAAAATGGCAAACCGCTGTCGAAAAGTTTATGAATTCGCCAATCAACCAAATCAAACTACAAATAAACAAAAACGAACACGTAGCATGTTAAGTAAAACGATGCTCACACAAACACATAATCACATTACTAGAAGTGCAAAATAGTACTATAGTTTGATGGAACCTACTATACAATATTTATTCTGGTATTGAAATGAAAATCATAAACTCGTCTCATTTTCATTCATGTAGAGAGATCGATTTCTTTAAACACAACGAGACTTTGATATCTCTTAAATTGTAAGGATATAGACATAAATGAATAAAGGGATAATCTCACCAAACTACAGTTAGTTTGACACGAATATCACATAACTACAGCTAACTTATTTTTTCACTTGTAAGGTACGTTGACTTTGGCTATTCTCATTCAGCTACAAACCGTTAAGTTTTCAGTTAATTTTTCGTGTAAAATGACCAAACTACCCCTACATATCATTTAAATTTTCAAATACATGCCATTGGCCCTCTCTCTTATCTCACTCTCTCTCCCATCCCGCCGGCCACTGCCAATTGCGACCCCATCCGGCCCGACTTCGATTTCTTTTCCAAATGCACTTCGGACCTCTCTGCCGATTCGAGCTTGTTCGTGAGTGTGCGACCTGACACTGTGCATGCTTTACCTCTGCAACAACATCAACATCAACTTTTTTCTTCTCCCCCCCTTGGACCTCAATTGATTTGGTCTGTTGCCTTATGGGTTTTTTTTTCAAATCGAACCGAATCGTCGAATGTGGGTGGGAGTTAATTTTTTAATTTATTTTGGGAGGTTCAGAAATTGAGTGATTTCTAGATTTTGCAGGAGAGGAGATATGAGTTTGCTCCCAAATTTGAGAATGCCTTGGAGCATTCTTTAAGAGTTGGGTTCGATTGATTGATTGATTTTGGTACCAAAAGTGAAGAAAAAAAAGGAAATGAAAGTGACCTAGAAAGATTCTGAGAAGGTGATTTGGGATCACCAGATGAGTAGCCCCTCCGCCACCGTCATTGCAGCCTTGCCGTGGCGAGGCCTCCTCAAGATCATGGCGTGACTCATCGTCTTCGTCTTCCTTATCTACGCCGTCTACACCGTCAAGCTCCTCTCCTCCCCTTTCGCATGTGTCGCCGTGTCGCCGTTGTCGGCCACATCACCTCCACCACAACCCACCTTGCAAACCCCACCGCCGCCGCAGAGCCGTCGATCTAGAACCAGACGGCGGAGGCGGCTCAGAAGACCGAATCCCGAGAAACCCACAAGCCGATGGGGCTCCGCCACGTCATGTTCGGCATCGCCGCCTCCGCCAAGCTCTGGGACCAGCAAAAAGAGTACATCAAGCTCTGGTAAACCCCCATTTCCCCAATTTTCACTTCGATTTCAAAAAAAAAAAACCTCAAAAATGAAAATTTTGATTCGATTCGATTCGATTCAATCTTGAAAACCCATCATCTGGTACAAGCCGAACCAGATGCGAGGAATCGTGTGGTTGGACCAGAGTGATGAGACCTCAAAGAAGGGTGTGTTTGGCGAAGAAATCAGAGTCGGACCAGATAGAGTCGCGATCGGCGGTGGCCGGCGGGAGGGGAGAGAGGGAGAGAAGAGAGGGGGCCAATGGCATGTGTTTGAAAATTTAAATGATATGTAGGGGTAGTTTGGTCATTTTACATGAAAAATTAACTGAAAACTTAACGGTTTGTAGCTGAGTGAGAATAGCCAAAGTCAACGTACCTTACAAGTGAAAAAATAAGTTAGCTGTAGTTATGTGATATTCGTGTCAAACTAGCTGTAGTTTGTTGAGATTATCCCATGAATAAAAACCGACTTGAAATTAATGGCAATTACGGTCTAACTTGTAAGGATATGGACCAACACTGCCTAATTACGGTCCAACCGGTTTATTGCACAATATATACCATAAATGGCAATTCCCGGTTATGAAATTATTGGACTTGCCAACCACACCAAATCAAACCACATATAAATAAAAATGAACACATAACACGTTAAGCAAAACAATGGCCGCTTAAAGAAAATAATATCACTTCAATTTGTTAGGATCAACCGTACAATATATCGTTACGATGTTAAGACAAAGATCATAAACTCGTTTTATTGGCATCCACTCGAAGAGACATAATTCTCAAACACAACGAGAATCCAATATTTTGTAGCATGTAAGGATGAAGACTGGTTGTTCACAGTTCGAATTTCAGTCGGTTTGGTTTCAAGAGAAAAAACTGAAACTGAATTGATAGAATTCAATTTGATTTTTGATTAGGTTTAAAACTTATCACATTTGATATCGTTTTAACTTGTTGCTTTTTAGTTGCATCTTCTTTCAACCGATTTTTATGAAATTTTTACATTTGGGCGAATTTGACTTATTTTTTGGTGCCCCAAATATTTGCAGTCCTCATTAACAAGGATCAATAACTTAAAATGAGTCACGTGTCCAAATCGATCAGTTTTTGGTTCAATTTTTTTATTGGTTATCATTTTATAAATTGAAACACGGCCGTTGGGGTTTTGATCTTGTTCGGTTTTAAACCGAACCAATTCAATTATTTGTGGTTCGTTTATTTTTTGGGCACCCCTAACGGAGACGGAAATGAAAGAAAACCCGACCCAAAGTTACCCCGTTGCCATTCTTATTCCCCCCATTGACCCAACCGATCGGACCGGCACGGTTCGATCACGGTCTGGACCGGTCTACTGCACACCATATCTACCAAAAATGGCAAGGCCCGGTAAGGGAGTTACTGGACTCGCGCCATTTGGGCTTATGACACGAACCGGCCCAGCCCAACGAAATCCATCGGCGGTATCATCACTCTCGCTAAAACCCTAGCCTGTGTGTCTCTGCTACTGTCCCCATTTTCGATCACCGTCGTCATCGGAACTCTCCATCTCTATCCCTCTGAGCTCGCGACCCAGACCTTCTCGCTCGCCAATGGCGGATTCAGCGGAGCGTCTCGCCTCCGTGGCCGCGTCTCTGTCGACAACGTCGACCAATTCGCGAGTCCGGATGTTCCGGCACGAAGTTCCTTCGGTTCTCGGCAATTCAGGTCAGTGATCTTGCCCCGAGCTTCCATTTTCGATCTAATTTGATGTATTTTGCGTTTTTGGTGTGTTTTGAATCTGATTGCGTGTGGTTTTGGAGCTTTTCACTGAACTGTTCTGTTGCAGGCGAATTCAGTGTACATTGTTGCTTGTTTGTGTACATTTGTTGGGTTACAGGAAATG
This sequence comes from Geranium rotundifolium, assembly GCA_963920655.1. Taxonomy (NCBI): domain Eukaryota; kingdom Viridiplantae; phylum Streptophyta; class Magnoliopsida; order Geraniales; family Geraniaceae; genus Geranium; species Geranium rotundifolium. Next base: position 37,236,175 of record OY987317.1, read on the forward strand.
GTATTGGGAATGTAGTGGTGGGTTTCTTCTATTTTCTGTTTTTTGTTTGTTTGGTGTGATTATGTCATTCATGGGTTTGAATTCAGCTGCATTCTGATGATTACATTTTAGTAACAAGATAATGCATGAATGTGGACTGGTTTTTATGATTGACTGCCAATCATATGGAAATGTTTGCTTTAGAGTATCAAATTCTCTCAATGACGCATGTAAATTGTACTGTACTTGTAGCTTTAGCTCATTGTGGATTAGGTTCTTGCACCGTCAGTGTAGCACGAGATTTTCATGAATTTCTAGTGTTATGGATTGGATGCTAAGTTGAATGGATTTTATTTTAGGGGCAAGTGTTTTGACTCGTGAAGAAACAATGCACAATCATCACCCAAACCCAATGAAAGGGATGTTAACAACAAAGAATATAGTTATGTCTAACCTACTTTAGTCCATATGACGAGGTCCGGTTAGTTTTTATGATCACATGCCATAATGTTTAGGTTTGACAATTGGCTTCTGTAGATATAAGGCATGCACTATGCATATCTAGATATGAATAACCACCTTTATTCTTATTAGATGTAGACAAAGTACTGACAAATTACCAGTAAATGTTTTAATGATGAGATACTGGATTAGAGCTTCATGAGTGACAATGACAATTAAATGAAGAGATCCTCACAGGTGAAAAGTTAACGAGTTTTTCCTCTTTCTCTCTCGCTCCACTAATAAGAGGTGTCTGTCTGTTTGTTTGCTTGCTTGCTTATTGATCGAAACTATCAACAAACGAAGGGAAATCACAAAACTACCGTTCAGTATTTACTCCCTTATTGGTGTAAAAATAACATGTTTCACATGTGTCATTTATTGTACTTCTGAAACTAATATTTCCCTCTTTTTTATAATTTCTACAGAGATGTCTTCAGAGATTGCCTCCTTGTTGGCGGACATTATTTTCCAAACATTGTATATATACGATGATCGCAGATCAAGGAAAGCTGTCGATGACGTGATATCAAAAGCTCTAGGAGAAGTTTTGTTTATGAAAAGTTTTGCGGCAGGGGTTGTCCAAGCCATGGAGAAGCAAATAAAGTTCCAATCACATGTTGGCTGCTACAGACTTCTCAAATGGTCGTGTTTGCTCTTGAGCAATAGTCAATTTGCAGCAATTTCAAAGAATGCACTTAGTAGAGTAGCCGGAGCACAGGCTTTGTTACTTCCTATGCTTATGCAAAGGTCCTTCCGCGAACGAAGGGCTTGCAAGAAAACATTTTTCCATTTGTTATCTCAGGTTGAAACTGTTAGACCTCATACTCACTTTGAAGGATGTTGTACTGCATACACTTTCACATGTTGATTTCTCGGATTTTTTCTATAATTTTGGTTATTAATTCCAAAATGTTTGTATCATTCTAGTGTCCAAATATCTGCAAATTCTACATGGAGGAGTTAAAGGATGGACGAATACCATACAAAGATAGTGCAGAACTAATATTCCTACTATTGGATTTCTCAAGCAGAGATCCATCTTTGTTTGAATCCAGGAAGGTGATAAATCATTAGTTTTACATTTTTTTCCCACGGCTTAGTTTATCTTTTCTTTTGCTGAGGTTTTGATGATAAACATCTCTTTGCACAGCCCGAATTTGTGGATATATATGTTAAAGCAGTTCTAAATGCACGTGAAAAGCCAGCGAGGCATCTTAGTGTAGCTTTTGGTCCACTACTTATGCACATGTCACATGAAGATCTCCAAAGTATTGTGGTTCCATCTTCTGTTAAAATGTTGAAGCGCAATCCTGAGATTGCTATGGAATCCGTTGGAATTCTTTTGGAATCTGTGAAACTTGATCTGAGCAAGTATGCCAGTGAAATTCTTCCAGTGGCATTACTACAGGCCCGTCATGCAGAGGAAGGAAGAAGAGTTGGAGCCTTAACTATAGTAAGGTGTTTAAGCGGCAAATCCAGCAATCCAGACTCTCTTGAAGCAATGTTCAATGCTGTAAAAGCTGTAATTGGAGGTTTGAGATTCGTATTTGTCCATGCCTATGATTTTCCTTCTATGTTTTGAGCTTTAAAATATGATTGACATTTATATCTTAATTTATCTATAAATGAAACTTAGCCCGAGCATTATTAACATTGAGCTTTTGATGTGAGCAGGCTCAGAAGGGAGACTAACATTTCCTTACCAGAGAATTGGTATGATCAATGCACTGCAAGAGTTATCTAAATCCCCCGAAGGCAAATATATCAACAAGTTGTCACATACAATATGCACCTTTCTTTTATCTTGTTACAAAAGTGAAGGTACTGTGTCGCTGCGTCATATCCACTCAGTGTTTCTTTATCTGTGTTTTGCTTTATTTTTACATGGCCTCCTTTGGTGAAATTCAAATATTTTCTATGATTACTTTCTGAATCACTTAAATCTTGCTCTTTTTCCCCGTTAATACATGTGTAATATTTATTATTCATGCCAAATTTGTCGTTGTGGTGAATGTCATAACTTCCAGGGAATGAGGAGGTAAAGATTGCAATTTTGTCTGCTATAGCTGTCTGGGCAGCACGATCAGCAGATTCGGTTCAGCCAGATGTAGTTTCATTTTTTGCTTCTGGCCTGAAGGAAAAGGAAGCTCTAAGAAGGGGGCATCTTCATTGTCTACAAATCATAAGCAAAAATGCTGATGCTGTTTTAGGGGTAACTTGGCCTGCTATATTATTTTCCTGCCTTATTTGTCACTGTTATTTCTCATTAGTTAAGTGGATGTTCTGCATTATATACTTCAGATATCATCATTGTTGGGTCCCCTCATCCAACTAGTCAAAACTGGTTTTACCAAAGCAGTGCAACGTTTGGATGGCATATATGCTCTGCTCTTAGTTGGGAAGATTGCAACTATTGATATCAAAGCAGGTGCTCTTTTTATTTGACGTTGTTTATATTCCTATTAATAATACATGTTAGATGCATTTATAGATAGATATAATTATATTGGCAGTTTAGAGTGTCAATCGGTCCTTCCTGAATTTTCCTTTGCTTTTTTCTTCTTTTGTTGACTTGGTCATCTCCACGTTTGATAACAATTTTTTTTCTTCTTAGAGGAGAGTCTGGTAAAGGAAAAGATCTGGGCATTGATATCTCAAAACGAACCTTCACTTGTACCTTCTACTATGGTATCTATTTACTGACTCTTTGATGCTTTGTAGATATCTTTGTTTTGTATCTGTGCTCGAATGCTAATAATCAACTGGCCTTTTGTTTCTTTCTAGATCCCAAAATTGTCAATTCAGGATTGTTTGACCTGTGTTGATCTTCTTGAGATGTTGTTAGTGGAACATCTACACAGGTTCAAATTCTTTTATACCGTACTCTATCATCTCTGATTTTATTCTGATGAGAAAATTTCACGTGGTCCTTTGTTTATCATTTTGCAGAGTTCTGGAAACCTTTTCTATCAGGTTATTGTTACAGGTAAGCTATTGAGTAGTACATTTGAATCACCCCTCGTTAAATAAAATCATATCTAAGAGTGCTTAACTTTTGCAGCTATTGGTCTTTCTGATGTCCCATCCAAGTTGGGAAGTTCGAAGAACGGCTTATGATTCTACTGGAAGGATAATCGCGGCTTCTCCACAATTATCTGGAGATCTTCTACTTGAATTTATAGATTTTCTCTCAGTAGTTGGAGAAAAAATCCATCTTCTTCAGACTAGGTATATATGTTTTGTTTTTAATGATTCTTGTTAGCACGTTCACGATTCTCTTTGGAACGTTTGGGTCTAAACTTCCAAAGATACTGCAATGCCATGAGATGGTGGTAGTGGAGACACTAGAAAGAACAAGCAATAGTTGGGGTGGGGTACCTCTAATTACAGATGAGAGGAGGAAAAACTATTTAGGTGGTTTTGACTTTTGTTACGTAGGTATGTCAGTGATTGCATAAGGAAAGGTGAGAGAAAATATATAACACTGTTTGACTTGACAAATGAGATACCATTATATGGGATGGGGGAGGAAAAAATGAGTCGAGGGTCCTAAATAATTTTGTTAAATTATTCATGTAGTCGAGTCCAAAATTGTTTGGGCATTATTAGCTTTATATTTCTTTTTTATGTAAATGCATATTACTTCCTTCGTTCTTAATATTATTGGAAGAATAAAAAAGAAATATACTAAAATTCCTTGCTTGTTTATTTGTTTCCATCATTGGTCATAATATTGGATTGTAGATGGTAACTTCCATATTTGTTTTCTGTCCCTGCTGGTGTGGAATTTTTTGCGTGGCTGCAGTGACATAGATAATCCATTGGACTCTCAAGTACCCTTCCTCCCGTCTGTTGAGGTCTTAGTTAAGGCTTTGGTTGTAATAGCACCAAGTGCTATGGCTGCTGATGCAAGTACATGCATGCAGCTTATATTCTGTTCCCATCATCCAATCATAGTTGGGACCACAAAAAGAGATGCAGTTTGGAAGGTAATTCTTCTTCAATGGTGCTAATCCGATCTTATTTTGCAAGGTTTCAATGTATTGCTTCCTGTGAACATATATCTTATTTGAAAGATGTTAAAAGACATGCACTGATCAGCAAACAACTCACACAGCCCATTTTTATCACATATAATTGGTAAATATATTGTGGTATCAGTCATTATTCCAGATGCTTTTCATATACTAAAATGTAATACTTATCCTGAAAATCTGGGTCTAATAGTTATCCCGGTCTAATGCATGCTGGTTACATAGTTGAGTTTACTGTTCACATTATCTGCAACCATCAATTCTTACCATTATACTGTCTCGACTATTAAGTGTTTTTATTGTGGCTTAATTGCACAAATCTACTTGTGGCCTCAATCACGCGCTATAGAATAATGTATATGGTTATTGTTACGGTTACCAAATGCTTCCTCTATAAATTTGCCTTTAGAATGCCAGAAAAATTATCCTTTCTTTTATTTATTCATGTTGACGATTATGCGTTAGATATTTTCATGAACACATGGTTTTCTCTAAATTGGAAGGCTTATTTTTAAGTATACGCTTGATAAATGTTGTTTACATACTTATTTATAATTTCCATTGGTTCCAGAGAGTCCACAAGTGTCTGACTACTCGCGGGTTTGATGTCCCTGGCATTATTTCATCTGCTGTAGGGAACATATGCAAGGTAAATAACACATTTTGTATTTATGATGTGCATGCTCTGTGATTCTTAGGCTGCATTTTGATAGTTTTCGTGTGGGAACGGGAATGCAAATCTCCCTTTCATTTATGTATAAGTGAGGGGAAATGCATAGTCCATGTGATCCCTATTTCCGTTCCCATCCCCTCACATTAACCCATCTTCATGCACATTTAAAAAATGGGAATCAACTTATGTTTATGGGTTGCTTAGGGAATGCAAATAGAATAAAACTTATTCTTCCCATTTCCACCTTTCCACAATGCAACCTCAGTTATATCATATGTTGCTGTTGGGTAAGGGATATGTACGAAGTCTGTGTTTCTAATCACTGTTACTTATTTTGCAGGGTTTACTAGGGGAAAAGGGGTTGATGAGTGCTAATCAGTTTCAGCAACAGGCGGCAATATCTACATTATCGACTTTGATGTCTATTACACCTAGTGAAACGTACATTGAGTTTGAAAAGGTCTGTTGTTTCGTGTTTGTTATTACTGTCAAATTTTATCCTGCTGTGGGCATGTGGTATTATTTGGTTGTTGCTGACTAGAAGTTCAATGTTCCTATTTCCAGCACTTGAAGAATCTTCCCGATAGTGATTTGCATAATCAGCTTTCGGAAAATGACATTCAGGTAAACATTATCCATTCATTGATTCCTTTCTGAAAAATTTGAATGGTTAGCATTCTCTATATTTATGTTATCATGTACTTTTTTGCCTCGGAGAATGCTTGTGATCATTAAGTTTTCGAATTAAATCTCATTGGTAAAATGTGGTATTAAATCCAGTCTTGCAATAACGTAAATGGGGATGCCCATTGATATTCTCTGCTGTGCATATTCATTGACAAACTTATATCTATGTCATCCAAACCAAAGGAGTCAACTAGGAAGTCTCCTTTTTTGACGTTACTACGTTTTAGTGTTGCATTGTGAGATTAATCTATGCGGTTCATTTCGACTACCTTTGGGAAGTGAACAATGGAACAATGCATAATTTCTGCTGTACTTTGGATGGAGAGGGGGGGGGGGGTCTACTTAATTTCAATGTGACTTACAAGTTCAACGAACAGTAAAAACAAATTCGTGATGCCCTTCTGCCAGAACTTTACACTTATTCATTCACATGCTTGCTCAATTACTCTATACTTAGATTTATCTCAAATATAAAATTCTAAATCATATGTACATGCCATGGCTTTATTCTTTCTTAGTTAATGTATGCCCTTTAGTTCTTTCTGGGGTGAAAATGAAGCATACACATGCATGCCTTAGTAGTGTGTGTTAAGTATTAGAAGTCTCACATTGCCGAAAGATGCAAAGATAAATCCAAAACCTACTAATAAGATTGTTTTAGATCTTAATGCTGAAAGTTCTATGTGTGACATGACTGTATTTTCCTGTCATTTCTTTCAGTTTTTGTTGACGTTCTCTGTTATGTAAGCATATCACTATTTTTCTGTTTTCATCACCTTTGTACTTTGCTCTTTATTATTATCTTTTGATATGTGTCAATTTTATTCTGTTTCAGATCTTTCGTACCCCAGAAGGAATGCTTTCAAGTGAGCTAGGTGTTTATGTTGCAGAGACTGTTGCAGCCAAGAACACGAAACAAGCCAAGGGACGATTCCGGGTGTACGATGAGCAGGATGACACAGTAATCTTATATGATTCTTTTACTTTCTATTATCCATCTTCCTTGTTCACGCTCATTTGCGGACACACTATAGTAAAAACAGTCAATTCAATCCTCTAATGGTATATTTGTCCCTATTTCCAGGACAATGCCAGCTCCAATCATTCTTCAAAAAGAGAGACAGCTAGTAGAGAAGTTAGTAGTGCGGGGAAGAAGGATACTGCAAAGTCAACGAAGAAAGCTGGTGTGTTATTATACTATTCACTCTTGTTGTCAATTTTATATTGCTAGGTTTTAACTCTCCAACATGGTACATTATTTTGTCTAATTTTGCGCCACTCAGATAAGGGGAAGACTGCGAAAGAAGAGGCACGTGAGTTGCTACTTAAGGAGGAGGCATCTGTACGAGAGAAGGTCAGGGCAATACAAAAGAATCTCTCTCTGATGCTGAGAGCTCTCGGGAAGATGGCCATTGCCAATCCTATATTCGCTCACAGTCAGCTACCATCCTTGGTTTGTGTTTTCAACTTATTTTCTCAATTTTTATTTTCCTTTTATAATATATGTGAAGCACGACAGTTTGCATCTATTCTGCGCTGGTTGGCATTTATCTATTTCCACACCAATCATCTTCGTATTTTTGGTTATGATTAGTTGTAAGGTAAGAGTTTTGTAGAATATAGAAGCTTCAAAAATCATGCGAGGTATCTTGATGCATTGTACCTGTTCTTGTGTTCAGTAGCCATTGGTTGGTTGTGTTATCTTCGATAAAGGAGTGGTATTTTTATAGCCTTCCATATAAATAGTGGTATTTGCTATATCTTGTGGTAGTGGTATTTTGCCTGGAGATGATTTTGAGTCTTGGAAGAAGGCGACACATATTGCTGCTTGAGATTGTTATCAATCTTAGGCGATGTTGGGTTATTCTCATGATGGGGATCACTTTATTTTCATATAGCTGTGGCCAGTTGAGAACCAGACCGCTATTTTTGGACTAACTATAACAGCTGAAGAAAAGTAAACCTCACAAGTTTCTATTCCTGAGTTATTCTGTGACCTGTGTATGCCTTAGGTAATTCATAGCCATCAAGGTTTCTTCTTGTTTGTGGTTTGAACCATAACATAGTCCCAAATCTCACATATTTCCTTGTTGTATTGTCAGTTGCTAGTCTTTTATGCATTGGTAGTTTCATCACTCTATATAATGGTAAATGTTTTCTCATTTTGTATTCAATATCAGGTAAAGTTTGTCGATCCCCTACTTCGGTCACCTATAGTAGATGACGTGGCCTTCGAAACCATGGTCAGGCTTTCTAGATGTACTGCTCCACCTCTTTGTAACTGGGCCCTAGACATTGCAACTGCTTTACGTTTGATTGTGACCGAGGAGGTTCGTGTTCTACTGGATTTGATTCCGTCAGTTGAAGGGGAAGCCAATGAAAGAGCATCCCTTGGCATTTTCGAGCGAGTAATTGATGGCTTATCCACATCTTGTAAATATGGACCTCTTCCAGTGGATTCTTTCACTTTTGTCTTTCCAGTAAGCTCCGTTGTTTTTGTGTAAAATTAATATTTCTGTAGTGCGTATAATTTTCTCAATTTCAATATATATTTGTTGTCAGATCATGGAGCGTATTCTGTTATCACCCAAAAAGACGGCACTTCACGATAGCGTGCTTCGTATCTTGTATTTACATATGGATCCTCAATTACCTCTTCCCAGGCTTCGCATGCTATCAGTTACACATCTGAACTCCATCTCCTAGCTTTAATCAGTATAGTGTCTCCCCTCCTCACACAATTTGCTGTTTGCATGATCATTAACCTTTTCATTTGTAGGTTCTATATCATGTCTTGGGTGTTGCTCCCGCTTATCAAGCATCCATTGCACCAGCATTGAATGAGTTGTCTCTGGGTCTTCAACCCGATGAAGTCGCACCTGTATGGTTTACTTCTCTTCTAACATGGTTTTGTTTATTCTTTCGTAATACTTGGTTAATAATCTGTATCTATGCAGGCTCTGTATGGAGTATATGCTAAGGATGTCCATGTAAGAATGGCGTGCTTAAATGCCATAAAATGCATTCCTGCAGTTGCTAGTCGTTGCCTGCCTCAGAATGTTGAGATTGCTACCAGTATGTGGATTGCCTTACATGACCCAGAAAAGGTTTGGCTTTCTATCTCATGACTAATTACTCTGAATACATCAATAGGTTATTACTCATCAATGCAGGATTAATGATTCAATTCAGTTTTGTGTAATTTTTTGTCTACTATTTTAATAGTTCTTATAATTCAGCCAGTTGCAGAAGCAGCGGAGGATATATGGGACCGCTATGGTTATGAATTTGGAGCTGATTATTCAGGACTTTATAAAGCACTTACACATGTCAATTATAATGTTCGGTTGGCTGCTGCGGAGGCATTAGCAGCAGCTTTGGATGAAAACCCTGCTTCCATACAGGTTTTTTAAATATCTACCTTGATAAAATCATTGTGGTCAAAAGCTAGGTGCTAGAGGCATGAACGATCTTACATTGCTTTAAGTCCCAGTAATTTTAGTTGTTATTTTTCCTGTTTTGACCAGCTAATAGTCTATAAATAACATTGTTATCCTCCACATTTGTTTTAATACTACAAAATAAATTGAATGTCTAGAATAATCTGACCTATTTTTAGGTTATGAGTTGGTAGTTTTCCGTGGTCTATTTAGGTAGGTATTCCTTTCAGTGAAGTTTACATTTTTTGGTCTTAAAACATAGCGAGATCTGAGATTTACATACATGAATCCGTATTGATTTAGTTACTATCTACCTAAAAATGTTTGTCACATTTTTACCATTCAAGTTCTGTTGACAATGTGATGATATGCCCACTTTCCCATTCATTTCCTCCTTCACCTTGGCTAACTGTGACTAACTTACAAATGCAGTTTTCTCATTGTGTATTGATGTTGCTGCAGGAATGTCTTTCAACGCTGTTCTCCCTATACATCAATGATGTTGGATCTGGTGAGGGCAATGTTGATGCTGGTTGGATAGGAAGACAAGGGATAGCGTTGGCTTTGCATTCTGCGGCTGATGTACTGAGGATAAAAGACCTTCCTGTTGTCATGACATTTCTGATTTCAAGGGCACTGGTAAATTTGTTTACTCCTGCGTAAAGATGTGGTGGTCTTGTAAACTTTGAAAGGCTTTCATGTAGCTGGATTTTCGAAACAGCTGTGGATGAATTTTTTAAGAACATAATAAGCCTGCTTGTATTAATGGTACTCAACAATTGTCAATCTTAGAATAAGCCTTTTAAAGTTTCAAAAATAAGCTTTTGAAATTTTAGTCTTTTTTTCATGATTTATGCTGTTGGTTCTCCTCTTAAATTTGTGAAAGTTTTGTTTGCATATATGATATGTAACTACACATTTTAAATTCAATACCAAATTTTTTCTCATTATTCTTTTACTCATTATCTGTTCGTTTTGGTGATTTGGCCATGCTAAGAATTTGCTTGTTTCTTGTTGCTTTTTTGACTATGTAGGGTGACCCTAATGCTGATGTTCGAGGAAGGATGATTAATGCTGGGATCATGATTATCGATAAGCATGGCAGAGATAATGTTTCCTTGTTGTTCCCAATATTTGAGAACTATTTGAACAAAAAGGTATCCTTGGATTCATTACCATTTTGCAAAACCTTTTTAATGCTTATATTCACGTGTTTCCTTCCTCCTCCCTAGGCATCAGATGAAGAAAAATACGATTTAGTTCGAGAGGGTGTTGTAATTTTCCTTGGAGCCTTGGCAAGGCATCTCGCAAAGGTTCTAGTATAAATACGTTTTAATTTATCTGGGAAATAAGAATGATGGTGCGAAGCTTTTTCTCAGCTTTCATTTTGTGTATGAAACAGGATGATCCAAAAGTTCACACTGTTGTGGAAAAGTTGCTGGATGTGATAAATACTCCATCAGAAGCCGTTCAACGCGCTGTTTCTACTTGCCTATCTCCGTTGATGCAATCTAAGAAAGTATGTTGAAGTTTTCTGCTCAATTAAAACTTCATCTTTTCTGCACACGTGTTTTATGGTTATTATGTGGTCTTGTAATGGGAATTAGATGTCAGTATTCAGTTGCTGAGCTTCTTTAGTTAGTTGGGCCCCATGCTTGGGTTGTTTGGGGTGGCGAGATTGTCATTTGATATCTGTTTTAATGCCCACTTAAAATACAATCAAGTATTAAATCTTGCTATATCTGGGTACTACATAGTTTTCTTATTGAGCTTTTATGGTATTCCGTTATAGCAGCATGGTCTGTTCATAAATGAGTAAGACTAATTTGTTAGGTGATCAGAGTAACAATGCAGACTATTAGAGACTAAATGTCTTTTTAGTTTTATTCATTCACGATATTTTCAGTTGCTTCTTAGTCCGCCGAGACTAATTCTGTATATTTTCATGATACATTAGGAAGATGCACCTGCACTTGTTTCTAGGTTGTTAGATCAGCTGATGAAGAGTGATAAATACGGGGAACGCCGCGGAGCTGCGTTTGGACTTGCTGGAGTAGTAAAAGGGTTTGGAATTTCTTCCTTGAAGAAATATGGAATTGTGGTTGTACTACAGGAAGCACTTGCAGATAGGTGCAATTTCCTTCATTTTTTAACCATTCCCTGTTTTTCGCTTTTATGTATGAGAAATTTCATGTAATGTTACTAAGATAAGATGTTCTTGCAACAATAATGCTCATAAATGTATATAATAACATTATAATGATGATAATAGTAGTCTTCTGAGCCACCATTTAGAAAATGACCACAACTACAATTTACACAAAAATCGATATCTATGCCAATAGTGAACTGCTTCCGCAAGGCATCAACCTCGCCATCACAAGTGCAGGAATGTGCAATACTGGTTTCAGTATTTTTTATGGTATTGTTTTTGTCCAATTAGTCAACTGAAACACAACAGTTTCTTACTAGTTTGCAATTTCTTGAATTGTGACATCGGTAATTGCTTTTAGAACTTTACTGCCCAAATCATTTGCATCTTGTGTTTTTTGTTCCATTCATTTTGATATTTAATTTGCATTACTGTATTTCATCCACAGGAATTCTGCTAAACGTCGTGAAGGGTCTCTTCTCGGATTTGAGTGTCTGTGTGAAACACTCGGAAGATTGTTTGAACCGTATGCACATGAATATCCATGACCATATAGTTGTTTCATTTTGAGGGATTTTATTTAATCATGTCTGTTTTCTCCTTTTCTTTTGTTAATAGGTATGTTATTCAAATGTTACCATTACTCTTGGTTTCTTTTTCTGATCCCATTGCCGCAGTTCGTGAAGCTGCTGAATGTGCTGCACGCGCCATGATGTCTCAACTTACCGTTCATGGTGTGAAGCTTGTTCTTCCTTCTCTTTTAATGGTATGTAAAATCCAAATTGAACAAGCTTGTTCTGGGATCTCATATCATACTGGTATTACATCAGCACTCTATAAAAGAACTTAAACCACTATATAAACAGAAAGCTACATGCTGAACCTTATCTTGTATCATTTCTGTTGTTATCTTATAATCAAAAAAATTCTAGTGCATATATGAATCTTCTATGTTTTGTATTCAGTTTCCCCCTTATCTGTAGTCTCTTAGGTTTGTTCTGAATGTGTCAAATTCCAATTCCTTAGTAGCGAGGGCTCCCAGTTGATTGCATAACTGCTTGATGTGCACAGGGTCTTGAAGATAAAGCTTGGAGAACAAAACAAAGTAGCGTACAGTTACTTGGTGCCATGGCTTACTGTGCTCCTCAGCAGCTATCTCAGTGCCTTCCTAGGATAGTTCCAAAGCTAGCAGAGGTTGGCCTCAATATAAGCATTATATTTTTTATTTGATTTTTTATCTTTCATAAAATATCTCACCTTTCCAATTTTTGTTATATTGACAGGTGTTGACAGATACCCATCCAAAAGTTCAGTCCGCTGGTCAAACGGCTCTGCAGCAGGTTGGGAGTGTGATAAAGAATCCAGAAATAGCATCACTTGTCCCTACTCTCCTAATGGCACTTACAGATCCAAATGAGTACACAAAATACTCCCTAGATATTCTCCTACAAGTAATTTTCTTACATAAAATCTTTTGTAATTGATATGTTTTTATTTGCTCCTCTATTTCTTCTGTAATTGATATGTTTTTATTTGCAGACAACATTTGTGAATTCAATTGATGCACCTTCACTCGCCCTTTTAGTACCAATAGTTCATAGAGCATTGAGGGAGAGGAGTGCTGAGACTAAAAAGAAAGCTGCACAAATAGCTGGAAATATGTGCTCATTAGTTACAGAACCAAAAGATATGATACCTTATATTGGTTTGCTGCTTCCTGAAGTTAAAAAGGTACCCTTCTTCTAGATGGAAATATATACTTCAACGTATATTTCTAGAAGTTTTAGTCTTTTTACACATTTATATACGTGCAGGTCCTTGTGGATCCAATCCCAGAAGTTCGATCAGTTGCAGCAAGGGCCATTGGTTCACTTATAAGAGGAATGGGAGAAGAGAACTTTCCAGATCTCGTTCCATGGTTGTTGGATACTCTTAAATCTGATATAAGTAATGTGGAGCGCTCTGGAGCTGCTCAGGGGTTAAGTGAGGTTGGTACTGATGGTTTAAGTTCACTTATTTCCGATTATGAATCATTTTGAAATAAATGTGGATTTTCCTTCTTTCAGTTAGTTATCCTTGGTGAGAGAAGTTTGTACATTTGAGTTATTTCCCTTTATATTACTACTAGTTCTTTCATAAGCTGACTAATGGCTTTGTCTGTATATGTATCCAGGTCTTAGCTGCACTTGGTACAGAGTACTTCGAGCACCTTCTTCCCGATATTATTAGAAACTGTTCTCACCAAAAAGCATATGTTCGAGATGGATATTTGACACTATTTAAAGTATGTATACTAAATTTTCATTTTGCCTGTAAGCGTTATTTCTAATAATATTTCTTAACTTCTTTATTTTTGATTGGAAATCTGCTTGTAGTATTTCCCAAGGTCGCTTGGTGTCCAATTTCAAAACTATTTGCAGCAGGTGCTGCCTGCTATTCTTGATGGTGAGTTAATATTCCTTTTGCGAATAAGTGTACATGTCTGGGGTTCAAAGCAAGACACCATATTGCATTTTTCTCCTGGCATTTTATATTGTACTTCAAGCATAATATCTGCTGGTAATCATGCAGGTCTTGCTGACGAAAATGAATCAGTGCGTGAAGCAGCACTAGGTGCTGGACATGTTCTAGTGGAGCACTATGCCACAACGTATGCATGCATTACGGAATATATTCCTTAATTTAATTTCTTTCTGTCAATCTAAAGCTTTATTGATGATTGTTGTTCATAATACAATGAGAGCAACCCTTTATATAGGGAATACACATTACAAATAAGATACCATGTCAATCTAAATCTTCATTGATGATTGTTGTTCATAATACAATGAGAGCAACCCTTTATACAGGGAATACACATTACAAATAGGAAATTATCTACTAAACCAAATTAGGAAAGCCTAAACAGGCAACGTTAGTAACCCTGATTGACACTTTCCATATGCTGGTTTTATAGAATTCTAGTTTTAGGGTTTTTAAGTTGGAATGTAGTGTTATTGTAAAATTCTCTATTTTCTTACAATGCGCTTGGTAGGTTCTAGTTTTGTTTTCTAATGTGATAATATTTTCTCAGATCCTTACCACTGCTTCTTCCTGCGGTAGAGGATGGTATTTTCAATGATAATTGGCGCATTCGACAAAGTTCTGTTGAGTTATTAGGGGATCTATTATTCAAGGTATACACTTATTCTCATTTTTTGTGTTAATCATCCAGTGTTCCTTATGCAAGAGACATGTTTGTTCCAGGTTGCTGGAACTTCGGGTAAAGCTTTACTTGAAGGTGGGAGCGATGATGAGGGTGCTAGTACAGAAGCTCAAGGACGTGCTATCATTGAGGTTCTAGGAAGAGAGAAGCGCAATGAAGTTCTTGCTGCATTGTATATGGTTCGTACTGATGTCAGTCTCTCCGTACGGCAGGTAATGATGACGACGTTTGTGAATAACTGTCACATTCTAATGCTCCTGTAAGTTCTTATTCTTAGGTAATATTTATCTTTCTAATTCAAGTTTCCCTTCCTATTTGTTAGGCTGCGTTACATGTGTGGAAGACTATTGTGGCAAACACTCCAAAGACACTGAAAGAAATAATGCCAGTTTTGATGAATACTCTGATTAGTTCACTTGCATCATCGTCCTCCGAGAGGCGGCAGGTTAGCACATAATATGTTTTTGTAAAGACATTTCCCACTTATTTTATGGTGGATCTACAATTTAAATTCTGATGCTATGCAGGTTGCTGGACGATCTCTGGGTGAGCTTGTTAGGAAGCTTGGTGAAAGAGTACTTCCTCTGATCATTCCAATTTTATCCAAAGGACTTGATGACTCTAGCACCAACCGAAGACAGGTTAGTTTTTTTCCCTCATTGGTGTCTGCCAATCTTCATTTTGAAATATATATTAGCAATGTCCATGGTAAACATAATGTAATAACTCATTTTATTATTTATTACATTAATCTACTTATGGGACGTTGTGAGGAACATTATAAATGTAGGAAATAATGTTAGCGGTGAGATAGTTTTTCTAAATATTTTGGACATGTGACTGCATAAATAAATCATGTTAACTTGTTAGTAAAAATATGCTAATGTAGCTTCATCGTTTTTTTATGTGTATGATATAGAAGTGTAGCATCCTCTACTGTTTGAAAATTTCAATTTATCAAGTCCTTCGGTTAAGACTTGTTTTCTGGCTTGTTTGCAAAAGAGTAATTAATGTTTTCTGTGTGACAGGGCGTATGCATTGGTCTGAGTGAAGTGATGGGGAGTGCTGGACGTAGTCAGCTATTAAGTTATATGGATAAGCTCATACCTACAATCAGGACCGCTCTTTGTGATAGGTTTGTTAATGATGTTTGTGATATGAAAATGTTTACTAAAATTTCTAGTGAGTATATAATCTTTGTGTTCCTTTTTTGAAACAGCACACAAGAGGTTCGTGAGTCAGCAGGATTGGCATTCAGTACTCTCTACAAGGTAATATCTATTAGGTTCTTCTTGAGTATTGAATTTTGTCAAGTTTAATTTCCAATGTATAAACATAAACTTTCATGATGTAGAGTGCTGGTTTGCAAGCAATAGATGAAATTGTGCCCACTCTTTTGCATGCTTTGGAGGATGATAAAACATCTGATACTGCTCTTGATGGCCTCAAACAAATATTAAGGTACCTTTATGGAAATACACAACTCAGTACTTTTCCCCTTATTTATTTTCTTCATGTGCTAAAGTTTACTGCATTTAACTTTTGCAGTGTCCGGACTTCGGCTGTTTTGCCTCATATCTTACCCAAGCTGGTCCACCTTCCTCTTTCGTATGTGTTTGATAGCTTTCACTTATATTTGTTATATGATGCATGCATTTTTTAGTTGCTGAGATCTTTGTAAACATTTCCAGTGCATTTAATGCTCATGCTCTGGGAGCTTTAGCAGAAGTTGCCGGACCTGGTCTCAACTTTCACCTTGGTACTGTTCTTCCTGCTTTGCTTTCAGCGATGGGTGGTGAAGACAAGGTTTGTTTCTAGCATCCAATTGTCTTTATATTAGAGGTCAGTAAGCTTTATACGAACTTATATTTTATCTTTTTCACTCTTTTTTTACATGTGGAAATTGTAGGAGGTTCAATCATTGGCTAAAGAGGCTGCAGAAACTGTGGTCATGGTTATAGATGATGAAGGTGTGGAGTCTTTATTATCAGAGCTCCTTAAAGGTGTTGGTGATAGTCAGGATTCGGTTAGGAGAAGTTCTGCTTATCTGATAGGTTACTTCTTCAAAAGTAGCAAAATATATTTGGTGGACGAGGCACCAAATATGATATCTATCCTGATTATATTGCTTAGTGATTCTGATCCAGCTACAGTTTCGGTATGTCCTAGTTAGTCATAATTTGGTTCTAATTTTTCATTCAGGACATTCTTTAAATATTTTTATTTTGCGCAGGTTGCTTGGGAGTCATTGGCAAAGGTTCTCGGTTCAGTTCCAAAGGAGGTGCTTCCTTCGTATATAAAGCTGGTTCGGGATGCTGTGTCTACATCTAGAGATAAAGAGCGAAGGAAGAAGAAGGTATATTTAAGCTTGGCTTGAATTGTGATGATAATGAAGAGTATTATTTAAACACTCATTACCTTGTATGTAGATACTTTTATATGAATGGTACACTGATTATGTTGCTAACTTTGCAGGGAGGACCAGTTCTTATTCCCGGACTTTGTCTCCCAAAAGCTCTTCAACCATTGCTTCCTATCTTTCTTCAAGTATGTTGACATTCCTTTTCTCTTATAGTTATCGTTACTATATACATTGGCCTATACATGTGTTGCGAGTGATTTGGTATACAATGTGGGGTATACGTTCACATTTTCTAGTGGTGTCCACTGTCCACTAAAAGAAATTATCAGTTCATATTTCATAACTTTCAGCGTTCTACTGTTTTCACATAGGTTCTGAGTCTGGTATTGTCTTTCTCTTTCAGGGCCTAATAAGTGGATCTGCCGAATTAAGAGAACAGGCAGCCCTTGGTCTCGGGGAGCTGATTGAAGTGACTAGCGAAAAAGCGCTGAAGGACTTTGTCATCCCAATAACAGGGTACATGTCTTCAACGCTTGACATATTTATTTATTTATTTTTGTTCGTTACTGAATATACTATGCATGCCATTTTGAGTTCCAGATGTTGTTTCTGACTTTTGTTGTTTCATACTATGTTGCTGCAGGCCTCTTATTCGTATCATAGGTGATCGCTTCCCTTGGCAAGTGAAGAGTGCTATTTTGTCCACGCTGAGCATTATGATTAGAAAGGGTGGGATTTCACTGAAACCATTTCTTCCCCAGCTTCAGACAACATTTATAAAGTGTTTACAAGATAATGCAAGGTTTGTGTCTCACTCATACTGTTATCGAGAATACAAATGTTTTGTTGTTATTGTTCTTATGTGGTGTCTTTTATATTGAATGGTGTTGTTGTAACTTTTCACTTGGTTTGTGAATACAGAACTGTTCGTTCGAGTGCTGCCCTTGCACTTGGTAAACTTAGCGCTCTGAGTACCAGGGTCGACCCCTTGGTTGGTGACCTCTTGACCAGCTTGCAGGTAATGGTTTCACTTAATATGTAATCTCTGCTCTTAAAAATCGATACCGCAATGTTGGTCAGAATTGAATTGAATAGATTAATGATCTTCAGTTGAGTACTGAGCAGGTTTCAGAAGGCGGAGTCCGGGAAGCAATTTTGACAGCCTTAAGAGGTGTCCTGAAGCATGCGGGGAAGAGCGTGAGTGCTGTTGTCATAAACCGTGTCTACAGTGTATTGAAGGATTTGATCCATAACGACGATGATCTAGTTCGGGCCGCTGCTGCCAGTATATTGGGTATCCTTTCACAGGTCTGGTTTATCAATCTCAAGTTACTCCTTTTGTATTGTAGTGGAAAGTCGAAATCTTTGTACTTATTTTAGAGAAAATAGCCAAAAGATGTTGTATACTATCACACTTTTGCAAGAGGGTGTTGTGTACTTTGGCAAAAAGATGTTGTGAACTTTGATTTTTTATGCAAAATATGTGTTTGTACAAACTTCATGAAATTGCCCTTAAACTTATATATTAAAAAATAATAATCAATATTTTAAAAAGTTTTTCTGAAAACATATTTTTAGTAAAATATATATGATCAAATTATGTAATTTAATTTTTTAAAAAGTTATTTTGTAAAAATCTTAATTCTTAATTTCCTGAGCAATTTAGTCAGTTTTGTACAAATACATACATTTGCACAAAAAGTCAAAGTTCACATCCTTTTTTTGCCATTAATAAAGTTCAAAGTATTTTTTGCCATTAACAAAGTACACAGTATACCGCACCTTTTTGCCATTTTACCCTTTATTTCATTATCTAAAGTCTCACTATGTTTTGATATTTTTGTTGGGCGACTCTCGTACAGTACATGGAAGAATCTCTTCTGGTGGACCTGCTTCAGGAACTCGTATCTTTGGCATCATCTCCAAACTGGGCTACTAGGCACGGTGCAGTCCTCACAATTTCCACCATTCTCAGGCACAACCCTCCCGTAGTCTGCACAGTACAGTCTATTCTCGGTTGCTTGCAAAGCAGCTTGAAGGACGAGAAGGTATTATAATTAGAGTTCTTTCTGGTGCTATATTCTTTTTTTATCATTGCGAATTTAAGAAATGAAATCCTTTTTCAGTTCCCTGTTCGTGAAACTTCAACCAAAGCTTTGGGTAGATTGCTACTATATAAAACTAAAAGCGATCCATCAAACACCAATGCAAATGCGGACATCATTTCATCGATTGTGTCGGCTTTGCATGACGACTCCAGCGAAGTAAGGCGAAGAGGATTGTCCGCTCTCAAAGCCGTTGCAAAGGTAAATCCTAGAAAACTTAGATATTTTGTGCCCGGTTTATCTCCAGAACTTAGATATTTAACCAGGGAACCCTGAAACTGCAGGTAAATCCGTCTGTCACCACAGCTCAGGTTACAATCATCGGTCCCGCTCTTGGTGAGTGTCTGAAGGACGGAAGCACTCCAGTGAGATTGGCCGCAGAAAGATGTGCACTGCACATCTTCCAACTGACAAAGGGTATTTCTCCCACCACACAATCTCACATAAATTATTTTCTGTCCCACTCTAATACTAAAGATTTGTCATTTTATGGTTTTATCGTTCAATGCATGCAAGAATGTGGAGGTACTTACGACTGTAGGATACACATCTCTACAATTTTTCACTCATTAATTTTTCTGTCTGTAGGTTCAGAATGCGTTCAAGCTGCACAGAAGTTCATAACAGGTTTAGACGCCAGACGACTAGCAAAGTTCCCCGAGCATAGGTACGTTACCAAACACCATTCATTCCACTGCTCTCGGCTTGGTGTCAACTTTTCGGTTTCTCATCCCCAAGAACTGGTTGATCTTACCAAAAGTTGTGGGTGAAGTGGCAGAGACCTCATGTAATGAGCATGAGGTCGATGGTTCCCAACGCCATACCGGCGATATTGCTATTTAAACTATTGTTGATCAAAAAAATATTCGGTTGATTTTGTTTTTGCAATTTGTTTTGGCTTAATAAACTGAATTTAATCTATGTAAATGCAGCGACGACAGTGAAGACAGTGAAAATGAGCTAACCAGCGGCTAGAAACTTCGATTTTCCATTTCGTTTTCGGGTACTTGTTCTAGTTTTGGAGAAAAGCTTTATACGATACACATGAGAGTAAGAGAGGAGGTATCATCCTAAAAAAAAGCTATATTATGCCAGATTTGTATTTGATGCTCTATGGAAAAAATACCTTCATATGCATGAATGAGTTGGGGTTTGTTTGGGCTCTTATCATATTTTTGTATGATTTAGAAAACAATAAGATGAGAGTTTTTGTTTTCTTTTTCCATGTGAAATACAGTGTTATATATGAGTAATTTGCATTTAGAGTAATGTTTGCCGGTTATTGGAGTTATCTTGTAATGTCCTCTCCGCTTGATTAGTGTTCAACGTTTTTTAGAACAACGATTTATTCAGATTGTTTGCCTCAGTTTTAGCCAAAAACTGGTTCGCAATCTCTGATCGGTTAAAATTGAGGAATTTGGTAATTTCTCAACTTCCCGAAAATTAGTCTCGTTATTGATACTCCATTGTACAACCTGGTTAGGAACGAAGTCATTCACTTCTTATTAAATTGGTATATCCTTAAATATATTTAAATCTTAATCGGTTATTTTATTAAATTTATTGGAATATTATATGGGGTATGAACAGTTTCAGGATTTGATCGAACTGTCTAGGAATTATATCGAACTAATGTTCGGTTCTTAATTCAATTCCCCTGTTCTACTTAATAAAATTGATTGATTCTCAATTATTTAATTGGTCGATTTAATTAGTCAGTTTGTCAAATTTGTAATGAGTAAAACGATTTTGATCTCAATTTATACAAATTTTAATTTTATAATTATTAAAAGTACTTATAAAAATTGAACATTAAGACCTTGTAATTATTTTTATAAAAAAATAATTATTACAACTCAATTGAACTATAAATGTTACAAATAAAATAATAATAATAAGGTAATGACATATTCTCTTCGCCCCTAATTCTTCCAAGAATTGATTCCAATTTTTGCCAATTACACGGTGACCTTATGTTTTAAAAACTAAAATCGAATTGAAATTAAGTGATTCTCTCACTTGAATAAGTAAAATTGAATTGTTACGATCCTTAGTACATGATCTAAAATTCCCCTCAAGATATTACTAATCATAAGTAGAAAAAATGGTAAGAGTACGTATAATGTCACACTTTTGCAAAAAAAACTGTAGCATATAATTTGTTAATGACAAGATTGTGTCGTTACAAATATGTGTAATTAACTCGACTACTTAAAAATTATTAAATTAACTAATTACGTAGTTAATTTTTTTACTGTGTAAATAACAAAATTACTGTTGACATTAAAAAAAATTAAATAAGAATAAATTTTTTTCTAACAATATCTTTTAACTAAAACTTCTATAATCAAAACTTGTAATTTAATCTTTTAGTTAAATTATTTTTAAATATATATAATGTTTGATATCATGAATAATTTTATTATTATTATAAATATATAAATATTTTGCACAAAAATGTAAATTTCACCCCACATTTTTGTCATGAGCCGTAAAAGCAGTGTTGTAAATAACAGCCGTCATAACGCTGAAAACCACACGGGCACAATAATGTGGCGCGGTGACGTTTTAACCGTTTTGAGCTGATTTTGAGTTGATTTTGAACAAATTTGTCTATAATGTGTTTTTGCTATTTTTTCTTTAATTACTATTTAGCAAGAAAAAGGAAAAGAAAGGAAAGGGCACATAATTCTCGAAAAATTGCGTCGGCGTAAACCACCGCCATTGTTGTGGCGCCTCCAACGCAGGCTCTCGATTCCACACCCGAACCGAGGAAGGTACGCTACTCTTCTCCGTCTCCTTCGTCTTCGCTCATCGCTAGGGTTTGTTCCAGTGTCAATCTGATTCCTCACAATGCAATTATGCATCTCCATCCATGTCCTCTCTCATGATTCTCGCTTCGGCCTCAGGCAATGCGGTCCTCAGAAGGCGAAGAATCGCGCGCGTCGGAGGAAAGAGAAGAACGATCGAGCTGTGGCGAGAACGGAAATGGCTCCAAGTACTTCGATGTCTATGGACCTCAGGTACTCTCTCGCGAGCCTTTTCGTTTTTGTTACTCGAGATTGTTGATTAATTGTGTTTTTGAAATAGTAATTGGCATGGGAATTGCTGTTAAATTTGAACGATTACTGTGTTTGTTTGGGTACGAGAAATTGATGATTGATGGGTGAAAATGCGTTCACAATAGTGTAATAATCATGTTTTTGTGTTATGCACTGAAACACTGATTTGAATACCAATTTGTTAGTATGAAATATGTGGAATTATGTTCCATAAGATGTAGTACTTTGATGTCTATGGACCTCAGGTACTCTATCGCGAGCTTTTACACGTTTGTTACTTGAGATTGTTAATTGTGTTTCTGTAGTTGTAATTGGCATGGTGATCATTGTTTAAATTTGAATAATTACTGTGCCTAGTTCAACTTAAGGAATTGATGATTAATGGGAAAAATGGTTCCACAATAGTGTATTAATCTTGTTTCTGTACTGTACACTGAAACACTCTGATTTGAATACCAATTCTTAGTATGCAGTGTGATTGTTTGTGTTCCACACCTAGTTCAGGACGAGACATTTAAGATTGATGATAAAAATGCTTTCATAATAGTATAATAATCGTGTTTTTGTATTATGCACTGAAACAATCTGATTTGAATACCAATTTTTATATGCAATGTGACGAATTATGCTCCATAGTCCTGAGAAAAGCCAACGTCTCAATGGGTGTCATGAATGGAATAGACAGAGATGCCATTCATGGCTTGTAAACAACTTTGCTTTTTCATGTTGTTGTAAACGCGAATTTAGTATGGTCATGCCGTCGTTGTCATTAGTTCTTAGGTGACACTACACTCAACTTATGAGGTCTAAGGTTTATTCGGTTTCTCGGTACTCTTCGATTCTGCAGTCTTTGGAAGCTTGTTTGCAGCATTAGAATATGGTTATAAGCTGCATTGCTCATATTCCCTAAATTGTTTTAGAAAATGGTAATGCTGAATTTGAAGGCTAAAAAATCTTAGAATACGTCACACCAGTTACGAGTAGAAACAATTTTGATTCATCATTCTGTCTTCTCATATTACCACTTGATCCAAGAAAAGTAGTATTCTGCTAGTTTTTCAATTCAAAAGTTGTTTTTTCGAACAAATTTATATTTGGTGGAATCTTGACCTTATTACTGGTGGGTTGATGCGATACTTGTTCTGACATGACTTTGCAGGCAAAAGCCGATGTTGTCTTCAACAAACCTGAAAATAACTCAACTTTGAATCTGCAAGTGAGTGTCAGTGAAAATGCAGTTTTCAGGATCTCTAAAGTTGCTGGATATAGTATAATCATTCTCACTTTTGTTTCAAACAGGACATTCAAGGCCTTGTTACCTGGGTGCTTGCCGAAGGATGCATGCCTTCATGGGTTTTTGTAAAAGTAAATATAGCTCTCTTCCCCCTGTACATTCTATGTCTATTTGCTCCTGAACATGTCGTTGTTTGCACATTATGTATCGCATGAAAACTGTCTCATTTCAAAATAATTTGTGAAGCTAATTAAGCAATTTGTGATAAACTGAGTGTTTTTTCTAATGAAAAATTATACATTAGTGGAGGTACTGATCTCTCATGCTCATGGTTTGCAGAACAAGCCCTTGATTCCTAAAGTGGTTATGGTTTATGCTCCAGGCCTTGATGCAGCTTTGTACTTGTCACATACCAAGTTGCTTTCTAACTTAAAAAAGATTTGTGGGAATCCGAAGCCAGTTTTAGCTCATAGGTTTGGAAAAGAGCTCATTCACCTATATATCTGATTTCCTATTAAGTTTTTCTTTCATAATATTTTTATTTTATTTTATTTTCTTTGCTAGCTATCTATCAGATGGAATGCAAACCATAGATGCACTCCTAACACACAGGACAAAGAGAAAGCGAACTGGAAATGATTCAGGTAGAGAACATGTCCAGATTGCTGAAAAAGGTTTGCTTTTTTCCTTTCCATGATTTGTAATGAGAAAATTCGTGAAAGGATAGAGAATACGTACCATCAATGTGCACAACAGGTGTACAGAGGAAACCTGAAGATGAGTCACTTTATCGTACAAAAGGAATCCTAGAAATAATTACAAACTAATGTCTGCACCGTCCGAGAACTTTGAAAAAACTTGTTGAGTTTTTGTTCATTGAAGTTAAGTTCGATGGTTATTACTGCGGATAGTACTCCTATTGTTTGTTTTCTGTTAATAATTTTCAATTTGTGGTGAAGTTCTCTTTTTTAATTCTGTTTTAGAGAGAGGAATGCACACAATCTCTCATCTCTAACTTTTAGAATAAGTAGCTGAGTATTGTCTTTATTCTAAGCAATATTATCACTTAAGTATAATAATTGAACATACCACTTTTCAGAAACATGTAGTGCTGATGTAAATAGACCATCCTTTGAGGAGCTAGTGAAAGATATACCATTTCCTGTTACAAATTACACGCTTACTGCAAAGGAACTCGAAGATAATAAATATCGTCTCACTCAAGAAGGTGATATGCATCTCCTACTCTTTTCTTTTACTAGTTCCTAATTTATAGTTTCATGAGACCTTTTGTTTTAGCAATTTAGTGATTTGGTAATCGTGATTCTTATATTTATTTTATGCAGGCTTTTGTTATACTCTTCCTGCTCCTCCAGGAACTTCATTTCACAAAATGTTGGCACTTGATTGTGAGATGGTAATTTCATAAATACCAATATAGATAAAAGGATTTTTGTTGTTGTTGTTGTTGTTGATAGTAGTAATTTTTTTTGTACACTTCCGCTTGCATTAACAGTGTGAACTGTGAGGAATTTATATGGTTTGTTTTGGATTCAGAATAGGTTTTCTATCTTATTAATTAGTTCATTGGTGTACTAAATACTTTGTATTGATTACTCTTCTGTCTTAGTGTATCACATGTGAGGGTTTTGAGCTTACAAGAGTGACCCTGGTGGATATCAAAGGACAGGTATGGCATACCTCAATTTCCTTGTGTTTTCAAAGCTGTGCATTAGTATTTTTCTTTTCTTTTATCGGGTTTTGTTTTTGTTTTCTGGAGGACACACTGGCTTCTTGCATATTATATTAAATGGTATTGTCTGTCTGAATCAGGTTGTGTTAGATAAACTGGTCAAACCTTTAAACGACATCATTGATTACAATACCAGGTACATTATCTTCTACTTCATCTGATAACAACAATCCGCTTAGTTTTAAAGTTTTGCCGGGACCATTTAGAAAAATAAATGTCAAAATATGTATGTTTTTGCCATAATGTTATACTAGGTTTACACACTATATGTCAAGATATGCTTCTTTTTGTCATAAAATTATACTGGGTTTCTGTCAAGATGTGCTTTTTTTTGCTATAAAATTATACCATTTAGAAAAATATATGCTTCTTTTTGCCATAAATGTCATGATATTTGCGATTGTTGGCTTTACACAGGTTTAGTGGAATCACAAGTGAGATGTTAAGTGCGGTAACGACACGTCTGAAAGATATTCAGGTTTCTTATTCTCCCCCAGATAATACGTGTTTCTTATTTGAGTGAATTTTGTATGTATTTTATAAATGTCTTCTGTTTTAATCAGGAAGATTTTATCAAGCTTGTTTTCGAAGAGACCATTGTAGTCGGGCATTCTCTGGATAATGACTTGTTAGCATTGAAGATCTCTCACAATCTGGTGATTGACACTGCAGTGTTGTACAAGCATCCCCGGGGTCCATCTTACAAGACCGCTCTTCGAGTTCTCTCCAAGCGGTTTCTCTCTAGGGAGATACAACAGTCGGGGAATGGACATGACAGCTCTGAAGATGCAAGAGCTGCTATGGATTTGGCATTGTTAAAAATAAAACACGGTAATTAACTCTTATTTATCGTGATTGCATTACAAAACAATTTTTTCTTTACGCACGCTCTCTAACAATCTGTTACAAAATAAGGACCTGATTTTGGATCACCTCTGCCATCCACGCGAAAAAAGCTCCTCACAATCTTGAGTGAGTGTCGCGAAGTCTCCTCTGTAATCGACGATGTTTCAGTCTTGAAACGCCATGCTTGTGAGTCAGCCCATGCAATTCCCGTGACTTCTGATGACGAAGCACTTTCAAAAGCTATGAAAGAGGTAAAATATATAGGGAAAAGGACACATAAATACATCCAACTATACACATTTTCCACTTAGCTACACCTATCTAACGTTTGGGTCATTTAGATACATCCAATTTTCATAAATTACCACTAGTTGAGTTTTTGGATAGAAAATGTTGATTTTGAAAGTGAAAAGACGAAAATGTCCTTGGGTAAGAATCTAAAGGTCAGACCTAAAAATCTAATTTTAAAATCTAAAATTAGATTTTTAGTCAAAGGGCATTTTACACTTTTCACCTTCCACTTAGCATTTTCCATCCGGAAATGTTAACGGTGTCTAAGAAAAAATTTGGCGTATCTGAATGACCCAAATCTTAGTTAGGTGTAGTAAGTGGAAAATGTGTATAGTTGGTTGCACATATTTATTTGCATGTGTATTCACATTTAAATGTTGGGGTTTAGGCAAAGAACGACCGTGTGCACTTCATATGGACCCAATTCTCGGAATTGAATTCCTATTTCAAGAGACAGGCTGACGATACAGACAAATTCAACGAACAGTTATCGGAGATGGTATCGCCAGTTACTCGTGAAAAGAAGTCTTCCAACAGGAAAGGCGTCAAAAGGAATGCAACATCTGAACTGAAGCAGATTCTAAGTCGCATGGACATGAGAGTTCGCGATCTCCATTCCTCGTTACCCGCCAACACCATGCTTATAATCTGCACCGGGCATGGGAACACCGCAATGGTCCAAAGGTTCGTTTCACTATTCTCTTTCGATTGTTTATTACTAATTGATTTAGTGGAAAGTATCATAACATCTATAGTTTATTAGGCTTTGAGTTGAATTAGAAGTTGTCATTTACAAAAACTAAAGCACTTATAGGATCAAATAGTAGAATTCACATAACATCTTCAATTTATGAGGCTTTGGGTTGTTACAGAAGTTAATATTTATGAAAGCTCGAGGACTTTAGACGAACACATTGATCTGTCCCTATAATTCACATTTGGGTTATACACGAGCCAAATTGAGCCTTATTTTCCAAGGCTCGCCGAGCTTATATAATCAATCTCAAACTTGGCTCATAAAAAATAGTCAAGCTCAAATTTGGCCCACTTTGTTTGATTCCTTTGATTATAGTAAATAAAAATTATTATTTAAATGTTACATGTCTTTATAAGTTGGGTTCGAATTCAGCTCAAACTCGATTATAACAAGCACGAGCGAATGTTTAATGAATCTAGCTTGAATTGTTTCGTTTTCCCTCTTAATAGTTGTCTTACATGTCACTTCATATGGATGTGTAGGTTACAGAAAATGCTTGCTGAGAAAAGAGAGAGCAGGTTGTGCCGTGAGAAGATTGTGAAACTCTTTGAAGAGCTCCATGCTCAATCTGAAGTAGCTTTGTGCTTCGTAGGGATCAAGAATTGACATATTTCAAGAACAATGAGAATTGAATTCAATTGAAATTTTATTTATTTGGAATAATTACGAGTTTTAGATGGCTAAAAGGGTTTGTGTAACATGTTTTCTTGGCTCTAACCAGATGTATAATCTAAGAAATTCACATATATATATTTTATACAGGTTTTTAATACAAACTTATATTGAGAAAAGATCAAATTCACTCGCATGTCAAACAAATATAACCTTAAACTCATATTTAATAATAATAATCTTGAATCGAATATTCAACTAATCGAATGCGAATTTATTTTATGTAAATTTATTATCCAAAAATGTGATTTTTCAGTTTTTATTGGATATTAAATTTGTCATTTTTGAAAAATTGAAATTCATACAGTATTTTTTTTGTTAGTTCTAATAGGTGATACAAAGTAAAGTTGAAGGTAATTTACATGGTGCATTTAAAATTCAAAACCATAACATGATTTAAGACATCAGTTCAGAGGTGTAACAAATAATCAGTATCGTAAAAGAGTTAAATGTTAGTCAATCAAAGAGAGGATTGGCAGTTCTGAATCCTTGAAAAGTACCCAAAAATTGATGTTAGTCAATCAAAGAGAGGATTGGCAGTTCTGAATCCTTGAAAAGTACCCAAAAATTGACCCATGAGTCAGGGTTTTAAGCACGCGAATTCCTGATAATAAATTATTCCATCGAACATATTCTCCACATGATGCATGAATAACAACATGGACTAAATGTCCTGTTAAAGCTAAAGATCTTACTCCGAATAGCTTTGACAAATGATGATTGAGACATGATTCAACAATTTTAACCACAAAACGCCGGGTTCTAGAACGATTGAGAATTAATTAAAAAATAAATTTGACTAAATAATTAATAAGAAATTAACATAAGACTAATCAAAGATTAATGTTATGTGCAAATCGATTGGAAAGGGTATTCTATAGACTAATCAATAATTAGTCTGAAATTAATAATAAATAAAATAATTAATTAATTAGAAATTACAGGGTTGATCCGGTTAGACCCAATGAGATGGGAGGATTTGAATTTCGCGATGGCCGTATTGATCGCATGGTTGATCGAGGAAGTTGGTTCACGTTGCAGTAAAATCACGGGGTTTCTCTATCCGTATGAGTTGGAGGTCGTGGCTCTGCATGATGCTAACTGGTTCGAGTCGATTGGTTTCTGAGGCTATTAGAGGTGTCTGTTTAAAGCATTCCGCAGCAAGATCACGGAGTTTCTCCATCCGTATGAGTTGGATGTCGTGGCTCTACATGATGCTAAACGGGTCGAGCTGAACAACTTTAGAAAAATCATTAACGAACGGTGTTGCGTACTTTTCATTATCGAAACTTCTATGCTTTGTTTTGCTCGTAATCAAATGGTTCACGAACTGACCATATTTGTTTTAACTAACAGTAACTAGAATTATGGTGAAGGGTATGTCCTACAATCTGTGACTTCAGCTGTCCAGCTTGATGTCAGGTTAGTTACTATTTAATTAATAAAATTCATGTTTCTTTAAAAAAAAAATATATATATATTAATCAATCAAGTCGAATTTTTTTATAACATTGCATTACATGTAATTTTCCAAAATAAATAAATTATTAACATATTTCTCTAAATAACATATTTAAAAGCGGTTAAGTGTTCATTTTTTCTGCATAAAGCCAGTCTCATTAGAATATTCTAAAATCGTGTTAAACCCTGCAAAAATAAAACCCTAGGAGCTTCGAAGAAGAAGGCCACGGAGCTCTAGAGAGAGAGAGAGAGAAAATGGAGGTAGAAGGAGAGAGAGTGGTGGTGACTCCAGGAGAGGTTCTGGGAAGAGCATCGGATCTGAGAGCCGGTAAAGGAGCCTACGTCGCGTCCCACAACAACACCGTCTACGCTTCACTCACCGGTTATCGTCGCGTTTTGGCTCCGTCGCCGGAATCATCTGACCAGGTACTTGGCTCACTCGCCGGTTCGATCGGTTCCTCGATTCGTTCTGTTTGGTTGCTGAGAAAGTTTTTCTTTTGTTTTGTTATGATTGAATAGAAATTGATTTTTTAGAGGACGAGTTGTTTCCGGATTTAGATAGGTTAGCAATTGCTACATGTAGCGTGGTATGTATGAGACTCAGGAGAGTTGGTTTCATGGCTATGTTTGGTTGCTGAGAAAGTGTTTCTCTTGTTTTGTTATAATTGAATGAAAATTGAATTTTTAGAGAACGAGTTGTTTCCGGATTTAGATAGGGTAGCGACTTCTACATGTAGCATGATGTGTATGGAACTCAGGAGAGGAAGAGCGTTGGAATTTTGGGACCTGGATTATGGTTGGTTACTGAGGAAGTGATGATGGAATGCATGTTATGCTTATGATTCTACTCCTCGAATTCATACCAGGCGTGTGGTTTGATGAATTATTGTTTAGAAGGAAGTAGTGTTTCAGGTTAGTATTGTCATGATCGTATTCGATTAACCCATGGGCACAACTAGTATATTGGTTTGTTGGTACGGGAAATTCTCATATGATCAATAGCTATTTGAATAAGAACTCTTCCGGTATATTGGTTGGCCTTAGGTGGGTTTGGATCCCATTATGGGACTCATATGGCTGGAAGATGATGGTTGACTGGTAGGTTAACCAAATAGACTGTTGCATACTGACCATTTTTGTTTTGTTTTGAACTGTGATGATGTTGATTATACTAATTTTTAATGTCCATAGAAACCTACTGTGGAAGTAACTGGTCACAAGGCCCATGGTGCTGTCCCAGAGCCCGGCTCTATCGTCATTGCCCGTGTAAGTTTCCCATTTGGCCACTTCCTTCAGTTCATGTTTTCTATGCACAATGCATTTTACTTGAAACTATTGGTTCAAAACTGTAGCAACATATTTTTTACGAGAAATTGTGTTTCCGGTTCTTACGAGGAATTTCTTATGAAATTTTCTTTTGCATGTTTGTGTATCGGTGTTTTAGGGTCATTGAATTATTATCTATGTATGGTCTTATGTGAGTATATTGTTCTCTTTCCATTTAATTTTAGCTTCTGGAATGCACTTGCCACTTGTGAAACTAACTTATTTTGCGTTTTGTTTCATGACTATACACTTCTTATTGAGCACACACGTATACCGGGCATAGTTTTGATAACACCGTAACCTAAGATTTCTTTCATGGTCGTAACAGGTTACTAAAGTAATGGCGAGAATGGCTTCAGCTGACATTATGTGTGTTGGTCCCAAGTCCGTGCGAGAAAAGTTTACTGGCACGATTAGGTGACTATCCTTTTTCCAGTTAATTAACAAAAACATAGTGTTGCAACTCTATTTTACCTTTTAGTAACTCATGCATAAAACTATATCACAGTTTAAGTTATGTGAAAATACATATTAAGATTTAAGATATTTGGTATATATTTATTTTTACTCTGTTTCCGTGTATTTATATGCTTAAAACCTCTATATTAACAGACAACAGGATGTCAGAGCCACTGAGATTGACAAAGTTGATATGCACACGTCTTTTCGCCCCGGTGACATTGTTAGAGCTGTAGTGGTAACTTTCTTACTTTGCTCGGTAGTTAATGTGTGTTTCTTGTGCTTTTTTAACTAATCCCAAATAATCATATTCAACCGATGTAGATGGTTGTTAGGTTAAATATTGTACTTTCCTTTCGTCTCTTAGTAAGAAGGCGCACATAAAATTATATATAGATCGTTTTCAGCTTGAATCACTTGATTGTTTCTATATTTAGTTTCGGGAAGTGTAGCACATCATTTTCCATATTCTTATCAAGTATAGCCTTTATGGTGTATGAGAGAATATCAAAACTTCCAACTCCAATAAACAGAAAATATTATTCAAATAAAATTGTCAGAAATCAATATTAGAAGATTTTGTTACCCACCAAACTATTCATCAACCGAAACCAGTATGGTCGATTTTCTGGTAAACGAGGAATTGGCAAGTTATGAAAAAACTCATTATCGATTATTATCTTCACCGACCTTTTCTAGTATATGGCTTCAAAAATGTTCCCTGTATTGTTCTCTTATATATAATGGTGGATGTGTTGGATTTGGCCTTTTGAGTTAATAAGTTATGATATATTATCTGAACAATGTATCTTCCTTGAAAAGCTATCCCTTGGTGATGCACGGGCGTATTACTTATCAACTGCAAAGAATGAGCTGGGTGTTGTAGCAGCAGAGAGCACAGCAGGTACAAATGTTTGCTGGTCCCACTTATTCAAGCATTTCGAAATTCTATTTTCACGTTAAGAACTGAGCATAATATCATTTTATAGTTTCTTTTTCTCTTCAAGGTTGCTATGCATTTCTGATATAAACTCTTAGGGTCATTTCCGTTGGAGAAACATTTTGTTTTGGAGTTTTTCTTTGTATTGGATATGTAGTGTTAAGCAACGGAAGGGGCTTGATTGGGTCGCCTAATCCACATCATTACTAGTGTTCTAAAACTCCCAAGTGCTAATCGAATTGGCTGAGTTTTGGACCGAGTTCTAAAACTCGTTCTCGGCTGTTCAGTTTTACCGAGTTTTCACCGGGTCAATTCAGTCAAACTGGTTATAGTTGGTTAAATTGTATTTATATTTTGCATATGCTTTGAAACTGTTCTATAATTTGTGCTTGTCTTAACTTATTAAGTTTGAATATTACTAAATTATTGTTTTTTGTCTTTTGTGTGAATTATATATTTATATATAATATTTATTTAATACAAAATGAGTTTTTCCGACTTCTTAGAACTCCTCATTTTTCTCTTAGCCGAGTTTTAGAACCTTGATCATTACACGAGTATCTCTTTTAATTCGATCTTGCCCATAAAAAAACAGTTGATTGATCTGTTACTCTGTTCATTCTCTTAGTCGAGTTCCAAACATTAACAAAATCGTTTCTCTGAAACATTATAAACGATCTCATGCACACCTACTTATGGCATCACGTCTTATATTTTGTTTATCATTTGTTTGCCTCACACCATGGTTCTGTCGTAGGTGCAACAATGGTGCCGATAAATTGGACACAGATGCAGTGTCCGTTGACGGGACAGATTGAGCAAAGAAAGGTTGCCAAGGTCGGAAGTTAAGAGACGAAATCCGGCTTTGACCACTATTGACTGCATTTCATATGCGTATGTATCGTTGAAGAAAATAATGCTTAGGAACTTAGAGAGATTATTCTTTTTTTATTTGTAAGAGATTGACTGATACACAACACTATAAAATTGTTGTTGACACTAGTGCAATTTGGTATAATGATTTTGGAGAAGTAATAGAATACCATATTCTTTTATGAGAGCTAAATCATGATCTTGTACAATAAACCAGTCACAAATTTTCATTTATGATCTTCACAAAGTAGACATAGGAGATGCATGAAAACAGATCGAGCTCAGTTTGTCAAATATTTTCTATGATCCATGCGACACAAGATTGGAAAATAGCTCAAACAATGCTTATTTTTATGTTTCTTTCAAAATAACCTTTAGATGTAAATAAAATTGATTATTGTCTTCCTCTTCTCACATTTTTAAATATAACCCCTTTTAACTATGGCCGAATTTTACCTTATCCCTTAACGTCAAAATCAACTATGGAGCCTCTTAAGTTTGAAAAAATTTCACTTTATACCTTTCAGCTTGTAGAGTGGAACTTTTTCAAACCTAAAGTACTTCACAAGTTAATTTTGAAGTTAAGGGGATTAGGTAAAATTCGACCGTTAAAAAGAGTTACGTGAATTTTATTAAGTTATAAAATACAATGCAAAAAAAAGACCTCCCAGTCACACTCAACCAAAAAGATAATTACAGCTAATCTTTTTATTTGGTTTTTGTTTGAGACTGAAAATTATGTATTTAAATTTCATTAGCACCCACCAATATTACCAAACTATAAAAAATTAAGATCCAACTTAGAGAATTGAACCTCTCTGAATGAAAATAAAACCAGCCAATATTTTACCTGGCCTTCACATAGACTGAAGATGTCTCAGTTCTGGAATTAAGTGGCAGAGTAGATTCATCTGAGTCACTCATCTCCACCACCATATCCTCCTCCGGCATTTCTTGCGGCGCAAGGAAGGGTTTCGGCGGCATTTCCAGGCTCTCGACACCTCCTTCGAGCATCTCCAGGACTTTGCTCATCGGAGGCCTGGCGCCTGGCGCCAGCTGTATGCACCACAGCGCCACGACGATCATTTTCTTCGCTGTTTCCTTTTCGCGCTCGCTCGCGTCATCACCGATGTCCACTTCGCGTTCACTCTCGAGCTGGTCGTATATCCACGAGGGATAGTACAGCTGGCTCGTGTTGGCCACGTTCACGTCCAGGTTCCTCCTCCGCCCCGCCATTTCCATCAGCAGCATCCCGAAGCTGTACACGTCGGCTTTATACGAGACGCCCCCTAGGTTTTTGTAGAACAGCTCCGGGGCTATGTATCCCATCGTCCCTCTCGCCGCAGTGAGGCTCACGGTGTTGTGATCTCGTGGATAGAACTTGGCAAGCCCGAAATCTGAGATTTTTGGGACTAGGTTCTCGTCGAGGAGGATGTTATGAGGCTTGATATCGAAATGCAGGATCTGGAGGTCGCATCCTCTGTGTAGATACTCGATCCCACGAGCCACTCCAACGGCTATCTCGTGCATTTTCTCCCAAGATATCAAAAACCCGTCTTTCTTCCCGAACGTGTAGTTGTCCAGGGACCCGTTTTCCATGAAATCGTACACGAGCGCTCTTTTCGACCCGTCTGAGCAAAATCCGATCAGATGAACCACATTGACATGATGAATTCTCCCGATTGTAGCAACTTCATTAATGAAATCTTGCCCTTTCCCTTTCGAAGCATTCAGCATCTTCACAGCAATGAGATGGCCATCGGGGAGCGTACCTTTAAAGACCAATCCATAGCCTCCCTGTCCCAGTTTGTCCTTGAATCTCATCGTCATCTTCTTCAAATCTGAATAAGAGTACCTTGTTGGCATGTGAGACTTGTAGCTTTCTAAGAACTCTTCGATTGCTTTGTCTTTCGGCTGGTTCAGCCTCAGCAGTCTGTAGTTTAAGTACCACAAGAAGCGAAGCATAAACTTTTTGGCTGATTTGTACTTGTTTGAGACCCATAAGCAAGAGTAGCAGAACCAGTAAACCATAGAATTCTCAGTTCTATCATCCTTTGACATGTCTGGTCTCCACAACCTGTAGCGTAGGTAACACGTAAGAGAAAGAATCGATTTCTCTATTGCTTTCCGTGCTTTGCTCCCGAATATGTAGCAGAAATAGCAAAGAAAGAGAAACCATCCAAGAATCGTGCGTCCGGCCAATATAAATCCTTCACAAGTGAAACACGAACGGATGGTGAGATACTGAAAATGTAAATTCATCTTCTGGTATGACGGATAATGAACTTGCAATTAATATAAATATGAATGCGATGAAAATGTAAATTCATCTTCTGATATGATTGGTAATAAACTTGTAATCAATATAAATATGTATGTGATGAAAACGTAGATTCATCTTTTGACATAACGGATAATGAACTTGTAATCACTATAAATATGTGTGACTCATGAATGTTATCTTTTCATCACATGAACGTCTTATAGAGCTTGATGGACACATGATAGACATAACTGTGGCAAATGACACACTACCAGTTTTGATTCATGAATGCCGTATTGTAAAAGTGGCCATATGCGTCGGGTTTGGATCCAAAACTAAAAGGGAAACGTTATTAGTTGGGTGCGACTCTTCCCTATATAAATACAAAGGATCATTTGGTGAAATGTTTTATGTAATGTGATGGTGAAATGTTTTATGAAATGCAGAGTGACATATTAAGCTTCTCTTGCACCAGAATACCACTTGGTGAACTGATGCCTAAGTTTAGCTTTAGGCACCAGAATAGATTATTTCTACAGAACAACAATATATACGTAAAGACAAAAAGGAAGTATACATGTGAATGAAATGAAAAGCCAAAGGTACTCTTGATGGTTTTTTGATGTATAAAGTGAACATGAAAATGACGGGATGTGTATGACCATAATCCAGAAAAGGCTACATGTCTTTCCTATTTAACCTTGCAGGAAGTGACCATTTCCATTTACATGAAAATGATGTAACAATGGAATGAGGGTTTGCATGCAATGAGCGAGGCTCCGCCTAAGGTAAGCAAATATAACAATCACGTCGCCTAGAGCAATATAGAAAAGGTCAATGAAATCCTACTATTTTTTATTGTACACACATGCATATATATTTTGAAGTTATCTCGAGCAAGTAAGTTTTCTTACCGACTATCTTAAGAAACTTCAGTGGTTCACCTGAAATAATACAAAATCAACAAGGAATGGTCAGTATAAGTCTAATACAAAGAGAATAACATACAAAATTTTAGCAACCAAACAACTTGACAGATAACAAAACACTGGAATTCAAACATTTGGATTAAAAGCAGAAGTGAAACATGGAAAATACCTTTCTAGCAGTCTTCTAAATAGCGAATAAGAGTCCTCTGATGAATGGTGATGTAATCAACGTTTTAAACTATAAAAGGTATGGAATCTGATCTGAGGCTGTTAAGGTCCCGCTATACATGCTTAAGCAATGAGCCACACACAGGCATTACAAATAATAACTGCGTAATTCATCAATATCTGGTAAAATATATTTTCAACAGCTGATCAAATGTTCAAGCTATTTGACCATGATATATTATTAAGGGAAAATTGCAAAAACTATCCCTATAATTATGTTTTTTTCACAAACTCTTCATTCGTTGTATTTTTGAAATAACTCTCCTTCACGCATGTTCAATTTTGCAAAAACTCTCTTACTCGTGTTTATTTTTGTATTGTTTATGCAAATCCGTGAAAATTAATGGAAGTGTCACTAAAGTGTTGACTCAAACGTGCTTAGGGGTGGTCACTTTGACAACGGAACTAGAGACCGAATCAGAACCGAACCGAAACCGAGACTGAAGAACCGGGAACCGCAGGTAACCGTTCCGGTTATGGTTCTTAAAATGGAGACTCGGGGAGTCCGGTCTGGTCCAATTCTTGGCATGTTCAGTCCGGTTCTAGACCCATGCCCATCCCTAAACGTGTTAACTCAAACGTCCAACACTTATTGAAACTTCCGTTGATTTTCACGGATTTGCACAGACGATGTAAATTAAAATATGAGTGCAAAAATAGAAGAATGTGCAAAAAAATAATACATTGAAGGGAGACTGCAAAATTTTTTTTATCAAACAGTTTTGTTTAACTTGCATCACCAGTACATTTTTAGAGCTATGCACTGGATGCAAACAAGTCGTATTTGGCAGGTAGAAGACATTTCCAGTTTCCAGTTCACAACTTAAAGATACAAAATGACATTTCCAGTTTCCAAGAAATTGACCCCAAACAAGGTTGACTTGACCCAAGTAATCATTTTAGTTTCTAAGAGAACTGTAATTAAATAAACCTGATCTTAGACATCACATGCCCCATGATAACGATATCTCCCAAACACAGTTGACTTGACCCAAATAATTACTATAGTTTCTAAGAGAACTGTAATTAAATTAATTATTCGAAGCTAGGGAGAGTAGGAATATGGCTAATCTCACTCCAAAAGGATTGATTCATCCTCATTGAGCACGAGTGTCTATTATCTTTTCTCTTGCATATTTACTTGCATCTCTCTATTCTCTTTTTTCTTTCTCTCCTTTTGTTTCAGTGACTCTGAAATGTTTCTATGATGTATATGATGTACTTTGCTAGATCTCGTTTCCTCCTTGGGTACTTTTTCTAGTTTTCATCAATAATATCTTCTTTAGCTGAGAAAAAAAAAACATTTGCTTAGACATCACAGGCCCCATGACAATAGCTGTGGCAATTACTATGCATGTTCGGTCCAGAACAGATTATGCCATTTGAAGTTGCTTGGAATGTTATGCAACTAGAAAAGTTATAGTTTCCACCTACCAACATGGTCCACACCATGAAGGTGGTAAGTACTGTTCAACTATTGACTTCATGACTTGTATTTTGGAGAAGATAATATTTAACAGATATTAAAGCTTGTGTTTCAGAAACACACATCTATAGCTGAATTGTCCCCTAAATATGAATGTATTATTAATTCTGGTATTTTTTCTTTGCCTGGTTCTTGTTCTCAGCAAAGATAGCTGCCAAATCTCAAGGTGTGGGGAACATGGCCCTGACATCAGATTCCCATTCCATCTAAACGACCAGCAGCCCCTTCATTGTGGCTATCCAGGGTTTGAGCTATCTTGTATTAGAAGCATAACCACAATTCAGATCCCATCTTCAGGATTGTTCTGGGTGACCGATATTAATTATATACACGGAGAAATATACATTTACGATCCAGATGGATGCTTACCAAAGAGCCTTCTAAATCTCAATCTCTCCAGTACACCCTTCAGAGCAGGAACTTCCTGCATGACCTCATACAGATCAGTATATGAATCTGACCATGTCTACTCATACTACAATTACCGTTGCCCCGACAACCAACCCGAATACGATTACAATTATGTGTCATGCCTATACAATTGCCTTCGAAATTATTCACTACTAAATTGTTGGACATCAGATCCAGGAATGGGGGGTGCTGATTCATCTATCCCGTGTCTCAGTGTCAAGGGACATACAGTTCTTGCCGCCCCGTCCTCCACGCATTTGATCACATCATGGACTTCCTGTGATATGATTCGGACAATTCAACTTCCATGCAGGTATAGCACTGAAACAAATTACAGTATAAGTTTGAATTGGGATATCCCAACATGTCGAGATTGTGAAGAACGAGGAGGCCACTGCAAACTCAAAAACAGCACCAGTAATGAAACAGCATGTTTCAACTTACCACCTCCCTATAACTGGGGAGGTCCAATTCCAGAAGGTAATTCTTCATGATTCTCTTAATGTGATGTATTTTCTTCTACTTAAGCATAGGTAACATCCCTCCTTATGATGTTCTTCCCATAGCCACCCTCACCCTCAAATTCCAGAAGAGGACATATGAATTGCTGACTTCTCTGAATGCAGTGTATTTTTATCCACGTTGATAAATGATAGTTAATCAGAGAAACAAGTTATATGCGAAGACTCAGTTATCATTCTAGTCTGGTTGCCACTTTCAAGTTACCAGAGAGAGAGAAAGATATAAAGTCTGGATCCCAAGTTGGGGATATGAAGGCATGAGAAGTTGATGCGAAAATCAAATCTCAAAATTCTGAATAATAATATCACATGGTATGATGCAAATAAGAAAAATGATAGAAGAAGAAAAACATTTCAACTGTTATGTCTAGTTCTTTTAAGACCATGTCAAAAGGAAACAAGAATACAGGATATCATAGCAACCTATGATTTTGGATTCTTGAAAACTTTAAAACTATAGAATTTGTTGTTTAAGGAAAAAATAAAATAAACAGACAGCAAAAGATAATATATGCAGATTTCTGTAAGCATTTTAAAAGCCGCTGGGTAAAAGGCAAGTTGTGAGAACAAATGGTAAGGCAAAGAAGCATAGAACAAGAGAACCTGAATAGAAATGTGGTAACAACAGTCTGCCACTCATGCTTGCTACTAACAGAGTAGCTTATCCATTAACATTTGATGAT
Source organism: Geranium rotundifolium (assembly GCA_963920655.1). Lineage (NCBI taxonomy): Eukaryota > Viridiplantae > Streptophyta > Magnoliopsida > Geraniales > Geraniaceae > Geranium > Geranium rotundifolium. The sequence continues at coordinate 37,275,511 of OY987317.1, forward strand.
TGGAATGAGTATGCTTTTCATAATTACATGCTTTGTCCAGGAAACTGAATTATATTGGTGGAGGGACATATGACTAACATTTAATTTCTTATTTTCAGGTCATTCACACAACTACAAGGCAGCTATTATAGGTAATTTTTGAAACTCCGTAATCAAGAGTATGCAGTCCTCGCTTACTGAAATATTATAATTTTTAAGTACAGGTGTGAGCATAGCCACTTCTCTTCTTCTTTTGGCTGCGGTGACAGCCTTGACTTTCTTCTGTGTTAAAAGAATGGAGAGGAAAGAGGAAAAGGAGAATCAAGTCAAAATTGAGAAGTTCTTGATGGACCACAAATCATATGTGCCAACAAGATATTCTTATGCCGATATCAGAGAGATGACTAATCAGTTTAAGAAAAAATTGGGACAAGGAGGATTTGGCAGTGTTTTCAAAGGGAAATTTCCAAATGAAGTTCCAGTAGCCATAAAAGTACTCAACAATACCAAGGGAAATGGTGAAGATTTTACCAATGAAGTGGGTACCATAGGTATGATTCATCATGTTAATGTGGTTCGCCTTTTGGGTTTCTGTGTTGAGGGATCTACACGAGCACTTATCTATGAGTTCATGTCAAATAACTCCTTAGCAAAGTTCACGTCATCGACAGGCTCTGTGAACCCTTTTCTCGGTTGGGTGAAACTTCATAACATCGCCACTGGCACGGCTAAAGGAATAGAATATCTTCATCAAGGGTGCAACCAGCGCATCCTTCACCTTGATATCAAACCCCAAAATGTCTTACTAGACCACAACTTCAACCCAAAAATCGCTGATTTTGGGCTGTCTAAGCTTTGTGAAAAGGATGAAAGTCTTGCAACTATGACAGCTGCAAGAGGAACCATTGGCTACATAGCACCTGAAGTGTTTGCGGGAAACTTCGGGCATGTGTCCCACAAATCAGATGTTTATAGTTTTGGCATGCTAGTTCTTGAAATGGTTGGAGCAAGAAATATATCTAATGCAAAATCAAGAACTAGCCAAGTGTATTTGCCTGAATGGATCTATTCTCGTCTTATTCAAGGACAAGAGATGGATCTAAAGGTGGATAATGAAGAAGATGCTAAGATAGCTAAGAAACTCCTGATTACTGCATATTGGTGTGTCCAGTGGTACCCTGTCAATCGTCCATCCATGAAAGGAGTGGTTCGAATGTTAGAAGGTGATTTTGAGAGTTTGGTGATGCCACCAAACCCTTTTGCTTCCACAGCTAATACAGAGTCGGACGAAGTACAGACCAATGACCACATCAAGGAAGAACTCTCATGATGATCCTAGTTTATCTGAACTGCTATACATATTTCTATTACAACAGCCCAATGTATGCATTTTCTTTCCAGTTTTCTATAGAATTGAAAGTAGTTCTTAAATCTGAATAAAACAATTGTAGCCTTTCTTTTGATTAGCAGTCAAACAATTATGTACAGATCAAACTAATTGATAGAGAAATAAAGTATAGAAAGACTCTATCCGGTTATATACCCATCATCCCTATGAATTCCACACCCTCCGAGCCCCTCATCCCCGGAGGCACCAACCCCAGATATCCAATGGTCCTGGCCTGGAGACCAATGAGGTCCTTCTCAACAAGCCAGTCCAGAAGGGAGTGACCCCCATACTATTGATATAAATTGATACAAATACAATCACTACCCAATACTAACCCTGAAATTGTTCCTTCAACCACCAGTATTAAAGTAAACATCACAGACAAAAATTTGCAGCATCAAACAGAGAAACCACAAGAAAATGGAACAAAAATACTATACAATCATCAAGTGCAAGCTTCAACTCTTAGTTTAACTGATCAGCCAAGCCAACAGTCAAATGCTCGAATCAAATTTTACATTTGGAATCCTGAAATTGTTCAATCAACCACCAGTATCAATGCATCACAGACAAAAACTTGCAGCATCAAGCAGAGAAACCACAAGAAAATGGTACAAAAATACAAACAAACAAAAATCAGCAAACGTAAGCTTCAACTCTTATGTCAACTGATCAGCAAATCCAACAGACAAATACTCGAAACAAATCGAAATTTCAGCAGAAATCGTAAACATGCAGTTGTAGATCTTGCTTACCGAAGCACTTTCTCGTTAAATCTCAGTCTCTCCAATGCAATCGCCTGAGAAGGAGCTTCTGTTCGGTGGCTGATCGGAGCAGGTGGTTCCATACCGTGCTCGACCTTGGAACTCTCCGGAAACTCATCGGAGAAGACCTCTTCGTCTTCATTTTCCGGCGAGTTTTGGTGGAGGTAGCGGCAAAAAAATGGTTATATGCAGAACCATTTTTACCCTTGAAAATTTGACCCGGAAAGAAGGGTAAAAATGTAAAATGTGTTTTGGTTCTCACCCCAAATCTTCGGTTTGGTTCCGGTTAAAACCGATTGGTTTTCAATTTTTGATAAACCGAACTAAACGTTGTTAAGCATGATTTATATCCAAAAACTTTAAATTTACCATTATAAAAGATACTAGCGAACATTGAATTTTAAGATTTAATTATTATAATATAATTGAAATGCAAAGTTTGTACACAAAATCAAAATCAAATTTATAGGACAAAATATTTTCAGCCTTAATTCTTCAATTCATGTATATTATTTTTCGCGTGAACGATATAATTCTTACCAATTAATCAATGAAGGTAAGTTTTGAAAACCATAATCAAACTGAAATCAAATGATTCTCTTAGATTTATAAGAACGAACCATTAACCATGGATCAAAATATTTTGGTTCGAGATCGATTTCCGATCCAAAATACCCGCCCCCTAGGTCTTGATGAGTATGAGCCGATTTTCTCAATTGATCCGAATTTTATAGATTGTACCGTTTATTTTATCTTGACAATTTTATAACAAAAACAATCGATTATTATAATTGTTAAGTGATTCTCAATCTTGGGTGTGGGCACGGTTCCGAATCAGTCAAAGTCGACATGAACTGAACCTTTTGATTCTTGATAAATGCGTGCAAACCAGATCAGGAACTACTATGTGAGGAACGGTTCGGTTACGGATTTGGTTTTGACCAGTTTGGTTTTGGTCCTACCCGTTTAAAATCGATAAGTTTTCAATATTGAGTTTATGCTCGATTAAATATCGAATTTGAGCCCAAATTATAAAAAAATATTAAATTTGCAATTATATAAATTACTAACCAAAACAAATGTTAATATTTCGTGTGACACTACAATCGAAGTATAAATCAGATGTTTATAGTTTTGGCATAAAAAATCAGATGCTGAGTTCTTGAAATGGTTGGAGCCAGAAATATATCTGATGCAAAATTATTTTATTTATATTTATTATGATCTTTTTATCAGCAAAGAAAAAGTATTATTGCTTTGAAAAAAGTGAAAATACAAAGCAAAATAAAGCTGAAAATTACAGGGAAAAAAGCTAGCCGAAAAACAGAGCAAAAGCAAACATATTCATTATGATTAATTATATGCATTTACTGTGTGACTAATTATATGCATTTTCTTCCCAATTCTCTATAGAGTTGCATGCAGTTCTAAAACCTGAATGAAACAATTCTAGCTCTTAGATTCATTTCTTTTGATAATCATTCAAACAATAATGTACATATCAAATTAAACAATAGAGAAATAAAGAATTAAGTAAATAAATAAAAATCATATCCATATAATTCAACTGAAAGGCGGCTCAGTCAACTATAAAATTGATATATCATATTAGAAATTATGATCGAGGGTTTTTATGCAACAATTTTCAAATACACAAGTTCAAGACCTTCTCATGAGTCAGTGAATTAATACATGATTCCTTTGTTTTGTATATGATAAGAAATAGTGAATTTAAAATTTTCATCGTAAATGTAAAATACTTATAAAAAATACGGGTACCGGAGCGATAAAAAAGATGCAGGGCCGGTTGTCCGCTTGACTAGTCAAGTATAGACTAATTCATATGTCCTTGGGTTTCGATTATCAAGATCCATAGACTCTACAAATAAAGCTCGAGAATTGGCATTCCATTGCTTATGATGCAGGACTAGGCTAGTGTATATCATTTTACCGGAGTAAAATGTGGTGTGGATCAACCAAAAGAGGTATGCATAAAAGTTTTTGTTTCAAAGAATAATCCTGAAATAGATGAAAAGTGCGAATTTTCAAGAAAGGGAATCTTACGCAAATAGATGAAGTGTCACAGCATATAGGGACAATAAGTCACCAACCTTGATGAAATAGAAGACTGAAATAAACGAAATATAGTTATGGTAATTATGTTCAAATGAGTAATGTTTATTATACAATAGCTAAAACTCAGTTTCCAGTTATGTACTAAATGGGTGAAAGCCTCCTTATAAAAAGTTGATAAAAATCCCTAAAGTGATCGTGTCTATTCAGCACATATAAATAACAATACCCATGCAAATTGCACACTGAACCCATAAAAAGAAAACCAAGTGAAGAGATATTAAGACTGTAAAAATAAGGTTAATTTGACTGTATCGAAAGGTTGCCAAATGGCTTGGCTTGCTTCACTTTGTTCTCTTCCATCTTCCAGTAATTAAGGCACATCAAAGCTGTAAAACTGTGTTGTACATATCGGGCCGGACTCCACAACTAAAAGCTCAAGCTTGTTAGTTGGATTTATTCCAACCCTTTATATACACCCGTTCTATTTTATATTCTTTTTCTGTGAGACGTTATATTCTCTACAATCAACAAAAGCCACACTGCCAGTGACATTTCATACAGAACCGGGCTTATAAAAGCAATATAATCAAGGTACAAAATAACATATGATATAATTGGGTAGTGATCCACCTCTCAAAAGCTATAGTTGGAGGGAAAGAAAGGGTATGTTCATTTATGCACCCATCACCCATATAAAATCCAAACACACTTTGAAAGCTTCTGGGCTCCAAGCTCATTATGATTCCTGACCTGGAGACCAATGACAATGAGGTCCTTCAGCAGTCCAGAAGGAAGTGACCCCCATACTATTGGTATAAATAGATGCAAATATACAAGCCCATAACAGAACATATTGTCTACAAAAGACCTCACAATCCCACTTGTAGGAGTCTCACTAGGCCAAAAGGACAATAACAGCTTATCTTTTATTTGGTTTTTGTTTATGTTATTGTATGAAAACTACGTATGTGAATTTCATTAGGTATTGGTATTTGTGAATGTTATCAAACTATAAAAATTAAGATCCAACTAAAATACGACCTCTTAACATTTCATAAATGGATAGAGAATTTCATCTCTTTGAATGACTATAAACCAGTCAGAATTTTACCTGGATGTAATTGCCGACCTGAATTCTGGTCTCCGTAAACAAGATTATGGAGATGTATGTCCTTGTTCCAAAGATGCTTCAGTTTTGGAATAAAGTGGCAGAGTACATTCATCTGAACTGCTCATATCGATCACCAGATCCTCCTCTGGCATTTCTTGCGGAGATAGGAAAGGTTTGGGTGGCATTTCCAGACGCTGGACGTCTCCTTCGAGCATCTCTACAGCTTTGCTCATGGAAGGGCGCTCGCTTGGCATCAGCTGTATGCACCATAATGCCACTATGATCATTTTCTTTGCAATTTCCTTTTCATTCTCACTCGCGTTCCCAATGTCCACTTCATGTTCACTCTCGAGCTGGTCGTATATCCACGAAGGATAGTACAGTTGGCTCGTATTCGCTACATTCACATCCAAGTTCCTCCTCCGCCCAGCCATTTCCATCAGCAGCATCCCGAAGCTGTACACGTCAGCTTTATACGAAACACCCCCTATGTTTTTGTAGAACAATTCCGGAGCTATGTATCCCATTGTGCCTCTAGCTGCAGTGAGGCTCACAGTGTTGTAGTCACGAGGATAAAACTTGGCAAGCCCAAAATCTGAGATTTTTGGGACAAGGTTCTCATCAAGGAGGATGTTGTGAGGCTTTATGTCGAAATGCAGGATCTGGAGATCACAACCTCTGTGTAAATACTCAATCCCACGAGCCACTCCCATGGATATCTTGTGCATTTTCTCCCAAGTTATCAACGAACCGTCTTTCTTCCCGAACGTGTAGTTGTCTAGAGAACCGTTTTCCATGAAATCGTACACAAGAGCTCTTTTTGATCCGTCTGAGCAAAACCCAATTAGATGCACCACATTGACATGATGAATTCTCCCAATCGTAGCAACTTCGTTGATGAAGTCTTGCCCTTTACCTTTTGAAGCATTCAGCATCTTCACAGCAACAAGATGGCCATCAGGAAGCATACCTTTAAAGACCGACCCATAGCCTCCATGTCCCAGTTTGTCCTTGAATCTCGTGGTCATCTTTTTCAAATCCGAATAAGAATATCTTGTTGGCATTTGAGACTTGTAGCTTTCTAAGAATTCTTCAATTGCTTCGTCTTTCGGCTGGTTTAGCCTCAACAATCTGTAGTTTAGATACCACAAAAAGGGAAGCAGAAACTTTTTGGCTGCCTCGTACTTGTTTGACACCCATAAGCAAGAGTAAGAGAACCAGTAAACCAGAGAATTCTCAGTTCTATCATCCTTTGACATGTCTGGTCTCCACAATCTGTAGCGCAGGTAACACGTAAGAGAAAGCATTAATTGCTCTATTGCTTCCCATGCTTTGGTCCCAAATATGTAGCAAATATAGCATAGCAAGAGAAACCAACCAAGAATTGTGCGTCCGGCCAATATCCATCCTGCACAAGTGAAACACAAATGGATAGTCAGCCACTGAAAAAGTATGGGGGGGGGGGCTAGGGGGGTAGAAGTTTCTAAGTAATCTCAAGCAAGTATGCCGTCTTACCAGGCACCTTCAGTGCATCACCTAAATTAACAGCAGTCTCAGATAACTTCAGCACATCAACTGAAATAACACAGAACAATATGGAATAATTAGTATGAAACACAAGTAAAATATCAAGTTTTAGCAGCCAAATAGTACTGCTAGGATAGAGATAGGGTTTGGCTTAAATAAATAGATAGGATATATCTTAGAGTTTTATCCCACCAGAACTCATCTTGTGTATCTACATAAGAAAATTAGGGGTTCTATATACAATGAAGGGAAAAGTACATATAAATATCTCCAACTATACTTCATTTCCACTTAGCTACACCCAACTAATATTTGGGTCATTCAACTACACTCAAGTTTCATAAATTCCCATATGTTAAGTTTTTGGATGGAAAATGTTAATTTAAAGTGAAAAGTCTAAAATTTATTTTTGACTAAAAATCTAATTTTAGATTCAAAATTAATTTTTCGATTTTTATATTTTTAAAATTAGATATTTTAGGTCTGAAAATTAGATTTTACCCAATGGCATTTTCGTGCTTTCACTTTCAAAATTAACGTTTTCCATCCAAAAACTTAACATATGGGAGTTTATGAAACTTTTTTGTTGCTCAGCAAAAAGAATTGTGTATTAATGTATAATGCTAAACCGGCCCAGAGAGGGGAGGAAGAGCCATATTACATCAAAACAGAGTTGAATTGAAAATGTGACATTGGAGGAAAAACAGAGCATGAAGAAAACTTGAAGATTTCCTGTGCTTGTGCTTCAATCTTGATGAAGATAACTTGAGAAGAGATGTGCGTGAATATTGACGATAGCGCAGTGCAGATTGAGTGTAAGACATTCTCCTTCCCCGTAAAGGGAGTTTCCAGAATTGGTGGAGGATGAGATTCTGAAAATCCTTTTGTCCTACGCGGTCAAAGTGCATCCTGATGCACCATTTGCAGATATGTATTTGAACTCCCAATTTTTATCAACCCCGGTCCCCGAATGCTCTGAGAATGGCGATGGGTATAACTTAGTGTAGCCGAATGACCCAAATCTTATTTGGGTGTAGCTAAGTGGAAATGTATAGTTGGGGATAGTTATCCATACTTTTCCCTATAATGAAATCATTAAGTTCTGAGGTTTACAAGTACTACTACGGCAGACTGGAGCAAATTGATTATCCCTATCAAATGTCCATCATAACTTGGCAGACAAGAAAACATGGAACTGAAACATTCAGGCCAGTAGTACTGAAACATGGACTGTAATCACAGAGAAAGAATGTAATTTTTATTATGACCTCGGGTGGCTTAAAGCAAAGGAATCTGATCTCAGGCTTAAGGTCCTGTAATGTATCGTTATCACTATTAAATGTCCCAACATTGAAAGAATGTGGATTCGATAACCACTGTACTAGTTGGGCCCTCCACCTCATAGCTCAAACTATTAGGTTGGAGTTGAGTTTGACGCGATGTCATATACTACTTGGCCCTGCTATTACGTTGGAGTGAGTTTAACAATTACCATAATATGTTAATACGATTATCCAAACTTCAGAAATGTAATTCTGCTCTGCCTTGGTGCAATGTACAAGCTTAAATAGCATTGATCAACTATGCAATGGAGACATGCAGACATTATTAATAATAACTAATTGTAAGTCATTTTAACACACAGAATGGGGCAACAGAGATGGAATAGATTGAATTACCTTCACCTTTACCGATTGGGACGTAGACGTACCGTGAAATCTCAAAACCACGCTGTAACTGATAATGTATTGAATTTGAAGTATAGGAAACATTTCCAGTTATATCCATCCCCATTGGAGTCATGACGGAAACCATGCATGAAGGTTGACGATTCTGCAATACAGCTTCTCCCACTGTAACATAAGAATACGACTGCAAGGGCCCACTGCTGTTCTTGCAACTAGTTTTCAGATAGTCAGGCAAGTTAACAGGAAACTTGCAGTCCAGGAAGATTGCATATTTACTTTCATAACTCAAAGTGTACATGTGTGACACATTCTGATAGACACTGCTAAAATTATCCCTTCCTAAAAAGTACAGTGGCTTGGATGGGCAACTCTCATTCAGCACACCAGGATCCACAACTCGGGCTGTCACAAGCCCAGGATACCACTCTGGATACTTAATCTCTTTGACATGATATTTCCCAGAATACAGATACAGGAATGTCTGGTTCTGCTCACATGAGAGTTTAGGCACATAATCAATACAACTATTAGGATCACCTTTTAAGGGAAATGGGCGTGTGATGTTGTGGAGGTCGCCACAAGAGAAAGAATGACACTGCACTTGGTCTATAGCATCAGATCTTGTGAAGAAAATAGCAGATATACATGTTAGCCAAATGAAGAGCAACTCCCTTCCTGACATGATAGGAACTCAGATCGAGAAACTGAAAACGAAGAACAGTAATAGCTCAGATTTGATATGCCTTAAATATATATGACTTGAGAAGTGAGACTGAAATGCTTTTTATCAGGCTCAACAGAAACCCATAATATCAGGAATACCTCCCAGATTTTGTACCATCAGATAAAGAGAGCTATAAGTAGAAAGGCAAAGGCAATAGGAATGACATGCAACTTTGTGATTGGCTGAGACGGAAACAATTGAGGGAAAAAATCTCTTAAGCTGTTAAACAAATGCTCAAGTTATGGTTTCTGGTAGAAAAAGATACACAAGTAGGATTCATAATACAGTCTTGAAGGTGATCCTTAATGTTGCAAGAAAAAGTATAATAAAATGGCATTTCCGGCTTCCAAGAAACTGATATAAAATGCAGTTGACTTGACCCAAGTGATCGATATAATTTCTAAGAGAATTGTAATTAAATAAACCTAATCTGAGACATGCCCCACGAGACAACAACATTCAACTACATTTTCAGCTTCCAAGAAACTGACCCAAAACATGGTTGACTTGACCCAAGTAATCATTATAATTTCTAGACATCACAGGCCCCATAACTATAAGACAACAACATTCAACTCTGAAAAGTACTCACTAAGGTAATTCCTCTGCCAGTTCAGGTCCAGATGATGACATTGGCTGTTGCTTGGAAAGTTATGCAGCTACAGAAACAAATAAATAATTTCTGAAAAAGTACAGTAAGTAACAAATGCATAAATTCACTACCATGCCATGTCATTGTCATCTACCAATAAAAAAAATATCCATGCAATAAATATACATTTTCCACCACCATTGAGGTTGTAAGAACTGCTCGATTGTTGACTTCATAACTTGTAATTTACTTTTATATTGGAGAACAACATATTTATAACAGATATCAGACCCTATATTTTAGAAACACATATCTATTGCTAAGTTGTCTCCTAGAGATGAAAGTATTATCATTTCTTGCCTTTTATCTTTACCTGGTTCTTGTTCTCAGTGAAGATAACTGCCCAATCTCAAGGTGTGGACATGATGGTCCTGACATCAGGTTCCCATTCCATCTAACCGGACAGCAGCCCCTTCATTGTGGCTATCCAGGGTTTGAGCTCTCTTGTATTGGAAACATAACCACAATTCAGCTCTCATCTTCCGGATTCTTTTCAGTGATGGATATTGATTACAGAAGAGAAGAAATATACATCTATGATCCAGATGATTGCTTACTAGAGCGCCTTCTAAACCTCAGTATAAACAATACGGCCTTCAGAGCTGAAACTTTTTTAAAGGTAATGTATGAAAGAGGATTTCATGACTACTTCTTCAGCTCGGAACACACTGAGCTGATAAATTATTCACTACTAAGTTGTTCAACAGCAGATCATTCTTTTGATGATTTGGGTGATGCTTTTGTGCCTATTCTTTGCCTCACTATCAAGGAACACTCAGTTTTTGCCGCCCCTTCATACACGTCTTTGATATCCTCGACATCTTGTGATGTGATTCGGACTATTCCACTTCCGTCTGTGTATAGAACAGATTATATCTACTGTAAGAATTTGAAGTGGGACATCCCTACATGTCGAGATTGTGAAAAACGAGGAGGCTATTGCTGGCTCGAGAACAGCACCAGTAACAAAACAGCATGTTTCTTCAACTTAACACCACCCTCTACAGCCTTAAACAGGGTACCTCCAAAAGGTAATATTTTATGGTTTTCTTAATGTAATATGTCTTTATTCTAGTTAAGCATAAACATAGTGATCGAGTTATGGGCCTCGGATGTGGATAGTAACTTTAGGATTTTTTGATAAACTAGTTAATTGATAAATTTACTTGATTGAATTTCTCAGTCCATTGTTAGGAATAGTAGGATCACAAACACAGCGCAAACAAACATAAACCACGATTCCGTGACGGATCCATGCAATTAAAAATAATCGATCTAAGTTTGGAAATAATTACCTCTTGTTGATTCCGGCTTGTACGAATTGATGGAGATAAGGCGTCTCTCTTAGGTCCGCCCTCTACTGGTATCCACAGGAACGTGCCCTTCGAAACCAAGATTGGAAGTTTGCTAGAACTCCTTGATCAACCTCACCAATCAGAACTTCTTTCTGATCTCTTATGAGCAAAAACGAAAAGGCCCTCTTTCTCTCTCTGTTTCTGTGCGTAAAATAACAATTCAAAATGCTGAAAATGATATTTTACCAAAAACCAAAAGATATAGGATTTTCGAAAACTGATTAAAAACCCACTTTCGAAAATCCTCCTAAAAAAGGAGGCGTTAACTGATCCATAAATTGGATCAGTTAAAGATTTTTATATTATTTTTTTACAAATTAAAAATATATTTTTTCAAAATCAGATTTTGAAACCATATAATACACACACACACACATATATAATAAATTTCAAAAACAATTATATATATACACACATATATATGACCAAAACAGTATATTAAAATAATGTTAAACTATATGTATACATTATATTCCAAATATAATTATACATTTAAATAAAATACTTGCTCATAATTAATTTGGATTTCCTACACCCTTTTGGTTTCGGTTACGTTCTTGTGCGTGGCCCTATAGGTTCATACAACGTTGGCAATGAGCCCGAAATCGCCATTTCTCTCATAAATCATAAGTGGTCTCTAGCAAGACATTATAACTACCCAAGTTGTATGACAATCGATGATCCGACTTAACCTTTTAACCGTAAATATCTTGATCCCTTTGTCACCCAATATTTGATTGAACATGAGGCATAGAGTCGTCATCCTTATTATATTCAATCTTTAGTACCTTGATCCCGAGTAGACTGGTAATGATAACTCCTTATTGACTAACTAGCATGGCCATGCATTTCTCCAGTCTCACTCATCAAGGGGGCCGAAGATATCTTACTCATTATTAAATGAGGGACAAATTCTTTAACCGTCACACATATTCGTCCTATAACCTATCTCATACCCAACAATAAATATACTTTCATTATCCTATTAAAGACAATATAAGGATATGTCAAAATTTAAAGAGATTACGTAGAAATCAATAATGATTTTAAGGTCTAAGGACTAACATAATTACAATAATGAGCAACACTTATGACAATATCTAGTATGCTCACGGCGGGTCGTCCGATATCATTTCCCAAATGATTCATGTGACTTGACTTGATATCTCATATCCATGATCAGTAAAACATGATCATCTAGTCAACATCACATTCACACTAATCTTAACCAAAGGTTAGACTATAAATAGTTGAGCAAGATTCCCGATAAATATGAGAGTTTTACTATCAAGTCACATACTTGATGACCTAAGATAGAATTTTAATGCTCAACATATTATCAACAAATTGATAATGAAAAGTGTCTCTTTATTGCTTAATGAATTATAATGTCAATACATGGTAAAATGATTGGCCTAGTGCATAAAACCAACATCCATAACCAACTTCTTAAGCTGGTAAAAAAAATAACCACCCCTTAAATACAAGTCAGCTAATCCTATTTTATAGATGCATGGAAAAATGCCAGGAAACATGAACCTAGTGGCCTACATGCTGGAACTTACATCGTCCTGAATCCTGATGATCAGCCTCTATCACCATTAACCTCAACCTCCAAAAGATAGCCTGCAAATTATGTAGTTCTGTAATGTAGTGTATTTTTCTACTTAAGCATCTGCATTGACACATAGAAGTTAATCAGAGAAACACATTATGTGCATAGACTCGGTTAATAGAAAGATATTGATCAACAAAATATAATGTCTGGATCTCATGTTGGAAATATGTGGGCGTGAGAAGTTATGATGCGCACAAGAAAAAAAACATTAACTGCAGTACTGTGTCCAGTTCTTTTCAGACCCGTGAAAAATGAAACAAGAATACATGATATCCTAGAAGCCTATGATTTTGGGTTCTTGAAAACTTTAGAACTATAGACTTTGGTGTTTTAGGAAATTAATGAACAGATAAAAATAAAGAGGATAATATCTGCAGAATTTTGTAATCGTCTTACAAACTGCTGGAAAACAGCCAGTGGATGAGAACTAAATGTAAGGCCACGCATAGAACAAGGAAACCAGAATCTAGACGTGGTAACAACAGTCTGCTCACTCATGCCTGCTACTAGTTGTGTAGTTTAGCATCTAATATATGGTGTAGGGAATAAGTGTGTGTTTTTGTTTATATTTTCAGGTCTTTCACACCACTACAAGGCAGTTATTATATGTAACTTCTGAAACTCTCATTGAATATATATCCAACTAATCAAGAATATGCAGTTCTAGCTTACTGAAATATTATAATATTTTTGAGTATAGGTGTGAGCATAGCCATTTCTCTTCTGCTTTTGGCTGTGGTGACAATCTTGACTTTCTTCTGTGTTAAGAGAATGGAGAGGAAAGAGGAAAAGGAGAATCAAGTCAAAATTGAAAAGTTCTTGAAGGACCACAAATCATATGTGCCAACAAGATATTCTTATGCCGATATCAGAGAGATGACTAATCAATTCAAGAAAAAATTGGGACAAGGAGGATTTGGCTGTGTTTTCAAAGGGAAACTTCCAAATGAAGTTCCAGTTGCCATAAAAGTACTCAACAATACCACGGGCAATGGTGAAGATTTTACTAATGAAGTGGGTACCATAGGCATGATTCATCATGTGAATGTGGTTCGTCTTTTGGGTTTCTGTGCTGAGGGATCTACACGAGCACTTATCTATGAGTTCATGGCAAATAACTCCTTGGCAAAGTTCATGTCATCAGCAGACACTGTAAACCTTTTTCTTGGTTGGGTGAAACTTCACAACATCACCACTGGCATAGCTAAAGGAATAGAATATCTTCATCAAGGGTGCAACCAACGCATCCTTCACCTCGATATCAAACCCCAAAATGTCTTATTAGACCACAACTTAAACCCAAAAATCTCTGATTTTGGGCTGTCTAAGCTTTGTTCAAAGGACGAAAGCCTTGCATCTATGACTGCTGCAAGAGGAACCATTGGCTACATTGCACCTGAAGTGTTTGCAGGGAACTTCGGGCATGTGTCCCATAAATCAGATGTTTATAGTTTTGGCATGCTAGTTCTTGAAATGGTTGGAGCCAGGAATATATCAAATGCAAAATCAAGAACCAGCCAAGTATATTTGCCAGAACAGATCTATTCTCGTCTTATTCAAGGAAAGGAAATTGATCTAAGGGTAGATAGCGAGGAAGATGCTAAGATAGCTCAAAAACTCCTTATTGTTGCATATTGGTGTGTCCAGTGGTACCCAGTCAATCGCCCTTCCATGAAAGGAGTGGTTCGAATGTTAGAAGGTAGTTTTGAAAATTTGGTCATGCCACCTAACCCTTTTGCTTCCACAGCTAACAGAGAGGCAAACGAAGAACAGTCCAATAACCACATCAAGGAAGAGCTCTCGTGATGATCCTAGTTTATCTGAACTGTTATACATATTTCTATGACAACAGCCCAACTATGTGATCAAGTGTATGCATTTTCTTTCAACTTTTCTATATAATTGAAAGTAGTTCTTAGCTCTGAATAAAACAATTGTAGCTTTTAGATTTTCATTTCTTTTGATGAGCAGTCAAACAATTATGTACAGATCAAATTAATTGATAGAGAAATAAAGTATAATAGAAAGCAAATAAATAAAATTCATATCTATCAGTCAACAACAAAAGTGAAATTGGCATGCCTGCACATCAAATAGAAAAACTACTTATAAAAATTGTGAAAGAACTTGTTTTGCATAAGGTTCGATGTAATTTCTGCACTCCCTCAAATGGCTGACATATTACGGCATATAGAGACAATAAGCACAGCAATAGAAGGTTGAATATAACATAATACAATTATGGTATTTGTGTGCACGTGAGTACTGAATATTGTACAATAGCTAAAACTCAGTAGTCGGCTATGTACGCAATGGCTGAAAGCATTCATAAAAAAGAAGTGGAAAAAAATTATAAATTGATGATGCCCATTCAACACGTAGAAATAAAAATGCCCATGCAAATTGCAAACTGAACCAATAAGTATTTGTGTAACTTTATCAAGTGTTCAAAGAAAACAAAAACAAACTTGGGGAAGGTTGTATAACAAGAGAACCAAGAAAAGAGGTATCTAGTATAACAAGGTTACCAAATAGTTTGTTTCACTTTTGTCTCCACCATTATCCACATCCTGTTGGCTCTGCACATTGGAGTCCACAAGTCCCATATGGAAGCTGAAAGACCAAGACAATCCAAGTGTACAAAATTTAATTGAAGTCCCGTTGTATAACATAAATTCTAGCTTCCAGAAACTACATAATATAATTCTTGCAACTAAATCTCAATATTTCCAGTAATTGAGACATCAAGGCCATAACTGACAATGACATTCCCACAGAATAGGGCCGGCCTATGAAGGCAATATCACCTTATCATCTAATATGGGCGATGCATAGTTGAATCCATGAGGCCTTACCAATCCCATTTTTTAGTACTCAGAACGATCCCATTCGACAAGGTACAAATTACATGATATAAGTGGATAGTAATACTCCTCTCGAAAGGTACATCTGAAGCGGAAGAAAGAGTCTATCTATTTATATATCCACACCCTTCGAAACCCTCATCCCCAGAGGTGCCAACCCCACAACTTTGGGAGCTTCTGGGCTCCAGCTATCCATGGTTCCTGGCTTGGAGACCAATGAGGTCTTTCTCAATCCGTAGTGGCCCCCATACTATTGATATAAATAGATACAAATACAATCACTACCCAATGCTAACCCTGTAATTGTTCCTTCAACCACCAGTATTAAAGTAAACATCACAGACAAAAATTTGCAGCATCAAACAGAGAAACCACAAGAAAATGGAACAAAAATACAATACAATCATCAAATGTAAGCTTCAACTCTTAGTTTAACTGATCAGCCAACTGTCAAATGCTCGAATCAAATTTTACATTTGGAATCCTGAAATTGTTCCTTCAACCACCAGTATCAATGCATCACAGACAAAAACTTGCAGCATCAAGCAGAGAAACCACAAGAAAATGGTACAAAAATACAAACAAACAAAAATCAGCAAACGTAAGCTTCAACTCTTATGTCAACTGATCAGCAAACCCAACAGACAAATACTCGAAACAAATCGAAATTTCAGCAGAAATCGTAAACATGGAGTTGTAGATCTTGCTTACTTAAGCACTTTCTCGTTAAATCTCAAGTCTCTCCAATGCAATCGCCTGAGAAGGAGCTTCTGTTCGGTGGCTGATCGGAGCAGGTAGTTCCATGGCGTGCTCGACCTTGTAACTCTCCAGAAACTCATCGGAGAAGACCTCTTCGTCATCATTTTCCGGCGAATTTTGGTGGAGTTAGCGGCAGAAAAATGGGTATATGCAGAACCATTTTTACCCTTGAAAATTTTGACCAGGAAATAAGGGTAAAAATGTAAAACTGTGTTTTGGTTCTAAAAACTGCAGTTTTTCGATTTGGTTCTCGGTTTTATCCAGTTAGAATCGATTGGTTTTCGATTTTTTCTTCGGGCTCGATCTATTAGCCGAACTAGACGAACTTAAGCCATATTTATAATCAAAAACTTTAAATCTACAATTATAAAAAATACTGGCGAAATTGAATTTTTAAATTTAATCATTACAATAGAATTGAAATACAAGGTTTGTACACGAAATCAAACCAAATTTACAATATAAGATGACATATTTTCAATCTCAATTCTTCAATTCACGTACACCATCATTCACGTGAACGGTCTGGATCTTACCGATCAATCAATGAATATGAGTTTTGAGAACCATAACTAAACTAAAATTAAATAATTCTTTTAACTTTATAATTAATTAAACCATTAACCTTGGATCTCAATTTTTCGGTTTTAGATCGATTTCCGATCCAAAATACCTACCCCTAGGTCTTGATGAGTATGAGCCGATTTCCTTAATTGATCCGGTTTTTAGTTTGACAAAGTTTTAAAACAACAATAATCGATTATTATGATTGTTAAGCGATTCTTAGTCTTGGGTGTGGCCATGGTTCTGAATCTGTCAAAATCGACTCGAGCTGAACCTTTTGGTTCTTAATATATGCAAACAAATCAGGAACTACTATGTGAGGAACGGTTCAATTATGGGTCTGGTTTTGGCCTTACCCAATTAGAACTGATAAGTTTTCGATATTGAGTTCATGCTCGATTTAAATACCGAATTTGAGCCCAAAACAAATGTTAATATGTAATTGTGACGGTACAATCAAAATATAAAGTTTACAATCAAAATAACAATAGAAGATCAATAGTATATATTTATGAATGAGAGGTATACACGTAACAATGCAAACTGGTTCGGTTTTTATTGAGTAATCAACGGTTCTAAATTTTGAGAACTATAGCCGTATCAGAATTGGATGATTCTCTTACATTCAAACCCAAAGACGAACCACTACCCATGATTTTGATTTTTCGGTTCCAAATATGATTCGAAATCGGTTCTCGGTCAAAGGCCTTTCTATTATAAAAAGTTTTTTATTTCATATCTAAAAGGCTAACTTATAAGGTTGATAAACAGAGTAGTGAAGAGTCTGGTTTAGGGAATAAACTTGTTTTTCTATGTATACATAGGAAAAGCTCTATCAAATGAAAAATGCAAAACGCTTTGGGGAGAGTTGTCTCGCGCCCCTAGGTATTCTCTACCTACCCACCTGTGTCGGTTCGGGTACATGTACCCTTTTGTTTTTGTTAAAGGTCGTTCGAGCTTTTCCTGGGAGTATGGCATTAGTTACTTCGCCTTCTGCACTTTTATTCCAATATTCCAAGCCAAGCTAAAAGAGCGAAAACGAAAAAGGGACCTTGGCTCGAGGCATTTTCTCTACCCCTTCTTACCCCCCATACATTTGGTCTTTGAACCGATAACCATCTTTCGGCGAACCTAGCCTCCTCCGTCATTATGGACCAAACACCTCCACATTCCTATTTGTTTGTTTTTGTTTTTGTTACTGAATCGACCATAGACCAATTCCCTTTTTTGGGTATGAATAGACCCATAAATCCGAGCTTCATGTGGCCCACCTATGTCTAAATTTATGATTTAAATAGACTTGTACAAGCATATATTTTATTTCAAAAGTCATGTACATTAAAGAGATAATTAAATACTTTAAACTCAATTAAAATTTGATATTCTGATTTGATCGGTATGGGATGAAACTCTCGTACACTTATATATATTACTCATTTCTTTTTATTGTATTGTGTGAAAATGAAAATTCTATATTTTGATTGAGTTGGTAAATCAATTTTAAGAAATTTATACTAATCGAAATTATAGTATTTTCACGAAAAAACCGTAATTTAATTTTACACCTTTATCTTATTATTTCAACGAATAAATAAACTTTTAACTTACACCACAAGACTAATTCTCATCTAAATAATTATATTTCTCTGAAAAAAAAATCTAAATAATTAACCATTAATGTTCCATTTCAATGCTAATTCTCATGCTTCAGAAATACGCCTTATCCAATATCCAACAGTGAAAGCTTTATCTGAGATCTTATTGGCCAACGAGGTCCGGTGGGCCCCACAAACATTTCGCTCCAAGCAAAAAAAATCAAATCAAAATAAGAAAATCAAATCAAATAATAAAAAAAGTCTCTCAAAATAATCACCAAAAAGCTTCAGTGGCCATGGCTTCTCTGGTTCGTCTTCAACCTCTCTCAACCCTCTCCTCCTCTTCCTCCGCAACCCTAATATCTCACAAAAATCCCCAAAATGCCCCTCCGCTCTCCTTCCCGAAACCCAATTCGATCAAGAGACAGCTCCTTCAGTCCAGGCCAAGCACGGTCCCATCTGCTCTCACTGAATCGGGCTCTCCCAAATCCACAGAACCTGACCCTCGAGCCCTTCTCCAAGAACTCGCTGTAAGCACCGATTTTTGGGAATTTCTCACTACCCCTTTTCGATTTCAGTGTTTGTGTCTCGATTTGAGCTTCGAAAATCGTATCTTTTTGACGAATTTTATATAGATGTTGTGTCGTGTGTGAGGGCGTTGTTGCAGGATAGCTTTGATCTTCCTCAGGGTTACTTCAAACAGCTCCCGAGCGATCTTGTGGCGGATGTGAGTTGAATTGTGTGTTCTTGTTGAGGGATTGTAGTTTTTTTTTTTTAATTTGTGACTGTTTTGGATTGATTGAGGTTTGTGGGGAATGTTGTTTTGGGTGTTTTTGCAGCTCAAAGATGCAGCTTTTGATCTTTCGAACGGGCCGGTTCTCGATCAGGTCAGTCACTCCAAATTCTCTTAATTTTCTCTAGTTCTTATCAAATCTACTACAATTTTCACATTTTTCAAATTGAGCACATGTAAGTGAAATTTTGTGATATTGTGTGTAGTACGAGGCATGGAAAGGTGTAATAGAATGATTAGTTATGTATTTCGTTCATGTTGAAAACATTAAGATATGTTTAGCCTATTTTGATATCAAGAATGTACTAATTTAGAGCATTATCTCTCTTAATTATCTCCAGTTATGAAATTTATCTGTAATTTGCACATTTTCCGGATTGAGCACATGTAAGTAAAATTTTGTGATATTGTGTGTAGTGTAAGGCATGGAAGGATTGTATAACTAATCAGTACCATCTCGACGGTGTAATAGAATGAATAGTTATGTGTTTCATTTATGTTGAAAACATTAAGATATGTTTAACCTATTATGATGGTAATGAAGTACTCATTTTCATCGAGAAATGATGTTCTAATTTTTTTTGGATGATTAATTGTGCATTTCATTTATGTCGAAAACATTCAAACTTGTTTAACCTATTTTGTAAGCAAGGAAGTAGTCATTTTCATCGAGAATTGATGTTCTAATTTTTTTGGATGATTAATTGTGCATTTCATTTATGTCGAAAACATTCAAACTTGTTTAACCTATTTTGAAAGAAAGGAAGTAGTTATTTTCATCGAGAATTGATGTTCTAATTTTTTTGGATGATTAATTGTGCATTTCATTTATGTCGAAAACATTCAAACTTGTTTAACCTATTTTGAAAGAAAGGAAGTAGTCATTTTCATCAAGAAATGATGTTCTATTTTTTGTTGTTGTTCAGTGTGGTCAAGAGCTTGGAGAAATTTTGTTAAATCTATCTCGAGCATGGGAACAGGCCGACACATCAACTTCTCTTGCTCTGGCGAGAAAGCTACCTTCGTTGGAGAGATCTTTGTCGGGAAATGCCAAATCAGGCAAGAGCAGTAGCTAACAGCAAGTGTATTGATGCTAACCATGTAAAAATCCTTGTGACTATGTTAAGGCGCTTGCTTACTTTGTCTATTTGCTGGTTTAGCACTTGGCAAGCGGTTGTTATCTGCCGGAAGGAGGTTCAAGTCGATGGGACAATACGGTGGAGGTGAATTACAAAAGGTATTCTATGTAACACAAATTTATTCTCCATTTTTATAGCTCTTTGGCTGTACAAGTGATCAGTGTTCTAAAAAACAATAATCGCTTTAAATGAATAAGGCGGATTAGTCGGATTTATATTTTATATATGTATATATATATATTTAAATAAGTTAATATATATAGTTATATACCATCAAATATGAATCATATCGTATAAAAATAATTATAATATATATATTAATATTCGTTACATTCATATCCTTAAAAAATAAAAATAAACACCAACAAAGTACCAATTAATATAGATTATTTTCGTTTTATGTGTTTTTATTTTTACTTTTTTCAAAATTGCTTAAATACACCCTGCTACTTATACCGCCTTTGTTCTAAAAATCCCCGCCCTAGGCCGAACAAGTGATAATGGTATGGTCAAACTATATTTTTTTATCACAACTTTATGATGTGCTTTTGTCCAAGAACGTTTTTTCTTTTATGGTTGAACCATAGTAAAGCATAATGGGGACTGGTGTATACGAACGAACTGTGCTATATGATTTCTCAAACCAATTAGTTGCGTGAGAACTGTTTTCCAAACAATCTTTCACTTCGTGTTAGCATTATGATTAGCAATATTGTTGGATTCTAAACAGCCATTTTAGATTGCAGAGGCGATGATTGCAAGTGGAAAAGTTCTTTCCGCCAGCTCAACATCGGAAGCAATCGATGAGAAGCCAAAGGAGGAATTTAGGATCTTCAAGGTACCTCTTCCCGTGCCTTTATTATGATCGTTATGAATTCAGCGCATAATAAACAATTGTTGTGATTTTTCCATTTGCAGTACGGGGACCTGCAGGTTGAAATAACACCGGATAATGCCAACATCGGAGCTGCAATTGCTGTCGCTTTTGGGTAACTACTCTAATCTTACTCGTGAATCTACGTTTCTGCTGTGTTTGATGATAAATTATGATTTGTCAAACGTAGGCTTCTTTCGTGGAAACTAGGAGACGGTGTCCTAAGCATTCCAGAGAGCGATTTGCAGTATGCAAATGATAACGCTTTAATGCTAGCTAAGGTACTCGGAAAACCATATCCACCTTCCTTCTCCGCTTTCATTTCCCTTCTGCCAAATCATTACTATATGCAGTATTCTATAAAACACGTCGGGTGACTGGGGCCTATGGGGACTAATCAGAATTATATTTTTCTGTATTTAAAATTTTATTAAATAATTTGATATGAATTATACTATGTAAAGATAGTAATAAATATTTAAGATAAATATATAAACATTCTAATATTTTCTTACCTCCTTATCATTAGAAAAATGGAAAAGGTACTAATCGGAATTGTATTTTTCTATTTTTAAAATTTTATTGTATTTATACAACAAAAATATGAATTATAAAATAGTAATAAATATATTTAGGATGTAAATATATAAACATTTTAGTATTTATTGTCTCCATATTATTAGAAAAATGGTCAGTACCGATTGGTATAAATTGTTTCTGTTTTATGTATTTTTTAAGATTGAAATTTAGAAAAAAATAAACTGTCTGACCCACCCAGATTTGATCCACCAATTTAAACTAAACCGTCTGATTATATGAAATCGGGTAAGTGTTTTAAAAATCGGTCAAGTCTCGGTTCTTGCATTCCCTATCGGTTTTTTGTCGTAAACTACGGAAAACTATTCGATGCAGTCTCTGAGGGGAGCTCTACTTGCAATATGCTATTCATCGGCAGTCTTGTCGGGTTTTACTGCTGTGGGACTCGCCTTGCTCGGGATAAGCCTCAGTTCGAAAAACAAGTGAGCTTCTTCGTGTTACGTATGTTCCTTCCCTCAGTTTTGCTCTTAAATGTTGTTGCAGACTCAACAGTGTATATGTAACTTGAACTCTGTAAATGAATACATAACTGTTAGTATATGTTGTTACTTGTGTATCAGTTCATTTTCTGTGTATTTTAGTTGTAGGCTTGTAGCCTTTCAATTGAAACTTCAGCTGTAGCTTTTCATATTTTGCAATGGAAATGCATAATTACAGGTATATATCATTTGTAGGAAATTAATCGGGCGAAAATTATTTTTGTAATGAAAATTAAAAATCAATCTCAGTCGTTAGTTCGGGAAAACAAAACATATTTAATTTGAATTATATATTATTATTGACATATTTCAATCTCAGTCATTTAATTTTAGTTCAGACCATATAAAGTGTGGTTTTCACCTGAATAACCCTGAACTATTTATACTCGTTGAACAACACGTCTCGAGTTATGAGTTATGATTTAATCTGAGACCGATTCATATTTTCAATTGAGTTTTCGTAATTCCAAGTTGCAAAATCCAACGGTTCTCAGGTGATCGAGGCTGGCGGTGGATCGGTCCAAGCGGGTTCTAAAATCCTGGGCAGAGCGGTTTGCCGGCCATTACTAGCCGGTTATTTGAACTCATTTTTTTGGTCTGAATTAAACATCATGAAAATAATAGAAGACATTCGAAATTTCACGTCATGCTAGGTCATAGGTTATAATTACATGGATAAATTCAAAATCAAAATTTATACTTAATAGTTATATACCCTTTTGATTCAGTTATTCTTAATCAACTATCGATTTTAACTTATAAGATCCAAAACCAAACCAAATCATTACCTATGATTATCGAGTTTTCGAATACAATTTGAACCATCATAATTTATAAACAAGCTCAAATAATACAATATCAGACACATCAAAACATTGTTATACAATTTCTATAATTAACATATTAGTACAAGAATTGAAGAACAAAACTTTTGCTAAATTGATCACTAATTCCCTATAATCAAATTTGTCAGCATGTCATAAAAAAGAATGAAATGATCCAATTGGTCATGTATAGTGTTGAAAAAAATAGGGAGGGTCAGATTCAGTGTTCTAAACATCTCTGACTCGTCCAATTAATCCTTCAATCCAATTTATTTTTCGTTTAATCCCCAATCAGTCCCCAAAAGGCCCTCCCCGCCCGGCTAGCGCCTAGCGATTTTTAGAACACGGCTCAGATTCAAGTCCAAATAGCCTCTAACCAATCCGATGTGAACTCGTAGGCGACGAACGTTACAGCGCCCGCGGGGGCGGCTTTGATGGTCGACGGAATAATGCCCTTGTATAGGCCGGCCAGTCCCTCCGCCTTAAGAATCTGGCGTATGGCATCGAACATGTTCTTGTACGCGTGGTGCTCAACTCGAGCCCCGTACTTGGGGTGTCTCCGTAACCCTTCAATCTGCAATATACTCCTCTAGATCATGATGGTATTCAAACAAATGATTTCTCATAATGACGGGAAAAGAATTTGACGACAAAATATCGTTCCTCATTTTACACGAACAATGAGTTTAAACATTCACTTATATTGTTTCTCAATTTTTATAAAAATATACGACTTCTAATACTATTGTTTTTTTATAAGCAATAAAACAGTAAATCCTAATCTAATATTTATAATTATAGGTAATATACTTTTTAATTGTTTATCGTTTGTTTAAATCCATAGGTGAAGTTTGTGACAAAATACCAGCCCACCAGAACTTATATATATATTGCAAGGGCTATATGGTAAATTTATAATTAAAAGAGGGAGCAAGATGTACCTGAAACCTTTTCTTCACAACATCTAATGGATGGCAAACAAGCTTTGCACAAGTCCCGGCTAGTAACCCACAGACGAAAAGTTGAAAACTCGACAGGCTATTATCGATATTGGTCGAGACTGAATCAGAGGACCTATAACGATTCCATGACTGTGTATCAAAAGAAATAAGATGCATCAACATAAATTTACAAATGATTGGAAACATCTCCAAATCCAACGATGAAAGAAAATTTTGCCGGATTTTTTTACCAACTATTTTTTCTTATCAAAATGGTTATTTATATTTTCTTTACTTTTCCGTGTATAAATGGGTAAAATGAGAATACACATAGTTTCATATAAGACCATTAGACATGAAAACTAGAACCTTACCACAGTCCAGCGCTTAAATGTATCATATGTTCCAAACTGCAGGCCCGCATAAGGAATGATTTCAACTAACGTTGGGGACAATCCAGCATACATACCTTTGAGGCCACGGGTATTGATGATATCGGCAATTGCAGACCTCATGGTTGGATAAACCTAGGTAGATATAAGGAACTATTAATGAAATACACAATTTTAACCTAACATAAACAGCCAAACTCAAGCTTAGTTTCAAATTCCATGTATAACATTATAATCAATAACTGCAGAAAAAAAGAAGAACCTAAACACCAAAAATTATACTTAAGATCCCAATAGACTACTAATACTATAGTATACTAGATACCTCAATTCCTAATCTTGGAACTAAATCTTTATTATCACATGTATTGATGAAGCATTTTATAATTTAAAACTTCATGGAAAGATTGACAGACTGTATTATTTATAGAGCTGCCTTAATAGTATATTATGATTTTACAGTGAATTTATCCCTTTGTGCTGTACAAATGCGATGTATAAATTACGGCAGAAACAAAACCATCAAATCTGCACTATATTATCGCAACTTATATGCTTCCATAGTTCTATTTAAAAATGAACATTTCATCCCAGAAGAAACAAATCATCTTTGTACATATTACACTGAGTACAGAAATTAAAAGTATATTTTTTTTGAGTACTTGTTTTTGAAGAAACATTATTTCCAAGACTTGAGTGTACAGAATCTTTAATACACAAGAGAATTTGTTTTGCCATACATTTGCCGAACACAAAATGAGATTAGTTGACACTATACCTTTGGTTCACCCTGCGAAGCTAATATGGTCCGAATAAGATCAAATGGATACGATCCAATGGTAGCTGCACACCCTGCTAATGCCCCACTTACATAAGACAAATATGGGCTTAAATGAGAGTGATCCTCTGCATCACAAGAAAGCAAGAATCAAATGATAACATGTCAAAAAAGAGGTAACTGCAACGAGTGATTCTTGGTGAAATAATTAAAACTATGCAAAGAACAGGCTACATAAAATGATAAAAAGAACAGAAATGTTCCACAAATGAATGTAGGCAATTGATGCCAGATTGACATTCATATACCAGAAATATAGGCATTTGATGTCATTTTCTTATATATAGTTTGAATATATAAGCTAGAAATACTAAATCATCCAATGCATGGGGCATAAACAATTTTTTTTAAATCACTTGCCCAAAAACAAAGTTCAATCTATTTAGTTGACAAGATAGAAAGTCGTTCTTGGAAGATACCTGATCTCGAAGATCCACTTGCTAATGTTTTAAATTTGTGTAATACTGTAAATTGTATAGCTGTGTATGGCATAACCATAAGTAACGCAGGGACATTCCCGCGCCAAAAACCCTGGCATAAGACATCAACTAGCATTAAGTAGAAACGAACCAGAATAGAAATACACAAGAAATCAGAATTAATTTAGAAATGAGTCATCATACCGGTAAACCTTCCTCTCTAAATATATCCCTTGTTGCTTGAGACATTCCTGTGTATTTGGATGGTCCAGATAAATTTTGCCGAACCAAAGCCCATGAAGTTGTTGGCTCCAGTTGAACCTGCCAAACGTAAATCTAAAAAAATTAGGCCAGTCTCTAACGCAAAAAAGATGCTACATATATAACATAGATTCATGCATTTTTACAAAGGCACAGATCAGAATGTGTATCTATCCTTATAAAACACACAACTTCATCCACCAGTTTATACATAAACCCACATTCATTCACAACTGAAAAGGCTTGTACTCCATCTTAAACTTACCTATAAATGTATATACTAACATAGATAACCATGACAAAACTGAAAATTTCATTACAATGAGATAATAATACATGTCGCCAAGAGAAAATAACGTCGAGTTAGTGAATCACAATTTGACCTGGAATCGGATTTTAATAACATCGAGGGGTGATGTCACAGTCCGCGATATGCCACCAGCAATAGCCCCTGCACTAGCATCTACCATTGCACGCTTCAGCTGCCCCAGCTCTTCCATGGCCAGAGCAACTCTTTCTTAGGTAGTCAGGATACCCTATAACCTATCAATCCACCCCACCAACACAATCAATTGCAAATCCTTCAATATACATGCAAATACACACAACTTAACACCAGCAGATATACATAGACACGCTGTTTTGTTCATGGGGATGAACATAAAGCAGATAGATACAAATGATTGGAATCAATTTGACGGGGAAATGCAAATATGCACAGAGATAATAAAGCTACCTGAAAAGATGAAAGTGGCAGCAAGAGATGACACCGGCCATTGAATGCACGATGATCTGTGGAAGGTAAGGATAAAAAGTGAGCATTTTTCTGCACAACTATACTAAATTACGAGATGGAAAGAAAATACAATTTGCATGGAATGCGTCTAACAAAAAATCACAATCATATAATGATTAATGAATAAATCATGTTACTTTCATTCAATTCAACTCCCTGAGCAAAATAACACATGCCCATTTAAATTAAATAAGTACCCACAAAACTTCAAATCTCCTTATGTGACTTTCCTTCACTCAATCGACAATCCATACTGAGAAAGGACCAACAAACAAGCACAAGAGGCACCTTAACAACTCTCAGTTCTTAAACACTCCTTAATTTCCAATCACTACAAATACAATACAGACATGAACTAAAAATTATACATCTTAATCCACAACACCATATATATATATATATATATTCCTTCACAATTCTCAATTCTTACACACTCCTTGGTATTCAATTACCACTAATACAATACATGAACTAAAAATTATGCATCTTAATCTACCACACCACATACATATAACCAATTCAAAAACCTGAAATCCAGAACAATAATTCCAACACAAACACCTTAAATACAAAAAAAAATCAAAAATTAAAGCAATGAGAAAATGAAAATCGAGAAAAAAGAAAAATTGCAACGATCAAGCGGCGAAACATTACCGACGAGACGCGAATCGGAGAGACGGTGACGATGATCGGAGGGAACAGATGCGACGAAGATGGTTAGGGTTTTGGCGGTTGTGGCGCTTTGATAATTCCAGTTTTTTTCTCTGTTTATCTGAAAACAAAATAACGCTCAGATTATTTAAAATATTATATAATTTTACTGAGCTTTATTTGACTATAAGATTTATGAAATTGTAACAATACTGACTAATATATTTTTTTTACCTATAAAATTTTATTTTCATAAGTTATAGCTCAAGTAGCTCATTTAATTATATTTATGGTTCCCATTAAATAAATATAATGACGTGTCAACATTATAACTTTTTGAATAATTGACATGACACAAGATTGTGTGGTCTTTATCAAATAAAATGACATAAAAATTAAATGTGGTCATTTTTAAATATATGAAAAGTTTATTTATAAATGCATGGTGTGTATTATGTTATGAAGATGTCGGACAGAATATCAAATAAATAATAAAATGCTTTATTGATATTGGATATTTATGGTCAAATATCATTGCATGGAAGTGGTTTGGTCTCACTTGGCTTGCTTGATTTAATTTCTAAATATTTGATTGATTGGACCAAAAAATTTCTCTAATCATATTGTTTATTATTGACTCGTAAATAAAATATTTGAAAGAAAAAAATTATATTGAAAAACTATAATATAACAAAAATTTAGAACTAATATTCTCAACGATAGTTTCATAATTTAAATAAATATTCTGATATATCATCAAATATAAAATTAATATATATTTTACGCTGATACGTTAACCCTTTTTTCCTTTCTCTTTTACTGTACTAATTATCAGTTTGAAACGTTTGTGGTAAATATGTTTATATTAACTTAATTATCAGTTTGGAACGTGTGTGTTAAATATGTTTATATTAATTTAAAAAGACCAAACTACCTTTATTTGTCATTGAAATCTTTCTCTGTCTCCTAGTCACATACACTTCCTCCAACTCATGGTGCTGGACATCGAGCTCTTTGAATCCTTTTAATCCTCTGCAGTGCAGTCCACATTGCCGAAAAATGAACAAAAAAAGTTTATCCGTACACCGTCGGATCTGCTCGGTCCTCACCGTATATGGGGTTTGGGATCAGAGGACGTCGCGAAAAGAAAGAGAAAACCACCTCGACGGCGACCGAACTGAACTTACCCTAACGGGCGATCAAACCGATATAAAACCGAACCCACCTCGCTGTCTTGCCGCCGCCGATCTCTAGCTCCATCGACGTGAACTTGCTAGAGAATACAACATCGCAAATCTTTGATTTTTAGTTTGTTTTTTTTTTCCATTCAAAGATAGTTTAGGTATTTCATATATGATAGGTAGCACGTGCAACATGTGACCCATTTTCCGTTAATACCAATGGTTATCCCAAAATGGTAGTTTGGATATTAAAAACGAGGGAAAATGTTAAGATACCAAAGTGGGGAGCATGCATATTTATGTGTAGCAAGCTGTCAATTTTCCTTAAATCACATCATAACTACACGGGCATATATACATGTCACACTACCATATGCCAGATTGGAACCCTATCTCGCTAAACTCAATTTCAGAATAATTCATTAACATGCACTACATATAAAGTCGACGATTGTTGATCGTTACCGACTACAGATCACTGCATTTCTCCATCGACGTAGCACAGTAACACCACCTAAGCTACACACGAAGAGAAACCTCCCGATGACAACAGAGTCGTCACACGAGTCAACAATAGAAATGAGATGCAGAGAATCCAGAATAGTCTCAGTTGATGATTTTCAAATTTAGCACTCGCGCATACCTCGCAAAACCGGCAGACTCGAACCAGTTAGAACTGACATTTTCATATTTCATCAGTTTCGATCCAAATTCTTATACATTGAAAACAGGACACTCCGGGTCGGTTCCAAAAAACCGAGGCGGGCTCAGATACCCGACCCATGCTCACTCCCATGTCTAGTAGTTAAAAAAATTGGGCTCGAGGCCCAATGAGAAAGCCCATTTCATGTCACAATGTTTTTCAATAAACAAAAAGATAATAAAATAGCTTCCCTCCCTTTTCACGCCAAATTGCCAACTCATCTCTCTCTCTCTCTCTCTCTCTCTTGTTCGTGTAGATGCGTCTCTTATTAGCCCCAAACCCAATCAAAACCCTCCTCTTCGGCTCCGTCGTCGCTCCTCTCCGGCTCGCTCGCGCCGGCTCGGACCGATCCTTCTTCGCGTCTCGTCGCTTCGAATCGCCGGCCAATCGATCCCCACCGTCGCCGCCGCCGCCCATGGCCGCGGGCATCTCCGGCGTCGTCGCGGGGAGCGAGGAGGGCCTCGCGCGGCGGTTCTGGCTCAAATTCCGCAGAGAGTCGATCTTCGCCATGTACACTCCCTTCGCGGTCTGTTTGGCTTCCGGGAATCTGAGGACGGAGGCTTTCCGGCATTACGTCGCTCAGGACGTTCACTTCCTCAGGGCCTTTGCGCAAGCGTAAGTGGTGGTTTTGTCTGTTTGGTTGCTGGGAAAGTGTGGGGAAATTGAGGGGATTGGATTTAGAAACCGGGGGTCTCTGGGGGAGAAATGTTAATTGTTGATTTGTGTGTGCTTAGTTGCTTGCCTGATTGGTTAATGAACTGGAGAAGTATTGAGTAATGTGAAAAGTTGATGCTTTTATCAAGCATGGTTCAGTTATAGATTGTGTCTACTTTGGGTGTTTATTTGCGGCTAAAACATATTATGGTACTTGTAGAATGCTAAAATTGCAGTGATTAATTGGTCATTCATTATGGTGATGAACAATTTAAATGTCACAACTAGCTCGATTCATTTCTGGAACACACTTAACTACCAATTCACTGTGTTCAGAAGTTACTCAATCAAATAGTAAATGCCAATGTTGGTTGTATGGGTTTGTTTCTCCTTGTTAATTTTTACTTCTAGAAAGTGGGGAGGGGAGGGATTATGCTTTACAGTCAAGAAGTTCTCGAGAAAATATCTACTACAAATTCTTTGAGGCCTGATTGGATAGGAATGGGTTGGAGGAAAAGAGCTGGACTTGGTCTCCTGGTTCTGTGAATTCTATAAGAAGTGCACTCTATTATATTTTTCTTTCCTTATTGTCTAGCCTAATCAAATGGGAAGTAGGATGGAGGTATGTGATTAAGTAAAGACCAAACATGTTCGCCAGGAGCCCTTTAACCTTACTCGAGTACTGAAATCCTTGTTTCATGTGCTTAACTATTATGCTACTCTCTTTTTTTAATCGCCTAGGTCCTAGTTTTGTTTCCTCATTTTCTATTTGATTGCTGAGATTTAGGTGTGGTTTGAAAAGGAAATATACCATGAATTTGTGGAATGCTCGGGTTGTGAGAAACTGTTGAGTTCCACTTGGTTGAGCGTGTTGGTAAAATAAGCTGAAAATTTTAGTGCGTATGTATCTCCTCTGCAGTCAGAAGCAAGTGAAATATAAAATATGGGTCAAAGAATTTTTTCTATACATTTTTTCATCAATGTTTCAATTACCAAACGACGGTCAAATTAATTGGGAATGGATAAATATACTAGAGGAGGTGAGTTTTCATCTGTGGAAATGTAACACGAGTAGCTTTAATCTTACATGTTATTGTGGTCAATTTGTTCACGTGTTAGAAACTTTGGTACTTCTTGGTTCTCTCCCTTCTCTCTTTACCTTTGTTATTTTTTCAATGTATTCTTAGGTATGAATTGGCAGAAGAGTGTGCTGATGACGACGACGACAAGCTTATAATATCTGATCTTAGGAAGAATGTGTTAGAGGAACTCAAAATGCACAAACTATTTGTGAAGGTAAGATATGGGTTCTCATCTGCTATTTCATAATCTTCATTGTGCTTGCTTTGAGTTGCCAAAGAAGATATCCATGATTAAATAATTTTTAATTTTTGTGTCTGTTACACTAAGTACTTATATAAGGTCTATTTGAAGCATCTTTATGGTCTAAAACAATAAAAACCAAGATAGCCGATTGATCAGTTATGATTTTCTCTGCTAAATAATGACTTAAAATTTTTGAGGTTGGTTTCTGAAATTATTTTTATTCTAGGGAAAACTACGATAGACTATTCTGGTAAAAAGTAATACAACCTTGCATTTCAATTCCTAGCCGAGTCAGGGTCTACCGGTTGACTGTTAACTGGGTTTCTAAGTGATAGATTTTACATTGCAACAACTATTCAATTCACAATAAAGCTCCAATAAAGCTATTTATTGGAAGAATATTAACTTATATTTGCACTTTTGTATGGGTCATTTATGGTCTGTATATTTATTCAGGAATGGGGTTTGGACCTAGCAAATGATGAAGCTATAAACTCAGCAACAGTTAAGTACACAGACTTCTTGCTGGCAACAGCTTCTGGCAAGGTTGAAGGACTAAAAGCACCTGGTAAACTTGCAACTCCATTTGAGAAAACAAAAGTTGCGGCGTACACTCTCGGTGCCATGTCACCCTGCATGAGGCTATATGCCTTTTTGGGTAAAGAGTTCGAAGCATTATTAGATCCTACTGAATGCGATCATCCCTACAGGAAGTGGATTGACAATTATTCATCTGAGAGTTTTCAGGTTGATTTTCTTCTAAGCATTTATTTTTGTAATGGTTAATCTTATTACACTTTCTTGGTACAGTCTTTGAGGAATTTCGTTGTGTTCTTTACCTTGACTGCTCAACCATTTTATCCTTTGAATTTAGGCTGCAGCAGTGCAAACCGAAGACTTGCTGGATAAACTAAGTGTCTCTTTGACCGGTGAAGAGCTTGATATCATCGAAAAGCTTTATCAGCAGGCCATGAAACTTGAAATAGAGTTTTTCATTGCTCAGCCACTTGTTCAGCCTACTGTTGTTCCTCTGACTAGAGAACACAACCCTGCACAAGATTGTCTTATGATATTTTCTGATTTTGATTTGACATGCACTGTTGTTGATTCATCTGCCATTTTGGCAGAAATTGCAATAGTAACAGCACCTAAATCTGATCAGAATCAAACTGTTCGAATTTCGTCAGCTGACCTGAGAAACACATGGGGTTTTCTTTCCAAACAGTACACAGAAGAGTATGAGCAGTGTATAGAAAGCATTATGCCCAGTGAGAAAGGTATAACAATGTTCTTTCTTGACCCTAATGTCTGTCCTTATTGTTTAGATTCTATTCTAGAAAACATTTGGTAAAGGTACTTGCTCTGGCATTGTTTTATTTTGAATTTTTGTGGCTTTGTAGTGGAGAAATTCAACTACGAGGATTTGCATAAAGGACTTGAGAAACTTTCGGAATTTGAGAAAAGGGCCAACATTAGAGTCATCGAGTCTGAGGTGCTTAAAGGTCTAAGTCTTGAAGATATCAAACGAGCTGGTGAACGGATGATTCTTCAGGATGGTTGCTCTAACTTCTTTCAGAAACTTGTAAGCAGTGAGAATTTGAACACAAATGTTCATGTGCTTTCTTACTGTTGGTGCAGTGATCTAATTAGATCGGCTTTCTCATCAGGTTTGTTCATTTCTCATAATACCATGCAATACATAATTCTTAATGCATAAATTACACGAGTATGTTAGCTATATAGTTTTTCCTGTTATACAAATCACACTTATTTCTGAACCTTCTTATTCAATGGAGCCAACCTGCTATTCGCACTGCTTGTTGCTGAGACGCGTATAACAGTATGGATAATCGGGAAATTGTAGCTATGCCAGGGTGTGATTTGGTAGGGGTTACATAATAATGGGTATGTTGTTCTATAATGCATATCTTTGAATGCATGAGAGAGAGGCCACACGTTAGTTGTTATGTCATATATTTGCTTCTTCGATATTTGGTTAAAGCAAAATCATTAGCACAATAACTTCAAATGCCGCCCAGTTTCATTAGTTTCAATTCTTAAAGACATTTATTCACTTCTATACAACTAATCTACATCTTGTAAATCAGGGGGGCTTGATGTTCTTAATATTCATGCAAATGGGTTCATTTTCAATGAATCCATTTCCACCGGTGACATCGACAGAAAAGTGGAGTCTCCTATAGACAAAGTTGAAGCCTTTAAGAATATTTCAAAAGTCAGCACGAATGACCGTAAGAACTTGACCATGTATATCGGAGATTCAGTGGGTGATTTGCTCTGTCTGCTAGAGGCAGATATAGGCATTGTCATAGGCACAAGTTCGAGCCTAAGGAGAGTTGGGGGTGAGTTTGGCGTATCTTTTATACCGCTGTTCTCGGGCCTGGTTAAAAAACAGAAAGAGGATGTTCAAGAAAGCTCTTTCAACTGGAAAGGCAGATCTGGGGTGCTCTACACAGTCTCTAGCTGGGCCGAAATACATGCCTTTGTCTTGGGGTGGTAGAATCATTTTCCATATTCGTGCTCCGTGCTAGTTAGGGACAAAAGAAGACGCCATTTATATATATAGTGGAACAAATATACAAGTTGATGGCTGATTTTTATAGGGGCCATGGACAGCTGCCTGTCATCTCCTTTTGGTTTTCTCTACAGGGTCTTCTGTCCAGAGACAAATGGAAGATGTGTTGGTTGAATATGCTGTAAACAAGGTATTTAACTCTCTATCTCATGAACACACACACACACACACACACACAAATGTATGCAACAAAAATAGAGAGATAGATAAGAATGAGATCCAGATAGGTCCATTAACATTAGAGAAAATTGCAAAAGGGTGCCCTATTATATGACATTTTTGCAAAAGGGTGTTGTGTTGTTTGTTAATGACAAAAAGGTGTTGCGTTTGCAATTTTTTGCAAAATGTGTATTTTTATAAAAATGGCGAAGTTTACCCTGAAATTAAGAATTAAGACTTTTCTAACAAAATTTTAACTTAAAAATAGTTTAATCAAAAAATTAAATTACATAATTTGATCATACAAATTTTAGTTAAAAGATAAAAACAGAAAAAAACAACTTTTAAAATATTTTGTTTCAGGGGTAGTTGTCATTTTTATAAAAATACATACCTTATGCAAACATCAGAAGGCACATTACCCTTTTGCAAAAGTGTCGCATTATTGGACACTTTTATGCAATTTTCCCTTAACATTACAAGACTGGCATGGAAGGGTGTCCTATATCACACACATTCCCATCGCGCTGATGATTTACTTTACTCTGAAGTATCATAATGATTGTTTTCAGGTACTGAATTGTCATACAGCAACGATTATAAAGATTGCTCTCCGCCTTTTATTATGTTCCTATAATTACATTTGATATCGATTCGTTGAAGGGATAGCGATACCCAGAAACCTGATATTGGTAAATGTCTGGCTACAGCAGTTATTATGTTGACTAAATAATTTTGATTTGCTCATGCAAGTCTGATTATTTGTTTTTATGAGCTGAACTCAAAATTCTCTGCATATATTTTTGGCAATGTGCAGGATTTTGTTTTTCGATATGTTAATGACTTGCCTGAAGAAATTACCTGTTTCTTAGACCTATTTATAAGTTTATGTAGAATGTAGATAGTGAAATTTATAAACGTGTTAGGCGAAATATTAAAATTTACTATATATAGATTATAGACAGTCCAAGTATTGTGTATGTTCAGTCGTATATAAACAAGTTGCTCGAGCTAAATTTGTTGAAATTGAGTTCAAGCCCAATTTGAGTTGAAAGTTAGATTAATATAATAAATTAGTCGAATATAAGTCTAACTTAACAAATGTCACGAGCTAGTTCGTTTAATATGTATTTTATTTTTTCTGAGCTTGAGTTCTAATAATTTGATATATGTTTTTTCCTCTACTAGTTTTAAGTAAAATGTAAGGATATGTAGAGTTAACTCAAATGTGTCAATTTTGTTCTTGTAGTCTGTAGACTTCACAATGTAGTATAAGTATTTATTTACGAGATAATTATTAATTTAAACGCCAATTTATTTAATAATTCATGTATTTGTTGGTACTTGTACAGTAGAAATCTTTTTTTTTGAAACGTGTGTAGTAAAAATCTTAGATCTTAATTTTAAGATAAAACCATTTTGACAAATATTATTTTGAATAGTAATATATTAAAAATGTTAAGTGTCGCACCTAATTTAGTAAAAAATATTTGTTTAATTTAAGTTGGGTAGTTAAATATAAATGATGCATATGAATGAATGATAATATTGTGAAGTCTAATACATAAAAGTTAAGTGATTAGCTCTAACTCTAATTATAAGCAATTAGACCAGTGAGTGATGAGTTTTTTGTCATCTTATATACACACACACACACGTATTGGTAATTGATAATTACAAAGTTTATTGACATTAAATAATCAAGTTATTATTAATTAGTAGTTCATGAAAACGCTAGACAATTAGCGGAGCCTGAGGTTAAACACAGTCCACAGTTTGAGAAATAAACCATAAATGTTACTTTCAAACCTTAGTTTTGGGTTTCAGCTTTCGTGGAAGTGGCTAAGTAATGTTTAGTCGTCAAGAGATGACGATTAAATGTAAATATGCATAATTAACTAACAGATTCAGGAAGTCTTCAAGTTAGGGTCGTAAATGAATCAAGCTTTTAACGAGTCATTCGAGTTCGATTCAAATTCACTATAATCGAAGTCGAACTGAATTCGAGTTTAAAATTGAGTTCGTTTAATAAAAAGTCAAGCTGCATGGAATTTTAAGGCGCGATGTACAAATTATAGCACTAGTGGTATTTTATTTTTATTATTTTAATATATTTAATTAATCTAATTTATTAAATTATCGATCGGCGTGGCCCACCTCGGACACGAATTCGCTCCTGTAAGTGTGTTGTTTTTGAAGTTTTGGAACTTTATATGGTTTTGGAATTGGACCAGACCGGACTCGACCCTTCGGTTCTTCAAATATTTAGAATATTATATGAGGACTGCTACGTGAAGAAACGGTTCAGTTCTGATTCAAAGTTTGATGATTCAGTACTTGATTTTATTGGGTGGAACTGGTTGATTTTTCTATTTTTTTACTTGTGCTGAAATGGACGAATCTACGCGTGGTGGTTTATAAGCAGTAATATTAAAATTACAATTATAAGAAAACATTGATGAAAACTGAAATTTTAGATTTAATAAGTACAGTCCGCTCGTAATATAAAATTTTACAAAGTTTCAAACTTTATTTTTGGTCAGAACCGGATCGAAATAGTCTTACGGTCTACGAATTTGAGGAAATCTATTTAGGAGTGTTCGTCGGCGGTTCTTTTTATCAGCCATAAGAAGCCAAAGGCACTTGACGGGTACGAATTTGAGGAAATCTATTTAGGAGTGTCCATGATCACGAGCGATTTATTTGGTTTTAAGTTTCAACCAAATTGGATGGCTTTTGGTTCTTGTTCTGGACTCGATTTATGGACCGAAAAAGTCATGTAAAAGTTATCTTCGAATTGATTACACAATTTTATCTCACGTAATAATTGCAAACTATAATTATAAACATACATTTGAAATAAAAATTATACAATCCAATCGAAACTTAACTTTTCTAAATATTTAAAATAGTAAAAGAAACGAAATGTTATGCTTTAAATAACATTCGATTCAATTCTTTTTGGCTTAACATGATAGATAATCCGAATCGTAAATGAATGATTCTTTTAAATTATAAAAACCTGAACCATTAATCGAATTTGTAAATGGATTAGGGCGGATATGAACTTCAATGATTAATTAGATATGTATTTTTTTATTTATTGAATTTTACTATATACACAGATTTTTCTCAAATTTATCAACTTCAGTATTTTTGCGAATCAACGAATTTTGATAAAGAGTTTTAATAGAGGATGTGATGTTTTCGTTAATGATTTCGAGCACTTAAGCTTGCACTAATAAACTAATCTTGATTATGAAATGTAGATTTGGGTTTGGATTTGGATTGGAGCATCTGATTATTGGTGTTGGGTGTGATTTCAATTTCATATATAGTGTCTTAACACTACAATTTTGTAGAGGAAAAGGAAACTTTGACCTTTTGAGGTCATTGTGAGGCATGCGCATGCCACTTTTGATACCATATTTTTATCATGATTTTTGGTTGGTGGATATCATACTTTAAAATCCGCCGATTATCAATTAAAAAGTTGATTTTAGTACTTGAAATTTATTTATTTATAACGGGTAAGGATGATAAGAAAAAATCAAACTCGATTAGGATCTGATGTCTCTTATCTGATCAGAACAAGTATTTTTGCATTGTCAAGAGAGGGTATGATATGAGTCATTCTCATCCCGGATCCTATACATTTACATTAAAGATCATTATATTTAAAAGAGAAAAGTACACACGGTCATTCCCAACTATGACCAAAGACATTTATTTATACATATATTCAAAATTGGACACCTAAGTACACTCATGGAATTAAAATTGACAGTTAGCACCTACCGCTAAAATTTTGGATGGAATATGTTAATATTTTAAGTGAAAAGACGAAAATGTCTTTTGGGCGGACTTCAAATTTTTAAAACCATGTCATTGTGAAGATTTTGGTTACTTCTCCGGTCAACCATGGCTCAAGCATTACCAACCTCGTCTCCGACCCTCCGACCAATTTCGCCGGTCGTTCTCACCCTCCTTACCACTAACCAGAAGCTCACCGTAATCGTCGCCGGAGATGCTCAGCTCACCAAACTCTCGAAATCGAACGCACCCATTTTCAAAATCCGCCATAGAAGCTCTCATAAGCAAACACACCCATTAATTAATTTCTAAATAATTCTCAATTCTCAATCAGTACTTTTCCGATCAACCACGACTCAAGTTTTGCCAACCTCTTCTTCTGATCCTCCGACTAATTTCGCTGGTCGTTCTCGCCTTCCTCACCACTGACCGGTGACTCACCATAATCGTCGTCAGAAATGCTCAAGTGACCGAACTCTCGAACACACCCATTTTCGAAATCCGCCATAGAAGCTCCCGAAACCATACACACCCATTAGTTAAAAATAATAATTTATTTCTAAATAATTCTCAATCAGTATTTTAAAAGTATTCTTCTTTTACCAGCATCTACCTTTTTTTAGGAGATCACAAAATTTAGAGACTCATTCTAAAGCATAGCATGCTCTGATAAGCTTCCTTATTGATAGTGATGGAGTCATGATTGATTAACACAAAAATCATGACACATGCATAAGGAAACAATGATGAGATCAAGTGATGAGAAGTGGGTCCAATCTATTACACTAATACACTACTTATGAGTATTGCAATAACCACTATTACTCATCAAATCATCAACCAACTCACCGAAAGTGCAAATATAGTAAATAAATAGGGAAAAGAAATGGTTTGGTGGAACTCACAATTCCATGGATTGTGTCATTGTCCCATGATAGAGAGATTGGGCCATCCACTTTCATGCATTGTGCACTATTTTATGTACAATAAGTCAACATTGTTTTGGTTTTTATTTGAATGATAAAATCTTATTATTGAAGGAAATAATTATTTCAATAAATGTGGAAATATGGTAAGACTCTTTGAGTTCAAGTTTAGAGTGAATGATTTAAAAGTTCTTGTTTTGTTTGAAGACGTAGAACCAAAAAATTTAACTTTAGCCTCGTACTTTTATTACAACGGTTCGATTCTCACATTATTTGTGGAGAGGTCTAAATTTTTTAACCCGTTGTAAATAGAGTGAGAAAAATATTAAAAAATAAATTTAGAATATGATGTGATTCAAAATAAAGTTTAGCCTCATACTATTCTCGTCAATTATTAAGATATATTATGGACTTTTACTTAACGCTAAAATCATCTTCAATTTTCTTAGGTTTCAATTTGAATCTATACCATTTTAAATGGGTTTCGCTCTTTTCATTCTCTTGTTTTCTGAAAGACCTTTGAAAGTTTGGTGTTGATTTTTCCCGACTTCAAAATTTTTTGAATAAATTTGAGATTTGTTGGTATAAGAAATGACATTTCAATAATTGGATTTATCATTTTTTTGGCAGAGCTGTATTTAATATTATGTTTTTCATAAATAATTAATTACAAAATTTGTTCTTAAAAAAGTACTTCAGTGGTTTGGGACACACACTTTTATCGTAGAGGTCGTGAATTCAAACCTTATATATAATGGGTGCATGGGACGGGGTGTTTTTTGGTAGAATAGAAAAAAGATTTACAAAATTGATTTATTAAAGTTATCAGGGAAAAATTCTTAATAAGAAGTTTAATTAATTGAAAATAACCATCATTGTTTATATTGGTCCACTTTAGCATGTAGTGCACACACTTCACCATAATGAAATGCTAGAAAACTCTAAATGGGAAAATGTCAAGTGTAAAGCAATAATGCATTCCTCAAAACAATTTGAGATATAATCATTACCCATAGCACATGTGTGGTGGTTAATAAACAAAATAAAGAACACAGTGTGAGTGTGTTTTCATTTATTTTAAATTAATATAATAAGAAAATGTCCATCTCAAATTTATTTATTTATTTATTTTTGAAAACAGTCCATCTCAAATTTGATTGAATACCAAAGTGAATGTTCATAAATTTTTCGTTAAAATTTTAATTCTTGATATTACAGTTGAACAAATACTTGATATTTTTAATTATACAGTGTTGTAAAAAATACTAGATATTAATTGGCGAAGAGACCCTTTTAAAGACTAATCGTGAGTTTATTGAAAAATAAATCATATTGAATAATTAATCGAACAAATCAAAGATTTTTAGAACATTGAGAAAACATGAGGAACTAGTCAGTCAGAGAGGGTCTTCTAATGATTAATCAAGAATTATAAAAGAATAATCAGATAATAAATCAGAGAAGTCGAAATTTTTTTATAATATTAATTATAAATTGATAAAAAATTAATCGAACAACATGATTTCACCACATCTTCATACCCTCTATAAATTGAGAGACACCTCAACCCATCCAAATGCACCAAACACAACACATCTTTCACATCACATACCCTCCAAAATCACTCACTCACTCACTCACTCACTCTATCTCTCAACTCAAAAAAAAAAATGAAGGCCTCAATGATCACATGCAGTGTCCTTATGGTGGTGCTGTTGCTTGCGGCCGAAGGAACCTGGCCCTCGGCGGCGGTGACATGCACCCCGACGGAGCTGAGCTCGTGCGTGAGCGCGATCACGGGCTCATCTCCACCGTCGAGGCTCTGCTGCACCAAGATCAAGCAGCAGAAGCCTTGCCTCTGCCAGTACCTCAAGAACCCTAACCTCAGGAGGTTTGTGAATACCCCCAATGCAAGGAAGGTTGCTAAGACTTGTGGCACTCCCTACCCCAAATGCTAGATCAATGCCATCATTTATTATTATAATATATATACATACATATATATGGGTCGATGTTGTTGGTGCTAGCATTCTCTTGAGAATCAAAGCTTGTGTGTGTGTTTTGTTTTGTACTAGGTTGTTGTTGTTATTGTTGTCATGGGAAGTTCAATAATGTTGGGTTTTTCATGGGACTCTCCATGACCCATTTGTTGTCCTCTTGGCCTCACATTATTATGTCATCACTAGTTTGTATCATCTCATGTTTTTTTTTCTTTCAGTATCGTAGAAGTTTTCGACTTGTTCGATTAATTCTCGATTAGTTTTCAATTAATAATTAATAATTCTTGATTAATCTCTGATTAGTAGTCATACGACTTTCATCGCTTGACTAGCGCTATCGACCGATATTTACTAATAATTT
Source organism: Geranium rotundifolium (assembly GCA_963920655.1). Classification (NCBI taxonomy): domain Eukaryota; kingdom Viridiplantae; phylum Streptophyta; class Magnoliopsida; order Geraniales; family Geraniaceae; genus Geranium; species Geranium rotundifolium. The sequence continues at coordinate 37,316,900 of OY987317.1, forward strand.
ATGTTTTGTTGATAGTTGGAGAAACTACACAATTTGCAAAAATAAAGTGATAGTTCTACCTTATTTTTTGCAAAATTTTAATTTTTTACAGCCACTTTCTGCAATTTAATATATTGGAGTAAAATATTGGTGAAAATCTACTAAGAAACTCAAACTAATGATACCATATTAAAAAGTGGGAATGAATCAATAAATGCAATGTGGAAACTGATATTCCTACCAGTTTACATAATTAATTAAAATGCCCCTAAAACATCATCTTGTTGGAAGGCTCCACAAGTTCAACAATTTACAAGACAAAGAATGGTCACTACTCACAGAGGAAGAAGAAACAACAGTTTCATCATCATCATCATCATCATCACAAGTTCAAGATGTTTGAAATCTGGTTCCAGCCAGCAGTCCAAGACCTCTTGTCAGATGGTAGGACAAAATTGAGCTCAAACATCTCTTTAGACATGTTACCTTTCTCGCAGAACCCGACAAGCTTTGCCACTATCTCAGCACTCTCATGGATGTGCTTGGTGTCATGAGGATCCATCCACAGCTTGTTCACAAACTGGATCCTCCTCTGCTTCCCTTCGAGCGGGACATCCCATTTCATGTAGAGTGCTTCCCTCTCGTCTGCTGTCAGGCGCGAGGTCAGCCTCTTTGCTAGGAACTCTCTTTCGCGCCTCAATGCCCGTAAACTGCACACATAGAAGCAACAGGGTTTGGAATCTCAATAAGATATAGATGATAGAGAAAATGGCAAAAATGTGCTCTGAACTTTGATTTTTTTGTGTGAAATTGCCCTTCACATTATGAATTAAATTAACAAATAATAACTTTTGCACAATAAATGGCATTGATATGTTTCTCTATCTATGATACAGCAGCATGGTTTTTAAATCCTAAGTTTCTATAAAAGTTCATGCAAAAGGATAGAGAATAAACGACAATAACAATGAGATTGTGGGGTTGTTTCTGTATCTATATTACATCATGGTTCCTCAGTTTGTATATCTACTGAAAGTAGATAAAAGTCTTCTCTCAACAATATGTAAAATGATAAGAGTAAATCCCAATATTAATGAGATTGTGAGGTTGTGTCTGGAAATGTCTTAAGTTTCTGTATCTATGATACATCATGGTTCCTCGGTTTCTATATATCTACTGAAAGTATAAAAAAGTCTTCTATCTCAACAATATGTAAAATGATATAGAGTATAAATCCCAATAAGTTTCTACATTCTATGATACAACATGGTTTTAAATCCAAAGTTTATGTCTTCTGAAATCCATGTTCTTTCTTTCAACATTATGTAAATGATAGAGGATAAATCCCAATAGTAATGAGATTGTGGGTTTGTTTCTGATAATCCCAAGTTTACTATACCTACTTAAAGTAACAACAACAAGATGTAAGAAGGATAGAGAAGAAACAAACCTTGATGATAAAGAGACTGTGGGTTCGTCTCCTGTGCGAGCAGGGCTTGCATCCCCAAGCTGTGCCAGATGTTGCTGCAACCAAGTTAACCGCCTGAGCTCAACTTCCATGTATATCTGATCTGCGGGGTCTCCCTTAAATAACAGATAAAACTGTGTCCTGTGGATTATAGAGACAAAGCATAGATCCCATAGCTCGATGATCAGCTGTCTTTGTTCCCTGAATGTTACTTGCCATGAAAGTTGGGGCTCTTCTTGCTCATTTATGATCTCATCACTTTCTAGTTCGTGTCCAGCTGCTTCATTTGCTTCTAGCTCAAGCACCTATAGAGGATTATAGCAGATTATCAGGAAACAATACAATTCAAAGACCACCACAAAACCCCCCACAAAAAAAGAAGGAAAAGCCATACCTGACAAACAAGAAGCTGCTTTTGGTATTGCAGCTTAGCAACGCGCTCTTTGAGTTCCGTGACATAAGCTCTAATGCTTCTTACATTCTCTTCTGCAGCAGTCTGGAACATCTTCTGCATTTTCTTCATGTTCACCGAACTCGAACGCTGGTAGCGCGGAGTTCCCTCTTTCGACGAGACATCTCCATTTTCCTCGCCCTTCGTAGGCGTCATCTCCTTGTCAGACTCCAACATGTCAGTTGTGACAATGTCATCGTGCTCAGGCGCTCTATTCTCAATCTCACTCTCGAAAACCTGTCGAGAAGCCGACAGAGGCGAACAAGGAGACCTTATAAAGTTCTGCCTGTTGGCAACAGTGCTCGAAACCAGAGGAAGCAACTTCTTCTTCTTCGACGGACTCTTGGTTTTTGGGGTAACTTCGCCATTGAACAACTGTTGTTGATGATTGTTGCTCGGAAGAGACATAACCAATTTGTCAATAGACTTCTGAACATTTTCGAGCTGCTCCTCAAGATTCGCAATGTTGCTTCCCTGCGAATGAAGTCTAGTGATCTCTTCCTTAAGATTGGCACTGACACTCTTGTTAGGAGCAATCACACTCCCAGCTCTTCCAGCTTCAACATCCTTTGAAATTGATCGGATGGAGCGCATTTCTCTGATCTCCGCCTGAAGCTTTGCAATAGTCTCAGCAGCGTCTTGGTTGCCAAGTCTATGGCAAGCTACCTCCTTCTGAAGCACTTCCAGCGCTCGGTTTGCTTCTTCTCCAAGCTGCTCCTGGAGGTGCTCGAGCTTGCGAATCTCGTGCACAAGCGTGAAGGGAGCAGCTGAGGACTGCCTCATGGATTGTCTCAATACTGAGCTCCTGGTTTTATTGCGGCGTCCTGTATCCTTGCTGTCGAGGTTTGATGATACTGCAAAAGAACGAGAGAGACACTTCTTCACCAATGGAAGCTGTGATTCGATGGGATCAGGAACAACCTGCAGGCCGGATTGGAGCTTTTTACGTAACTCATCGACCTGAGATTGTGCAAGATCTCTTTGCCTTCTGAGTTCTTCCATTTCCATTTCCATCTAAACACAGACCAAACAATTACTTGTGAGTAATTTACTTGAATCATAACTAAGCCTGACATATATTCATTTCCATTTCCATCTAAACACAGTAATTTGCTTCCTTGCTGATAAATCCATAACTAAAGCCTGAAATATATTCATTTTTACCTGCTGAATTTTCCTATCCTTTTCCCTCGAAGGCTCGGGGGTTCGCAGCTCAGCTTCAAGCCTCGCGACTTCTTTCTGCAGATGTTTTACAAGCTGTTTGTCCGTAACAACCTGATCATATTTTTTTTAACAGAAAAGAGTTTCAGTATTTGCATTACAATTAAAAATACCAGTGTTTAATAACATTCATGTAATGAGTGAGGTGAAGTTCAAGAAAGTAGTACCATATTCACTTGAGCGTTATTCGTCACTTCCTTTGCCCGGGTAGCGAAAAAGAGAGTGTTTCGAGACTGTTCAAAATGGCTCAACGCTGGACTCAGAGTGCATATGATGGCAGTACGAGCATTCCCGCCAAGTGAGTGCTGCAGTATGCGAGTGAGCTTTGAGTCGCGGTAAGGTATATGGCCACTTTTTTTCCCAACACTGCAAAACACAAGCAGATCCGAGAGGTGAACAACAGAATCACATATATAATACCAATGGCATATGTTACGGTAAATTCATACCTCAGCTTTCTGATAACGGTAGTGAGTGTCATCAAGCTAAGGTTAATATGGCAGCCTTCCCTGAGCCTAGCTCCATCAGCATGTGTCTGAGAGGCTCTTTCACTTCCAGCCAGATCAACGAAGTTCTGCAAATCATTGACGATATTGCAATTGTGATTTAAGAAATAATTACAGGTACATCTGAATGAGCATATAAATATAATTCAGTCTTACCAAGCTTGACGTGTAAGACCTCACACAACCTGAGTTTTCACGAAGAGTACTTTCAATTGTCTGCGTGGAAAAAAACGAGAATATTAGGATGGAGTAGTAGTAAAAAATAACGAAATTAGAAAAAACTATGGTTTTGGAAACTGACCAGCCTTATGATCTGGTGTGATCGGGAGCTAGTGTCGTTTAAGGCAGTTTCACCAACTTGCCTTTGAGCTATAAAAGAGAAAAACTCAGTTACATAATCTCTAGCAAGTACATCAAAACAAAGCTAAGACAAGTCAACTACTACAATTCTTTACCTTCGCATATATTGATCAATCGTCTTAAATGCTGATCATCAATTGCTTTTTCCTCTACCAACTTCTCAACCACAGTACCTTTCTGCATTGGCATTAGAAGCTCAATAAAAATCATCACTCACAAGCAATTTCCAAAAAACTGGTTAAAATGCGTTGAACAACAGTAAATACCTCTGGATCATCTAGAAGCTTTAAACTGCGACCGGATTCTGAATTCAGAAGATCCTTCACATTCTCATTGTATATTTCAAGTCCAGAAATCTTTATGCTAAAATCTCTCTCTGGGGTCTGAAGACATGCCAAAACCACACAAAAGATTCGTCTGAGTCCCAAGACAGGTCAAAGTTACCATTTAATGGCAAGCATAAAACTTACATTCATGATATGCTTGTAGATATCATTTACAGCCTTCTCAGTTATTCCTCTCATAGTGTATGTCTTGCCACTGCTAGTTTGACCATAAGCAAATATAGTAGCTGAAACATACAGGATACAATTAAGTCCATTGCACACAAATTACAAGTATCCAATATTAAACAGCTGTATAATTACAAGGATGTGTAGTACCATTAATGCCCATCAAAGAGGACAATGCAACATTCTTCACCCCTTCCTCATAGACAGTCTCGGTTAAAGAGGAGGGACCAAAGACTTTATCTGAAATTATATATACAAGATCAGCAGAATAGTGCAGAAATATTTTAAACAAACAGATGTATAGAAGATTTATATACCAAATGTAAATGAGCCCTGTTGTGCAGAGCGATCCTGATGTGGCGAGTTAGACACAATCGTATGATCATCAACGCACTCCCACGCCACTTGGTCTTTGGCTAACTGCTCCCTTTTACTGAGAGGCCTCAATCGTACTGTAACAACAATCTTCTCTTCCCTGGCTTTTGGCCCTCCGGGAGTTGATACCGGTGCCCTCTCAATCTTGGAAGCTGGTGTACCAGGAGTTCTGGCTGTCATCATTGTATAGGCTTCTACTTGCTAAGCCTGGATTTAGATAAAGACCTATGGAGCTGGCCCCTCCAACGAGAGGCTACGGAATGGTAAAAAAAATCGCAAGTGACAATCTATTCAGAGCTGATAAATCTGAAAAATGAGTTTAATTTGGAAATGACAGTTAGTACACGAAAGGAATAATATATGGTTGGTATTGGAAAGCAATCAAGATAGACTAATGACATAACTAATTTAATCAAAAAGCATTTCCATAACATTGAAGCTTCATATCTGTCCATGAATATGTATAAAATACCAAGTACCTAATAGGTTAGATTCACTTTTGAATTGCTAAAAACAGAAATTCATTTGGGTTTCTGGTAAATGAGGCATAAACAAATTGATATATCTGTTGACTTTAAATCTCAAAACTAAAAATTCCCATAATATAATGGGTTCAATTGAGTTCAGTGACAAATATTCAAATCCACACAAATCTATCATTGCAAGTTGGCAACAATGCAGAAAATCAAGAGAAAGTTAGGAATAGGAAACAAATTTCAAGTTGAAGTTACTTTAATGATTAACTATTAACTTAATAACTCAAACACAGAACAAAAATGGTAATAATAATGATAAATCTCTTTTTTGAATTTTAAAAAAAAAGGTAAAATCCCTAATAGAAAACATCACATACATCAGAAAAATCATCAATTTCTCATAGCTAGTCCCACTAATTTATTTCAGAAAAAAAACTGCATTGTCTTTGCAAATTGCACAAGCTTGGATCAAATTCCACAAAAGGGAAATTCAATAATAGATTTTCTCAGCTGGGAAATCACAAAACGATGAAAATAAAATCCCAGAAATGAACTTTCTGAAAGGAAAATACAAAAAAACACAAAATTCCCCTCATCCAAACAGCCAAAATTGGAAACTATTCAAGTTTCACAACAAAGGAAAGTTCAAAAAAAAGGAATCTATCTCACTTCCTATAGATCCACACCATTAAATCCTACCTCAGAAACAACCAAATCGACGCAAAGAAAATCTGGAAATCAGAAAAATGCAAGCTCGAGACTTACAGATCCAAACAACAGCTCAGAGTCACGAACTCAGTTCCTGAGACGGATCGAGTCAATTGGAGAGGTAGAAGAAGAAATCGAGAGCGAGAGATTCGTGGGAGCTTCTTCTACAAATTCTAGGGTTTTGAACTCTCGATTTTGATGAAATGAGAAACAAAAAAGCAACAAATGAGTAACGGATAGGATCTGAGGAGTGTGTACTTTTTAAATTTAGATCTCAACGGCTAGTTTCTTCTTCTCGCGATATTTTTCCATTTTCAATTAATTTATCGCCGATCGCTTTCGTTTTTGTATTTGTCAGCTTGTTGCGATATACTCGTCCCGACAAAGCAAAATAACGGAACGCAGAAATGTTTATTGCATATACGGTCCCTAAGGTTTGCGCTTAATATACTTTTGCCCCTGATAAAAACGTATTGAGAAAGTGTATTTTTTGGGGTCAACTTGAAATATAATTACTTTAAGCTAAACATTTAATTATCAAAAATATTAAACAGAATAGATAAATTGTTATAAATTATAATGTTAATTAATATCTAAATATAGTGTTATCTTGTGTACGCTCAGTCTATGGGTGCGGGGATTGTCTCACCCGGTTTAATTGAATGAATGAAATGTTCTCTTCAAAAATAAAATATATATCATTTAGTTTCATAAAATGGGTATTGTTGTAGTTTTTTAAAAATGAAAAGTTAAGTAACAAAATTTTCATCTATTTTAATTGAAGTTGGGATAAATTGATGAAAAATAAAGATTATCGTAACGAATAAACATTATTTTTAATAAAAGTCAATTTTATCAATTAGCAGGTACAAATATAAATTTTGCAACTTAAAGCTTTCGTCAATATATGACCAAGACAAACTGATAATTATGTTAAAAATAGTTGTAAATATTGCATACATATTTGATGATGATTATGTCAAGTTCGTTTGAATTTGAGCTTGAAATATTAAATGTCTACAAATTTCAATTTAATTTCTTAAATTGATACAAAATATTAATATCTCTTACATGTATAAATAATTATTGTTATATTCTTTAAATAGATATACGGGACAAGTGATTTTTTCAACACTTGAATTACATTCAACGAATATCTGAACTACAAACGATAACAAGTGATAGATCAGTCAAATGTTAATGTAATATTAAATTCTAACAATTTAAAAAATTGAAATTATAATCACACACTTAAATTTATTATTTAAGTTGATATTTTAGATCATATTTTTTTCAATGTTTAACATTAACCATCAAAATTACTTTTTACCATAGTTGAACTGATCTCCTGTTTATAACTCTAGAGTTTGACCTTATTCAATAGACAAGTTAAATTATAATTTAATTTTGAAAAGTTATAAGTCGGTTAATTTAATATTTGATTAATTATATATTTTAAAGATAAAAAGTTTTCGTAAAAATTAAAAGGAAAAATTAAATCAAACGCAAACTTGGTTGTTAACTATATTTTTTTTTCACGTTCAAACATAACTCAAACAGTTTTTTTAAACACTTAATAAATTTGATAGAGAGATCTCACGTAAAACAAAATTGTGAACTGTTTTTATTACCTTGGAACTTTAGCTTGAATTTAAGTCTAAAGTTTGACTTAGCTTTAAAATAAGTTAACTATAAGTTCATATATTCTCAAAGTTCGGAAGTCAATTTATTTAATATTTTGTTAAGAAATAATGGTAAAAATTAACGGTCGATATTTCTTTTACAAATTATTATAACAAGTATATTGTATTATTTTTTAAAAGCCTTTACTTCCGCTAAAATTGTTAAAACGAACAGAAAAAATCAAATTATCTATAATACACTCAGAGTTGTGGCTTGGCACCACATGAATCCTTCTTGTCCACACACTTTTTCTTAGGGACGATGATACTTCTCGTCTCCGACGGAGATTCTTGAATCTGAATGAGAACGGGGTGAAGTATCTCCCGATATGTTAAAAAAATTAAAATTAAAAATTATATTTTAAATTGCATATTTATTGAAAAATAATATCTTTTATTAAAATAAAATATATAATTCATTTCTAATAAAAAATGATGTTTGAAGTATATTTTTTTATTAAAATAATAATCATAATACAAATTTTATTAAAAAATAAATATGTTTAAACATTGTTTTGGGTTGGAAACGGGAAATTCCCGATCCGTTTCCAACGCAGATAACGATGCGATTGTTAAATCCACTCCTACTTTTTTAGTCTCCATTCTCGATAAATAGAAATTTTAAAATATTATTAATTTTTAAGAAAATCAAACCTACTCTTCAAAATAAAATTGTACAACAATTTACTTTGATAAATATCTTTTAAATTACATTTATTTTGAAAAATGTCTCAAGGTCACAAACATATAGTATTAGAATGGAGTTCTGTAACATGTGGGATTGAATATATAAACTCCATTCTTTTATTTATGTATGTATATAGTTCTTTAAGAATTGTGGTTAACTTTTTTCTTGTTTCAGTAACTCTCTCTTTGCCTATTCATTTTGTGGGCACTGTTACTGCATTAATGACTTTGGGTGTTAAGGATTGGTGGATTTGAAGTCAATAATAGTTGACTCTTTCAATAGTTACACACTGATTATGGGACAATTAGGCACACTAATCGGTGTAATAGAAGAATTTGAAGCCATTCTTCAAAGAATAAAATGTATTTTTATATATTTTAGAAGCTTATGCAATGAACTAAGGTAGAATGGAGTTTAATAAAAATTATGGAAAATTATAAGAAGTCTTCTTGTATTTTTTTTTACAAACTCTCCCTTCACTGTATTTTTGCAAAAAAAAAAATTCAAATTTGCATCATATGTACAAATTCGTGAAAATTAACGGAAGTTTCACTTAAGTGTTGTATGTTTGAGTCAGGACATTTGGAGGTGGGCATGGGTCTAGAACCAGACCGAACTGGTCAAAAATTGGACCGGACCAAACTCCCCGTGTCCACATTTTAAGAACCATTACTTGCGGTTCTCAGTTCTCTAGTCTTGATTTCGGTTCGATTCAAATTCGGTCTCTGGTTCTGTTGCCAAAGTGCCCATCCCTAAGTATGTTTGAGTTAACAATTATGTGACACTTCCATTAATTTTCATTGATTTGCATAAAGTAAAAAAATAAACATGGGTAAAAGAGAGTTTTTGTAAAAATAAACAAGCGCGAAGGAGAGTGTAAAAAAACATAATTATAGGAAGAGTTTTTACAATTTTCCCTAAATATTATAATTCATCATGTGATTTATAAAATAGATTTTTTCATTCATTTGTTTTAACGATTTTAACGGATGTAAAATAGTTTAAGATTAGGACTTGCAAAAATTAACAATGACCGTTATGACTTACAAAAATCTAGTTTTGACCGTTAATTTTTACGATCATTATTTTTATTAATTATACATTTTAGATTTTTAGCATCAAACAATTATATATTTTAGCTAATAAAAATTGATGTAGGAATTAAATAAAAATCTAAATCAAGTTTGAATTTAATTATTGGCAACCAATTTTCACATTCAAACCGACCTCAAGCCAAACAATTTTTTTGAAATCAAGCGACACGCTACTAATAAATTTTACAGAGTGATCTCCTATGGAACAAAAATCACGCTTATGTTAATCAAACTCGAATTCAAATTTTACTCAAGAATTTGACTAGTTTAATAAACAAGTTAAATTCAAATTTAATGGCTACACATTTCTCGACTAATTGTACTTCCCTATTTTTCTGCTCTGAAAATTGCGCTGACTTTTTTCTTGTCTCACGTAACTATATTTTATTTTTTAAGTTAACACTATTAGATTTTAGTGCAAATGACCCAAATACGAGTGTTATTTAAATTTTCAACATTATACCATTAACATATCGATCATCTCCTCTCCATCTTTGCAACTCCCACAAAACTATCTTCCATATTGAAAGTAAAGTTATCAACAGCAATGGTGCCAAGTTCTCGTGAATCATTACCATGAGCCTTCGAGCTTGAAACACCAAAACGGGGCTCTAATGCCTATTCGAGAACAGAATCTCAAATTTGCCTAGAGAATATTATAACGAGCCGTTCAGCTCTTTCAATTCGTTCCCTTTATATGCCGATTCCTCCCCGTCGTTGGCGGAGAATCTTGAGGGCGTTACACGTCTCGCTAGTAGTGACAAAAACATAGAGGAGAGACCCCGACAATTTCTTCGCCGAATCGATATTTCTCTCAAATTCAGAGAATTCAGCACAGACCTAGTTGGATCAAGTAACTTTACACGTATTGTACTAAAACTCTAAATTTGTTGAAGATTATGACTTGGGGAGAATTGAAAGGATTGAGGTACAAAGTTATTTTGTTGTGCAGTGAAATTGACTATTGTGAAAACGAAAACTCAAATAAAAACACTAAATTCACATACAATTTACAAAAATTAACGCGATTTGTAGAAGAAAGAGAGGTTTAATGAATTTAAACCCATCTCCTCTAAATCGTCGCATCCATTAAAGACCCTAACCCCACCTCCCCCCCAGAACGTCGGAGATAGCTCCACCCCTCCCGACGAGTCCTTCGTCGAATTTGAAAAAAAGTTTAGTGCTCGACACTCGAAATCACCACAAGCAGCTGAACCAGAGAGTGAAAAAAAATTATTTACGGATATGACATTTGAAATATGATTGGATTTGCAGAGATGAAGACGAATAAGAAAATGATAAAGAGAGAGATAAAAAATGGGTATTTTGATCTTTCGCGCGTCAAATTAACTAGCATCTAATATAGTTGTAGTTGTGTGAGAAAAAAATAGTTGATCAGAGCAGAAAACAATGTCTGCCATAGGCCTATAATTAGTTAAAAAAATGTGTAAAGTTAACTTTATTTTTGTGAAATTATCCTTAAAATTTATCGTAGCAACTTAATCAAATTCATAGAAATAGATTATTGAATGATATTATTAAAATTCTTGATTAGTTCAAGCTCGTATAAAATAATATTATTAATATTTTTATTGTGTTTGTTATAATAAGAGAGACTCATTTATATAAACGAATAAGCGATGAAATTAAATAAAAAAATTACATTGTCACCTCCCATTAAAAAAAACTCTAATTTTATTTTAACAGAAACGAATTCGATCAAACTCGAATTTAATTATTCTCTACCAATTTTTCATATCAAACCTATTTTTGAAGAATGCAAATTGATGGTCATTAGGAGTTGAATTAAATTAAATTAAATTAAAAATGAGTAGAACCGCTAATCCATATGATTTATTACACATCAAAGTGGTCACGCGCGGAGCACGCGCGAAGACCAGATTCGAGGAGTGAAATTACTCTTCTGCCCCCACCCTCTCTCTTCTTCACTCAAATCTCTGCAATTTTCTAGCTACACACTTCGCCTCTTAAATCGCATCGATCGACCTCTCCATTCATTTTTTTTCTCCCACTTTCTCTCTCCCCAAACATCCCTGTCCTCTTCTTTCCCCCACACAAATCGACCTCTCATTCCCTCCCCGAGCGATGAAGATCTAGGGTTTGTTTTTTGAAGACTTGCTGGCTCCTCGAGCTTCAGTTTCGAATCTAATCTTCGTCTTCCCCGATCTGGATTTGGCTCCGTGAATGAGAGCTGCGAGGTCGCCGCAATGAGCATGGAGGTCGTTGATGCCGATTTGGCGTCCCTGGACGCCGAGCTGCTGCAGCTCCCGGAGGTGTCACCTCTGGCGATCAAGACGAATCCTGAATTCGCACAGAGGCTCTTCGAGCTGTGGCTCTCGCTTCCCGAGGCGAATCGACTGGTACTTTGCTCGCTAATTGATCAATTTAGATACGCGTGTGTGTTTCTTGATTTGAATTGGCTTGAAATTTGATTCATTTGCATTACTGGAGGCCTTTGAGTGTTTGTTTTATGGCATGTGGAAGCTAGATTTTCTGATACCTTTGGAACAGTGACATTTGAAATGTCATGGTTTGTTTGTGCACTGTTATATAGATATGGTAATTGATTGATTGATTCATTCATGCTTTGATTTTGATATGAATGCCCCAGAATGGAAATGGTTAAAACAGTTGGAAATGGGAAACGTATAACTGCAAAATTCAGTCTTTATATAAGATTTTGTATCCCAATTACGAGTGGCTAGGTAGAATGTACCTTTGGGTTAGTTAATTGTAAATCCACTATTTGTGTTTGTATAAACAAACAAAAGTTAGCTCAAACCCGAACCTTTATCGATATTTTATCGCAGAGAAGGAGGCTTATTGGATATTGAGGTATTTATGGTTGCCAATATTTGCAATAGACTTTGTATCTCTCCATTTCTCACGCATCTGCCTCACTGGGAAGAAAGAAGCAATCGATTGTATAGTCCAAATTTAGTTTTCGATTCCATCAAAGGTGAAGATATTTTCTCATAATATCGTGGGATGAACGATGAAATAAATAAGACTACAATTGCAAGCCGATTTGCTGTTTTGTTAAAATTTATGGACTTCAAATATGTAGAAGCAATGTTTTGTCGTATACTATCTAAGCCATAGAGGGTGGGCTCAAATATATTGCTTTTGGTGACCAAAGGCCTGTCGATTTTGCTGAAAATAACCTCCTACTGTGTATATTATTTCCTAGTAAATAGTTTATTTATGATTCCCGGTTCTAAATCTTCAGAAATTTTTAGTTCTATAGTACTCCTGGTGCACCATGTAGCTTGAAACAGCTGAAAACATTTCATGCGAGCTATCTGTGTGAAATAAATAGAGCTTAGAAGTACTGTTACTGATGAGGGGGGAAGGATGGTGATTAAATTTTGTTAGTTGTGGAGCACATGTTTTGATTTGACAAAACATACTAGGGATGAAGATGTGCCTTTTGATTTGGTAAAAAAGATATTCTGGTGTTTGTTGATCTATTTAAATGGAAACTAAAAAACCCATTAAATTATTAATAATGCGTTCTTTCTCCATCGCACGTATATGTCTGTTTCCTAGTGGGCAGCTTTCCTTATCCGTTATCTCTTCCACCCTACTAAACAGTTTCAAACTTCTGACTGTTAAAGTAATATAATTTTGATGCTTGAGCCAATTTGGTGTCTCCTTTTGTTACATTTTTTAACAATTGTATTTTATGAATTATTCTAGTTATGCAGAATTGTTTAATTTGCTATTTAAAATGTGAATGGAATTACGTACGATAAGAGTTGTCTTTCAAATTTCAATTCATCAAGGTTCAGTAAACTTAAGATGCTGGTTCTGCCTCTGCAAGCTAGAAGTTCCTGCTTGTTTTATTTTTTTACAATATAAACATGAAAGGTAATATGTATTCTATTTGTTATGACTTCTCATATGTTACTGTATGTGTAGGTGACATCATTGATTAACGATGCAAAAACAGGCGGTCCGTTGAATGTCAATGCAAATTCTTCTGGCGGAAATACTTCAATGGGCAATTCTTTGCCATCTATGTTTCCCGGTGGCAGTACGCCTCCTCTTTCACCAAGGAGTTCGTCTGGTTCTCCTCGTATAATGAAGCAGAGGGTTGGCCCTTCTAATTTAGGTTCTCCTCTGAAAGTAATGACTGAGCCAGTTAGAGAAGTGATACCTCAGGTCTGACAATCTTCACCAATCCTATTTATTTGATCTGATGGCGGTACTGTGCTGATTTCTTTTTATCAAGATCTCTTATTTGTTATACAGCTGCCAAGCTAATTTCCATAGAGATATCGGTGTTACAAACGCTAACAGGGATCTGTTCCCTATTGCAGTTTTACTTTCAAAATGGCCGACCACCCCCTAATGAACTCAAAGACCAATGTTTGTTTAGAGTGAAACAGTATTTCCTTAATCATCCGGATGGACTGCAGATAAATGGTAAGATGTGTCTGTGTGGTGCATGTGCGTTTTCGATACTTTAAAATTTCACATGTTTATATTTTATCTGGTTCTGTCAGAATTCAAAACAGTTACTAGGGAAATCTGCAAGCTGCCATCATTCTTCTCCATAGTTCTTTTCAAAAAGATTGATGCCAATAATACTGGGTTTGTGACAAGGTATGCATATTGTGGATTCTCTCAAAATTAGGTTTCCCTGAATGGATTTTTACACAACATACTTCTCAATGTTAGCAAATTGTTTTTGTGGGAAAGCAATCTCTAGGTAATCACTGTGTTAATTGTGTAGGATTTCTTTACCTTATTATGTTGGTAAAGTTGAATTATGGGTTTGAGTCATAATAATTAGTAGTGTCCAATCTTTTATTTATTTACCCCCCAGACAGAAAAGAATCAACCTAGATACAGAGAAGTAATATCTGAAGCGATAACAATAATCTCGTGAATTGAAATTGCCGTAATAGTGTAAATCTAGGCAATTAGCTAGTCAAAGCCCTCGGATAGTTGAGGCAATACAAATTTCCAATCATCTTAACGCATGAATGTTTCTTATAGTTAATAATTGATTTGGCTCTAATTAGGCCATAATTTCCCTGTAAGTTTGTTGGAAGCGCCTTATATCTATCCCCTCACTTTCAACATTTGCCCAATATATCAATTTCATTACAAAATGTTTAGTTAAAGACCAGCATAGTTTTTTTTATCAGCAACAAAATATATTAAAAACCAAAGGGTATCCCGGGCTGGGAGTCCCAAACCAAGAAAGCCCACCATAGTGGCACCTCAGATTTATAGAAACTTGATTAAATGTATGTGTTTAATGTATGGTTGGAAATTTGGTTTTAGTTCTGTCATTCATTGCTACTCATGTTTCACACATTTTTCCTTAATTGGTCATTTACTTTATTGTCAGGGATGCATTTGTTGATTATTGGGTCAATGGTAACATGTTGACGGTGGATACAGCAATGCAAATATATAAAATTTTAAAGCAACCGGATCTCAAATATCTTACACAGGTAGTATTTTTTGTTCTTGACATTTTAAATGGTATTTATATTGATTTCCATCTAAGTTATGTAACTACTTCCATCATATCTTGGTGAAATAAGAGAGCAATATTCGTCGACATAGTCAATGTTAAGTTAATTGATTTGAGTTCTTGTCAGCGTTGAACTATTGGCAACATGTTCTCTTAAATGTTTCTGAACTTGATTTCAGGAGGACTTCAAACCTGTACTCAAGGAACTTTTGGCTACTCATCCAGGGTTGGAGTTCTTACAGAGCACACCTGAGTTTCAGGAAAGATATGGTTTGTTCTGAACCTTTTTGGTAGTTTTCTCAGTTATTTAATATTTTCATATGGATATTTGATTATTTAGCTTTAAAGTAGTGATTGGATGAAAGGGAATTCAAATTGTACATGTCTTACAAGTAACTGGAAATGTACTGAGTTCTTGGATGATTGGATCAGGGGATACTGCCTATTTGATTTCATATACAAATATTTCAGGTTGTAATTTGTAATTTGTAATTCTTAATTTATGTTGATTTAAGGTTTTTGTTAAGACACCCATCCCCGGGGGAGGGGGTGGGGGAAGTGAAAGGAAAAAGAAAGAAGGGGCATATGGAAGCCTAGAAAAGTAGAATAATAAAAACCTTACGCAATATGAAAACTTATGTAACATCTTCGAACAACTAAGTTAGTAATTAAATTATGCACTTACCGAAACTGTGAAACCAATGGGGACCATAGCCTAAAACTGAAAGACAGTGAAAATTAAGTTTGGAAATTAATTTTCGTAGCTCAGGTTGAGTTCAGATTGTAGTTTTGTGGTCATAGTTTGATGCTAGTCCTTTTGGTTTTCCTACTTGCACACTCATATTACGTCAAACAATTGTAGGCATGAAGGGTTTAGGTTAAACAGGTAGGACCACTGCAACTGCAGTGTCCATGATTCAGATTCTTTTGGTTTAGAGTTGTGAAGGACCTTTTAGCTCTCGACTTTGATTTCTGTTTATTCCATACATTTGGCTGAGAAATGAGTACTGTATCCTGCATGGGTCCTGTTATTATTAAGCCTGGATCTAAGTTCATTGCTTTTGTTGGTATGGGATATGTGTATAAGATGGATATTGACTTGAAAATTTTATTTGATGGCTCAGCTGAAACTGTGATATACAGAATATTTTACCACATAAATAGATCTGGGACTGGCCATCTTACCCTCAGGGAACTGAAGCGCGGAAACTTAATAGATGCAATGCAACATGCAGATGAGGAAGAAGACATCAACAAAGTGTTGAGGTAGATATGCTGCCAGAACCCTTTTTAGTAGATGTAGATGTATCCCTTATTATTATGTCTACGTTTCAGCAAGTATTTGCCAAGATTCCTGCCAAGTTTTTTTTTGTTAATCTGTACATACAAGGGTTGCTGCAATTTGTGTTCATCTCTCTATGCTTTCAAGTTTCAATAGTCTGTGTAGGGTAGTATAAATTTCTCTTTCTTCGGTTGATTGCAAAATTAACTATTAGAGTTCTCTTGCCCAAAATATAAATAATAATCTGGTGTATAGAGGAGGGTTACAACCCCACAAAACTGAGAACCTTGGTTTTGAGTTCAATTCATCTATACAATCAAGAAAACATACCAAAGTACCATTCACATATTAACAAATGTCATACTATTCATCCCTGGTTTTTTTATATATATCATATGTACTCTGTGTATGATATTTGCTGCAGATACTTCTCGTATGAACATTTTTATGTTATATACTGCAAGTTTTGGGAGCTGGATACGGATCATGATTTTTTGATAGATAAAGAGAACCTTATCAGATATGGTAATCACGCACTTACCTACCGGATTGTTGATAGAATATTTTCTCAGGTTTGTGTCATTCATATATATGATACTTCTATTTCTTCTACTTGTAGAAGCAATGTTTTTTTTTTTCTTTAATAACTTTTGTTTCTCTCTCTCGGTGTTTATCTGTTTTGTTTTCTGATATAAATATTTAAGTCCTAAATATGCTTTAATATCTCCTCAGGTTGCAAGAAAGTTCACTAGTAAAGTTGAAGGAAAGATGGGATATGAAGATTTTGTTTACTTCATACTTTCTGAAGAGGATAAATCATCCGAGCCTAGTCTGGAGTTTTGGTATTTATGCAACTCTTTATTTTGTTCTAAAGATGTTTCTGCTCTAATTGTCCCAATATGGTGAACTCCACATCATGAGTAGTGCATTTTCTTTAAGGTTCTTCCCAAAATAATGGGTTAGAGGGAGCATATCATAAGGTTTCACTTCAATCACAATACGGCAACAAGTTTCTTTGTCTCAGCGAACAATATTTTATATCAGTGTTATATGAATGTAGGAATGTCTTTGGATGGTGGCACCTTTCACTAAAACAAGAGAGATCGAAACTTGGTTGACATGATTTTCTTTGACCTCTGAAAATAATTTGGCCACTTTAGCCTTCCTTCCTTCCTTCCAATCGAGCAAAAAATCTTTATATCTCAGACTTTGCTTCCTAGACGTAATTTTTCTTCAAATTGTCCTTTGTAGGTTCAAATGCATTGATTTGGATGGAAATGGGATCTTGACTCGGAATGAAATGCAATTTTTTTATGAGGAGCAGTTGCATCGGATGGAATGCATGGCACAAGAGCCTGTTCTGTTTGAGGATATACTTTGTCAGATAATTGACATGATTGGACCTCAGGTTTGCTCTATGCTATTTTGTTTACTTTGTATAATTGTTCATAGAAGGGTATTTCTACTGACAACTAATCTATATGATAGTAAACACTACTAAAATTTGTAGCTTGCTTCTTATTGACATTACGTACTATTGATGTGCAACCTCTTGAGTTTGGTTTTACTTGCCATCCCTGGAAAGTGAGTTTTTAGGCTCTAATTATTTCACATAGTAGATCACCGCTGAACTCTATTGATAGTTCATGCTGAATTCTTTCAGATTATTTGTTGCTGCTTACGGTTGTTCTTTCTTGCAGATTGAAAGCTATATCACACTGCGTGACCTGAAAGGTGGCAAACTTTCGGGAAGTATCTTCAATATCTTGTTCAACCTAAACAAGTTCATGGCTTTCGAAACACGCGATCCATTTCTCATCCGCCAGGTACATGAAATGCTTTGAAATTGCGCGTCCTCTGCTGATACCTTTGAAGAATCTGTTTCAGCACACAGCTTGGCTTTCTCGGTAACTGGTTGTTTGATGCTGTAATATACAGGAGCGAGAGAATCCGACTTTGACAGAGTGGGACCGCTTTGCACATAGAGAATATATCAGACTTTCTATGGAGGAAGATGTTGAAGACGCCTCCAATGGGAGCGCTGAAGTTTGGGATGAATCGCTCGAAGCTCCTTTCTAAATATTTTCGTTAGGTAAGCTACTCCAACTTATAGATGGCCTTGTAGTTTCAACAGTAGCATCCAGTTTTATATTCTAAACGGTACATCCCAAGAGTTGGATGTAAGATGGGTATTGAAAATTTTGATAATGGAGAATGTTTGTTAGGATCCCAACAAACAGATTTAGATAAGGTTGTGTTAGATAATTATAAATTTCAATTTTTAGATCTGGGTTAATTTGAATTCGTAGTTATCAAATCAGATTTGCGTAGCTGATCTTTTGGTTTAGTTTAGTTGCCTCAGAGTATTATACATACCTGAGAAGTATTCAATAGACATCAATGAATTAAAGAAAACAAAGTGTTGAGATCGGTGCTCTCTGTACATGAACCTAGAGATCGGTGTTCTCTCTCACGAACCCACCTATCAACACGACCATAACCTGAGCAGATTTAAGCTATTTTTCAAAATTATTTTTTTATGAACAAATAATAATAATATAAAATGCCAAAAATTAAACTAATTTAAACTAACAGATACTTATATTTTTATATTCTAAATATTTATAATTATTATTTTATATTATAATTGTGTATATATAATAACTTATTTAATAAAAATTAAAAATAGAGAAATTCAAATCCGATTAATCCCTGGAGCCCTGTCCGCCCGACTACCGCCTATCTGTTTTTAGAACCTTGTCGTTTTCTATTACTTCATAGACCATTTTGGTAAATGTTCCAGATAAAACTTGCCTTCATTTTCAGCAGTGTAACTTGAAATGCTCAAGAACTTCAATTTCTTCTGATGATCGTTCTCTTTCTGCAGATATTGACAGAAAAGCTCTGAATTCTTCTTCTGAACCAGCCAACCGAGTTAAGAGCTTCTCAGCTGGCACCGTCATCAATCCATTTGAATGTGCGTATAAGCTTCACTGTATGTATGAGAAGAATCCCGAGCTTTTGGCCACATTGAATGTATTATTAACTATATTGGCAGCAACGAACTTTTTCGGGGGGAATTATTTGCTTCGATTCACAGACATCGAGGAGTGTTACCGAGGCAAACCCATTTCATCTTAAATTTTTCGTGCATAAAGAGCTCGTTATCGAGAAGCGGTCACCGGACATCAGGTTAAGGTAGATCAGGGCGTTTTTAGTTCTTTTTTTTTGCTTTTCAAGTATGTAAGATATATAACTTATGTCAAGTCCTTATGTTCATTTTCCTTTTGATGTCTAATTGGTTTTTCTTTATTTGAGTTATTGTGGTTTTTGTCAATACATTGTCTGATTGTTGATTGGTGTTAAGGTTTCTTTTTTTTGGTTACTTTGTACATTGATTTGCTCAGTTTTAAGGTTCTGCTCTAGAGATTTGGTCCTAAATGGTTTGAGTTCAGAATAGTGTTTAAAACATATATATTATGTTTAAATTAGTCTCATGCACATTATTTTGTTTTGATTTAATTTTGGGTATGCCATTTTTTTCTTCTTTTCAATTTAGTCCTTCAATTGAGATGATGTGGCATAATATGATGGTGACACGTGGATCTAAGGTCAGATTGATCTAATGGAGGGAAAATCGAGAGAAAATGATGATCACTAAATTTGTTTTAAACTCGCTCTCTTATCTCCAATTTTATATTGCAGAACGAGAATTATTGGATTTGTCATCTTTTCATTCTTAACGGGATAAATCACTTAAAAATCTAATGAGATCTGATGTCTCTTATTAGAAAATGGAGATTTTTAGGACAGGGATGGAGAATCAAATTTTAGTCAAGGTCGAGCATCTTGGGCTTGTTTGATACTCAATATATTGAAATTATGTTTTAAAATCCATTTCAAGCGTTTTTCATGATTCTCTCTGCCCTATAAATGTCAGGCGACAGTCAAGAAAATTTAGAGAAATTCGGTATTCATTTTAAGGATTGTGTAGTGTCGGAACACAAAATACCCCATTCGATTACCATCCTTAAACCAGGTCAAATTGGAAAAATAGTGCGTACGAGTAAAAGGAATTAAATCATAAAAAGCCCTAATTTAGAATCAAATTACAAAACATCCATTTCAAGACTATCATAAATTTAAAACACTACCCTAATCAAACAAAGTAAACAATCTCGGTGACATGACTATTAATTACAGAAAATATCTCCAAAACAGGAAAAAACATTTAAATTGTTGGTAAAAAAACAAAACTGATCTAAATAAGAAAAAAATGAATTAATTATGAATTTCAGATGAATGCACTAATATAATAATAAAAAAAATTCCCATTAAAAGCAAATAATAAGTTTCTAATTTCAGACACGTTAAAATGAAGGAGATGGCAGAAATAGTAATTTCTCCAAAAACCGAGGGCAATAAATCGCCCTCTCTCTAGAAATGGTGGCGAAGTGAAAGAGAAAAGCGAAAGTGAAGACGAAGAAGAGACTGAGAGCACAAAGACAGCGAAAGATCTGAGTCGGGACCGAGTCAGGCGCGTCCGAGTTGTTGTCAGGAAATTAATGGCGAGCAAGTACGAGAGCAGATCCTGACCGTTGGCGCCGATCTCTCCTCGCCTGATTCGACGGTCCCGATTCGTAGTCCCTTTTTCTCTGGTTCGTCAAATCCACAGAGCGCATCATCGAACCGATCGGGTTGAGCTTCGCGTTCTCGGCGCTCTCGATGAGGTAAATTTCTCTGTTGCTTGATTTGATTTTCTGTTTGGTTGGTGAGAAAATGGGTGGAGTGGGAGAGGAGAGTGTTGCTTTTTGTTGAATCGCGGTTTTGTCGGTGTTTTTTTGGGAAATGTGGATTGGAAAATTAATTGTTTAGTTGGCTCCGTACAGTGAAAAATCGCAACTCTGTTGATTTTGGATTTGTAATTTAGGTTTTTTGTTGTTATTTTCTTACAGTTTTGTACTTTGGAGCGCATAGTTTGGTTAGGATTGTTGAAGTAACTTAGAATTGTTGGATAGTGAATTCTGAAACACTAGAAAGTTTGAAAAATTGCTAGGAATCTTCTGGAGGAGTTGTTTGATTTGGAGGTATTTGTGAGAGGAATCAGAAGCTGAGCTAATTGTAGTGGTAGGTTTTTTGTAGTTTGTGGAACCCTAGAAATTACCTGTAGACTGTAGTTCTTGAATTGGGAATTTGAATCTGAAGCTGTGAGTCGGTCTCTGTACATATCAGCTGGTTCGCTTGAGGTAAATTGTCTTTCGCCTGATTTTTTGTAGACATGGTGGTAAAGGAAAGTGTTGTTTTTTGTTTAGTTACTGTTTTGTTGTTGTTTTGGGAAATGTGGATTGGAAAATTGATTGTTTATTTAGAGGTAGTTGTGTTGGCTCCGTACAGTGAAAAATTTGTAACTGTTGATTTTGGATTTCTAATTAGGTTTTTTTGTTGGTATTTTCTTACAGATTTGGCCTTTGGAGTGCACGATTGTTGAAGTAACTCAGAAAGTCAAATTGTGATGATTTGCTGGATATTGAATTTTGAAACACTAGAAAAATCGAAAATTTGCTAGGAATTTTCTAGAGGAGTTGCTTGATTTGCAGATACTGAAATCAGAAGCTGAACTAATCAGAGTAGTGGTAGGCTTTTTTGTAGTTTGTGGAAATCCTAGAAATTACCCCAGTTCTTGAATTGAGGATTTTGAATCTGAAGCTGTTGAGTTGGTCTCAGTACAAAGATGGAGTGAGTGTTTGGATAAGAGAAGAGTACAAAAAAAAGAAAAAGACCCGATGGAAGATTTTTCCAAGTACGTTCACAGTCCAGCGCACTTTGCCGTTGCACGTCGTGACTATGCAGCTCTCAGAAACATCGTGTCTGCACTTCCCGCTCTTGCCAAGGCCGGCGAGGTAATCACTGAAGCTGAATCAGTCGCTGCCGAGCTCCGAGCCGATGCTGTTTCGGCTGCCATTGACCGGCGCGATGTTCCTGGTCGCGAGACTCCTCTGCACCTCGCGGTGCGGCTGCGTGACCCGACGTCTGCTGAGATTTTGATGGCAGCGGGCGCGGACTGGAGTCTCCAGAACGAGAAGGGCTGGAGCGCTCTCCAGGAAGCGGTGTGCACGCGCGAAGAAGCTATAGCTATGATCATCGCACGGCACTACCAGCCGCTCGCGTGGGCCAAGTGGTGCCGCAGGCTTCCCCGCATCGTCGCGTCGGCTTCTCGGATCCGGGATTTTTACATGGAGATAACTTTTCATTTCGAGAGCTCGGTGATACCGTTTATCGGTCGGATAGCCCCGTCGGATACATACCGGATATGGAAGCGCGGTTCCAATCTTCGCGCTGACATGACACTTGCTGGGTTTGACGGGTTCCGCATACAGCGTTCTGATCAGACGTTCCTCTTTCTCGGAGAAGGCTATAAATCAGATGACGGTAATGTATCTCTGGCTCCCGGTTCACTAATCGTTCTTTCTCATAAGGAGAAAGAAATTACAAACGCTTTGGAAGGAGCCGGCGTCCAGCCGACCGAAGCTGAAGTTGCCCACGAAGTGACCTTGATGTCGCAGACAAACATGTACAGGCCGGGAATCGACGTCACCCAGGCCGAGCTCGTTCCTCATCTGAATTGGAGGCGACAAGAGAGAACCGAGATGGTTGGGAATTGGAAGGCGAAGGTATTCGACATGCTTCACGTGATGGTGAGTGTAAAATCGAGGCGGGTTCCTGGTGCCATGACTGACGAGGAGCTTTTCGCAGTGGACGACGAGGAAAGGGTAGTGAACAGTGGTGGAAATGACGAGTACGATGACGTGTTGACGGCCGAGGAAAGAATGCAGTTAGATTCCGCACTTCGAATCGGAAACTCAGATGGTCATTGTGAGGATGAGGATCGTGAAGTCCATGACTACGAAAACTGTGAACCCAACGGTGTTGTAAAGGAGAAGAAGGGTTGGCTTGGTTGGAACAAGAAGGGTTCGAAGAATGGAGGCGACGATCAAGACGATTCTAAGATTCTGAAGAAGTTCTCTAAGTTAGCCCCGGAAGGAAGCAACCAGAAATCAACCGATCAACAAAAACCATCATCAGAATTCCTCAATCAGGACATTGGCGACCATAAGAAGGGAAAGGATAAAAACAGCAAGAAGAAAAAGAAAAAGGGGGCTCCTGGTGAGCCAAAGAATGAGAGTGAGTACAAAAAGGGCTTGAGACCCGTCTTGTGGTTGACACCAGATTTTCCTTTGAAAACAGAGGAATTATTGCCTTTACTTGATATCCTCGCCAATAAGGTCAAGGCCATCAGGAGACTCAGGGAACTCTTGACAACTAAACTACCCAACGGCACATTTCCTGTTAAGGTAACTTATGATACCCTTTCATTAACCGTCGAATTAATGTTACCGATTTTACATTACTCTTGAGAAAATTGCAAAAAGACGGCCTATTATATGACACTTTTGCAAAAGGGTGTTGAGTTTGCATTTTTTGTTGCAAAATGTGTGTATTTATATGAATTATTTTGCAAGAAAATACACACATTTTGCAAATAGTGGCAAACAACACAGCCCCCTTTTGGAACTTTTTTTTCCCAATTTTCCCTACACTCTTCACTTTCCTGCTTTACTGTCTGTTCATGGTAAAATTATTTTTCACTATACATATTGAGAATCACTAGCTGTATGTATGTATTCCATGTTCCTTTTCCTTTTGGGACTCAAGGGGAAGAAAGGAAAAAAAGAATTTGTACAGTACTGCTTTAAGCTTAATGATTGAATCCTAGTAAGCGTTTTCCAAGGAAGTCTATCAAACAGGTCGGAACAATAGAGAAGTTTTGACATAAAACTTATATTTATATACCCACATTGCCAAATATAAAGTCTGATGAATATATATTTAGAAATTGTTTAGTGATTAGCAATGTTCTAAAAAAACGCTAGGCGTTAGTCGGGTGCATAGCTTTTTGGAGATTAATCAGACAAGTCGGATATTTTTAGAACACTAGTGATTTAGCCTTGCAGATTTATGGTTTATGAATATAATTAGAAATTTCTCGTGATACCTGTACTGATTTATGGTACCAGCAAATTCGTTGCGTGTAGTACGTTTGTTAAGAAAATAGAAATGTTGTGCTCGTTAAAATGTCCATGCTCGTGCATTATAGAAAAAAAATCTTAACTTCCATATCGCAGGTTGCCATCCCAATCGTCCCAACCATCCGAGTACTCGTCACATTTACAAAATTCGAGGAGCTTCAGCCTGTGGAGGAGTTCTCCACTCCCCTCTCCAGCCCCGCACACTTCCAAGATGCCAAGTCTAGAGACGAGGGCTCCACCTCGTGGATCTCATGGATGCGAGGGAGCCGCGGTGGACAGTCCAGCGACAGCAGCGACAGCCACCGCTTCAAGGACGAAACCGACCCGTTCCACATCCCACCCGACTATGTCTGGGTCGACTCCGCCGAGAAGAAACGCAGGATGAGGGCGAAGAAAGCCAAGAGCAAGAAGCAGAGAAAGCGTACAGCGGCGACAAAAGGCGAGGACGGGAGGCACGGGCATCACGACGATGCGGAAGAGCAATGATAAATAAATATTGACGGTAACGCCCTTTCCCACGCTAGTCTGTAACCTTTTATCTGTTTCCGTTTTAGTTGTGTTTTTCCGAGAAAAAAATTTACAGGATGATATTTGTTAGGCAATCAATGGCTTGTTGTGTTGAGAATGAGAGCATTGTTATATTTGTATTTGTCAATTTGTCTTGTGGATGTGAAAATTGGAGAGGAACCATATTCTCTCTCCCAGTTCAGTTCAATATAGCTTGTTTGTTACATTTCGTATTGTATCAATGGTAGTGAGTTTTTGATTCGTTAATATTCTGCTCGTGTTTGTTATAATTGAGTTTGAATTAAATTAAAGTGATCGATTGTACTCAGACTCGTCTAATAATAAAACACAGGCTTCAATCCAATCTCAAAACTCTGCTCGATAGGATTATCAGCTGATTTTTTAGTATATAATTATTCGTATATTTATTATTGAAAATAATTAACATGAGTTTTTATTTTTCATATATATATATATATATGAAAAAACCAACAATTGAGTCAAAATTTGATTTTGGCTATTTTTATATAAATTGAGTTTGAACTTTATTATATTTCTCGGTGTTCTAAAAATTCTCAACTTGTTCAATGAATTTTACAATTTTTGATTAATCGCCTATCAATTCATAGAAGCCCCTCTCCGCTTGATTAGCGCCTAACGTTCTTTAGAACATTTGCTTTGTTGCCATATGTAGAACAGGGCAGAACACTCTGAATCCGACAATGACTCGATATCCTCAATCTGATAGAAATAGAGATAGAATCATTATAATTGCTCGTTGTCATTCCTATTCAATCTCAAGCATTCTTAACAGAATAAGCCTTGATTCGGCTCATTTATGCTCTAATCCCTGCTTCACCCTAATCACAGTAGAAATGCTTTTTACTTGTTGAGAATATTTTTGTACATTGATTGATATATAATACAGGAAACATTACATTAACTTTCTACATAAACAGCAAGACGCTGTAATATACATATCTATCTATCTATTTTCCGAATCCGAGTCTATCGTTACCAGAACCGATCTTTGTTGACGCTCAAGTATCCGGACATCACCTTCCCTCCGGTGTTCCTCATTCCGTCTATTAGAAAACACCACGTCGAGCCCAAGGCCCCGATGAAGAAGTTCGCCTCGGCCGCCATCAGGAAGTTAACGACGGGATAGTTCGTGCTCGTCTCCCTCCCGAGGCTGGCCTCGTACGCGGCCATCGTCATGTTCCCAACTTGGCGCGTCACGTTCGTGTAGTAGAAGTTCCAATGCTGGTAGAGCCTCGACTTGTTGATGACTTCCTGGATTCATAGAGGTTGTCTAAATAAAAAGGGCAAGTAACAAAATGTTGCAAAAGCATATGGACAGAATATTGAAATGTGATAAATTAACTTATTTCTTGATGCATAACCAAAAAATGAAAGGTACAAGCTGTGGGTGAAGCATCAGAGACAATCTTCTATAACAATGTTAGGTATTAGTCAGGTGGACCTTAGAGAACTAATCGAAAATTTTTATAATGAGATTTTATATAATAAGTTAGGAAAAATGACAAAATGGTGTTGTATATTTCAGAACACCCTCTTGTAGAAGTGTTTCAGTATACCACACATTTTTGCCATTTCCTGTATAAAACTTGTACCTCCATTTCTGTGGAGAGCCAAATGCTGCTAAGGTAAGGAAAGCGCTCCCTGATGCGGTTGGCGAGGCGCATGTACTCTTCAAACTCAACCACCTTCATTTCACAAGCCTTGTCTCCCATTCTTACGTGCATGCTAAGCAACGGTCTAGGCATCCATGGCTTGTGGTTTGACCATACAAATCGTTCGATATCAGACCCTTGCTTGTATGCAACATCCTGTTGATAAGAGAGTTCAAAATTGTAAGCTCAGAACACTATGACCCTTGAATCAAAGTTTGAGCACAAACGGGATAGCATTTATAGGCTTGCAAGATCTCGATGAACACTTTGTCATCTATCTTATAACTACAAGATTCTCCATCTATTAATTTAAGGAAAAATATCAAAAATGTGTCATGCACTATGACATTCTTGTAAGATAGTGTTGTGTACTTCGTTGATGGCAAAAAAATACTGCGAACTTTGCTTTTAAAATTTTAATTCTTAATGCTAGGGGCAATTTTCATAGTTTTTTTTTGAGAATTACATATATTTTACACGAAAACATAAAGTTCAGAACATTTATTGCCATTAACGAAAGTACACATTACTCTCCTACAAAAATGTCACAATACAAGGCATTTTTCGCCATTTTCCCATTAATTTACAACATATTGATACTATAGTAACATTACCAGTGGACAAGTCATTTAGCAATGTTAGAAGCATTTCCTATTTAGTTTGTTTCCTCAAGTTCGATAATTAATAAAGTATTTGAATTTTACACGAGCAAGGAGTTCAGATCGACAAACCTCTGTCCATTCCTTGGGAACGCTTGCAAGCACCATTTCCGCCGCCTGCTTCCCAAACGAAGCGTGGCGCGCAACATTCATTAAGCCACACGTGTACTCGGTTTGAAACCTCATCAAATAGCGTACTGCCTGTTCGAAATTTATAGCAAGTTACAATAAGATTATATGGTTTACTGCAATTGGGAGGACATGGAAGTAGTTTTCAGCTTTACCTGTGCTCTCCACCACCTCCGGTCCATTTTGCGGTGAGAGGCGAGCAAGCTTCCGTTTATTTCTGTTGTTGGTTGCAGGTAGCTCCAAGGATCTCCCCATATCCTGTAATTAGTAACACAATAATTCCTTCACAAATTTATACAAGTAGCGTTAAATATCGTAATATGGTAGGACTGAATATGCAATTAGCTTGCCTTGGAGTCTGTCCGGACCATATGGCCTTTGAACTGTAATTGTCTTTTCCTGTTATAGTTCCTTTTTCCCAAGCTTCTTTACTTCCCATCAGCTGGAATGCGCGGTCGCGGCATTCTTGGGATGTCTCGGGAAGGAAGTAACACGACCAGCTAGAACGCGATGAACCTGAATTTCAAATTTTAAAAAGAAACCTATAAAAGAGATCCATTGGGATTAAGCAAGATGTTTAGTTGTTGAATTGAAAGCTCTAACTACTGAATCATATATAAAGGACATATTCGTTGCATCTATGCCAAAAACCCGAAGAATGGATTATAAAGTACCAATGCTCATGAAGAAAATGAAGTATTTACTTGAACTTTAGTGATTCATGGGTGTTGGATATACCTTTGCAACCATCATGGTCAGCACGATTATAGTAGTTGGTAACGAGAACCCTTTTTTCCTTGACTGCAATGGCAAGAAGCCCACACATTCCGGCGATTTGTGCTCCAATGCCAAATCCGGGCAGTCTCTCCCAATCCGCGACGAGAAATCTAACATTTGGGTCACTGCAGTTCAATGGATGTTGGTGAATCCATATGTCCTGTTGGACTTTCCGCGTCAAAGGGTAGTTTTCTTCATCTGACCCCGTAATCTGCAAAGATCTCTTTGTTTCAGGATGAGGAACAAAATTATACGATAGGCATGCAACTTTTTAGGAGAGAAAGTTACTATGATATTGGATAGTACAGAATTTGTTGATAGCGTGACAAAAAAATCATGGTTATTGATAATGGATAGTACCAAACGAATTGATAGTGTCATAGAACCTTACCCAAGGAGGATGTGCATTTTCAGAAATATCTCTACGACTCGAATATTGCTCGTTTCTTGCAGGTGCCGACGGGTACATGTCTAATAGTCCTTTCCAACCGTTCCAAGGAGGGAGCGTATCATTCTTAGCATGCTCATCAAGGCGCTTATTTACTCCTGCCATCAACTTGCAATCCTCCAAGTGAGGAGCATTGGGCACATGAGATTTGCCGAGTCCAAGTCTTTGCAAGAACCTCGGATCTCCATCTTTTCGTTCATTTAGTAACAAACTCCAAGATTCATACAACGAGGACACCCTCTCATCAGTACCCGTTACTTCATTTCTCCGTGCATCTAATATTTGTTCCTTTAATCTAGAATTGCCGTCTATACCCATATCTAAGAAAATAAAGAACAAAAAAAGTATTAAGTATTTTCAATATAAAATAAAAGCATCAAACATCTTGACTAGGAGTAGTAAGTATATGGCATCCTTTATTTCCCGGTGTATCTCCTAATTGTTCCTTTAGAATTTCCGTCTGTACCCATATCTAAGAACAGAGAACAAAAAACTATAAGTATTTTCTCTATCAAGTAAAAGCGTTTCAATTAGGAGTCTTAAATATTCAATATATAACATCCTTAATTTCTCCGCGTATCTCCTATTTGCTCCTTTAACATAGAATTACCGTCTATACCCATATCTAAGAATAAAAACTACAAGTATTTTTGACATCAAATAAAAGCATTTTCATTAGGAGTCGTAAGTATATGACATCCTTCATTTCCCGTGTATCTTATTTGTTCCTTTAGTCTAGAATTACTATCTATACCCATATCTAAGAACAGAGAGAACAAAAACTGTAAGTATTTTCAAATATCAAATAAAAGCATTTCAATTAGGAGTCATAATTAGTATATGGCATACTTTAGTGCCAAGCAAAGACCATGCTACAATTATAACGCTTAACTTGGAAGACGCTTCAAAGTTCCAAGAAATAAATCAAATAATGAGTAGTGATGACCAAATGAGTAACAAATCAAAAACTAATCTGTTGTGTACTTGATAATAGCTTGTAGAGATCACTAGAATAATAATGCACATTGACTTGGCATAAAGTTTAGCCAACTGGCAGCTAATGCCTCGTGGACGCAAACCTAAGGACTAATTAAACTATATTAGCCCAAAATTCAGCTCACTCAACCTCTCTTTATCTTAAGGAAATAATTTAAAATTTGCAACAAAGAAGTTACTTTACTTTGCATAGAGGTTACTTCCACTACACCTCTTTATCATTCTCATGGAAATAAAATTACTCCATCTCCAAGAAGCTAACAAGAATTATTGGTACTTTTACCGAACAATTTCATGCTAGTTTATGCTAATTCATTGCCATTTTTCGATCCTCTAATTAAATTTCCATTTTGACTTTTGACACAAAAACTAGAACAACCAATTCCAAAATTCACATGAGAAACTGCAAATCAACATTTAAGACTTAATGATACCTGAACTCGGAGAAATCCATGAAGAAGGCGAAGACCCAGGTGAGGCTGCTGAAATCGAAATGCCTCCAAACTCGAAAGTCCCAAATGAGGTAAGAGCAGCCAAGAACAAGGAGGCCAAACAGACCCCACAAAGCAAACCCACAACACAAATTTGACATGGAAATGAGCTCCCCATCTGCAGAGCTTTCTGTGAGAAAATTTTCTCCAGACTCTTATGGCTAAGGGACTCCATTTCTCAAGAAACTAACAGATTTTTTTTTCTGGGTCAGTTTAAACAATCAATTACGACCCAAAACAAACAACCCTTTACTCTTCTGGCTGTGGGACTCCATTTTCTCAAGAAACAAACAGATTTTTCAATCAAAACCCAAAACAAACAGCCCTTTACTCTTCTGGCTGAAGGACTCCATTATCTCAAGAAACAACCAGCTCTTTTCTGGGACAATCTAAACAAACAGCCCTTTACTCTTGCCTCAACTCTTCATAGACCTGCCAACCACCTACATAGTCACATGAAGCATGACATTTATCATACCAAACTTTTCATGCTTACTGAAACTGTGTTTTGTGAGTTATCACACCATACAATAAAAACCTGGAAAATGGGTTTATCTCCAAACACACAGAAGAGGCAAAAAGGGCCTCAGCCATACATTCCCCACCTCTAAGTGCCTCACAGCACAACATTGGTGGTCCAGCTCTCAGCTGCACAATCAAAGAGTGATTAGGATCCATATTTACCAGAATCATAGATTAATAAAGGAAAAAAACATCTATTTAAATTGAACAAAACAATCACAGATCAGAAAATTATGGAAAAGGTTACTGTAATTGCAGCATTTGCATTAATTCTGGTTCCCAAAAAAGGAGAGAGAGAGAAAGGTGATAAAGTTGCAGAAGAGCCCAAATTGAATCAACAGATGTACAAGAAAACAAAAACCCATGCACAACAAGACACACACCCACACAAAACATACAAATTTCAAAAAAAATCAACAAATCAGAAACTGCTCAGCAAAATAACAACAAAATCATAGAAGAAAAAAAAAAGAAAAACCCAGAAGAACATTGAATTTGGCTCACTGTACTAACTAATAATTACTCATAATCACAACATTTCGAAAGAAGAGCAATAAATTTGGCTCACTGTACAAATTAGTAATTACCCATCATAACATTTTCTGAGAAGATAGAATCGGATTGAAATCGAAATACAGGGGATTGAGAGCAGAGAGGAACTGACCCAGTTACGGATGGTTCAGTTTCTCGGGAAACAAACAGACATTTTCCGTGATCAAATTGATCATTTCCAAAATCATATCATTTTCCTTTTTTGTTGTTAGAAATTTTCGCTCTCTCTAACTATTTATCTTCTTCTGGTTACTTGCTTGCTTGGAGGTACAGTCACAGTAGTAGAGAGAGAGAGAACTCAGAAGATAGAAGAAAATGGCGGGGCCCATGGATCTCCGAGGCCCACAGCCCACTCCGGGCCCGCCAATATTGGGGTCCAATGATCTTCGGGGCCCACAATCCAGTATGGGCCCACCTTTATTTGGGTCAAGCCCATGGGCTCCGGCAAATCGACATTTGGGCTCACCGATTTCCGAGGCGCATGGGCCAACTTGGGCCCAATGATCTCCGGGGCCCACAATCCAGTATGGGCCCACCTTTATTTGGGTCAAGCCCATGGGCTCCGGCAAATCGACATTTGGGCTCACCGATTTCCGAGGCGCATGGGCCAATTTGGGCCCTGCTATTTGGGGTCCACTGCTCTCTAAGGCCCACGGCCCACCACTATCTGGGAATTCGGCACACCCTATAGTGTGCACAAAATGTGTTGAGAGTGTTTTCTTCTTAAATAACTACATTAACTTCCCCCGATACGATTACCCAACATATGAACTCTCCGTTAAATGGTGAGTCGGGAACCGTTAAGGCGTCCTCTTATAAACTTAGAGTGTCTGAATATTTATAGCTAAAACCCAGCTCATATTTGTTTCACGAGAGTAATCTTTGTTATGATAACTTCAAAACTTTAATTATTCACTTTCAGAAAAATCCTATCATAAATGGTGAAAAAATTATTATTTCCAAAATCTATAATCGAGATTTTTGAAACCTATACTACTTTTTTTTAGAAATATGCTACCATATTAATCCTAACCCGCCCAACTTACCTATCCCAAATCCAAACTCGCCCCAAAAATATTAGCTTTAGATTCGGGAAGAGTTCATTAGACCATACGCCAGTGCAACTTTGTATTTATATATTTATTTAGTTGTATTTTTAAATAACGTTCAATGAAAAGTCCAAACCTAGGAAAAACAGACTAGTCAAATAAGGGCAACAAAGCTTTAAGAAAAATATAAATTAAATAAAACCCAAAATCAATCTGACGTGAAAGGCTAGTTTGATATTAAGACAATCACTCAATCTGCTACATGCATTTTTTGCACAAATTAAGTATAGTACAATATTACACTAAATCCTATTCAAGATGATGCAAAGAATAAAAGAACTTTACATTCTTCAGTGTTTCACATATTTTATTCATCGCTGAGACCTGGGACCTCATGCTTAGTTTATAAATTCTCTTTACTCACAACCTTCACTTTTCTCGCCGGTAACGCTCAAATGGCACTACACGTCGTGGAAGAGCCTCCGTACCTGGTCAACAGTTGCGGGCATCAACGTCGCCGGACAGCGCTTGTACTGTGACAGGCGGCGTAAAAAAAAGAAGGGCAAATGAGATATAAAACCCGAGACAGCAAAGCTGGAAGAGAATAACTTGGAACGGAGAGTGTTAAGAGTCCTCACCTGAGAAACATATTTGAATATGCAAGCGTAACAGAAGACAAAACCCGAGACCGTGACAACCGACGGATTTGCGCGCTTCTGGGAGCACAGAGGGCATAGCGTTCT
Source organism: Geranium rotundifolium (assembly GCA_963920655.1). Classification (NCBI taxonomy): domain Eukaryota; kingdom Viridiplantae; phylum Streptophyta; class Magnoliopsida; order Geraniales; family Geraniaceae; genus Geranium; species Geranium rotundifolium. The sequence goes on from OY987317.1 coordinate 37,349,868, forward strand.
GTCCGGTGGCAGTGGAATCCCGTCTTTTGCTACCTGTTTTATACGACAAACTGCATTACTCAAACGCGGCGTCAAAAAATCTAGTTCTTTTGCTTAGAAGATTCTTGTGTTCATGGACATGGCACCAAAAATCTAGTTAGTTCTTTAGTTAGGAAGGTACTTGCATTCATCTATAAATGGGTAATGAGTGCAGAGATCGATTACAGATGGGTCAGGAAGAGAAGAAAATCGGACAATTGCTTATGTCACCTTTGGAGCCGGAGGAGGAGGTGGCGGTGGGTACACTGTTGGTGCTGACATTCTTTCCTCGGCGGACTGATACCACCATTCCATCATCTATCAGCAAGAGACGAGTTTAAAGATGATAATAATAATAATTATTATTATTATTATCAGCAATAATTGAATCAAAAATACCGCTAACCAAGGTTCTAAAAAATGCTAGGTGCTAGTCGGGCGGATAGGGACTCTGAGGAGTAACTGGGGACTAACCGGATTTAAATTTCTCTATTTTTTAATTTTTATTAAATAAGTTATTATATATACACAATTGAAATATGAATTATAATATAAAAATAATAATTAAAAATAGTTAGAATATAAAAATATATATTTTAATATTTGTTACGTACATTACCTTTTAAAGCAATAAAAGTACCAACAAAAGTATCTATTAGTATAAATTATTTTAAATTTTAGCTTTTTATATTATTATTTGCTTAAAAAATCAAATTTGAACAAAATATCTTAAATCCGTCTAGACCCGCTCTGCCTAGCCGACTTGATCCGCCCTATAATGTAAAATCGGGTCGGTGTTCTAAAAATCCCCGCCTAGGTTTTAGAACACTGCTGCTAACATGGGGATTGGAACCAGCGACCATGAGGTCTTTGTTTCACCCACGACCTTTGGTTATAGACATATATTAGAACACACGTGTTGGTTGCATGAACTACACCTAGTTCTCGGGAACACATGAAATAACATGAATTATTATAGAAAAAGTATTTGTTTGCCACTCTGTGGTACCCATGTAAATGTCCTTAATGACCAGCTACATCAATGTTAATGTTTTTTTGGGAGGAATTGATATAACGCGCAGGTAAAGAATGTACTTACTTTAAAGAAGAATACGGATGCTATCAAGCCAGTTTGTGCATAGTCGAGCATTGTGTAAGTACAGCTGAGCAATGCTCCCTGTACTGTCTGGGTTATGGAAATCAAATAATTAGTCATAACGGTCTACTCTGGAGATCTCAACATCAATATTCGAAAGAGATATGCATTTGTTGATTATGACTCATAACTAAACAGAAAAGCATGTCATGGTTTCAGATCAATAAGATTCATGTGGTCATGCCATAACAGACTTGGTAGCTCCGATATGCAAGGCCCAATTAAATTAAACGCTTGTCATGTTTACTCGTCGGTTTTATGCATAAGTTGGTTTGCAAACAAATATATGTGAGCCTAAGTAATAGAATTGCTTTATACCTTCAACCAGGGAGGACCGCGAAGTCTTTCACGCTCCTGGCTTCTTATCTTTGAAATTCTTGAAGAAGTATCCATCTAGCTTGGCATTATAGCAGTGTGAAGTTAGTATCACGCAACACAATAGTGATTAGTGACAAACACATAACCAAATTAGTCTTGGAAAATGGGAACATATAAACCATAATAGTAGAACCAAATTTAAGCACCCAAGTGTTTCAGGACAATATCACTAGCGCAAAAAGCCGTGTGGATTTATAAACCAATAGATCATGTAACACACAGTAAAAAGCCGTGTGGATTTATAAACCAATAGATTATGTAACACACAGTAAAAAGCCGAGTGGATTTATAAACCAATAGATTATGTAACACACAGATTTTGCAACAATTTCATTAGTCTCGATGATCCAAATTTCTTTAGCATTCCAACATGAGTTGTTGATTAGTAGCCAGTATACGGAAGGATTTGGGAAAAGTCCATTCAAGCAGTTTTCATATGACAAGGAGAAAATCTCCAAGAAATTTTTTGTCATGTACAGTCTCATTCACTAAATACAGAGAAAAAATTATGGATGTCTAAAGAACATTTTTTTTTGAGATGAATAGATTCTCACCACATTTTCGAAATTTCAAGCTATACTAATTATTCAACAAAAGGTTAGGATATCAATAGTAAGTTAATTAACTACCAAAATTAATCTTAAGTTATGATGTTAGTAAGGGTATAACCAATCAAACCTTGAGGCCGCATCATTAAGGAACCACAAGCTGAGTTAAACGGAGAGAAAAGGTTACAGCAAAACGTCTTGTTATTTTAGCATATTACCAGTTCTTGTCCCGTGGCTCGACAGACTTGAATCCCGAGAGCATGTAACCCTAGAGAGTAGAACCCAGTGGCATCCAAAAGATATAATAGCTGATAAGCAAATGAGAATCCTGCAACGGAAGAGGTTAGCTTAGAGCGATTCTCATAGGACTTAGATAGAGAGCAATCAAAATTTCAGAACTACATATCACTTCCAACCCAACAAATCAACCTGCACATGGGTTCCAAAATCTACAGAACTGAATTTAACCGAAATTATTATTACTTGAAAAACGTTTGAAGGATGAAGCGGGAAAAAATAGAACCACATATAGAAAGCACTGCAAATAATGGCAGGAGTAAGTAAGATATCATCTAGTATGGGCATCGCTTCGTTAACTTCAAGTTTATAGACAAATACGACTAATGGCAGAATAGTTACATTTCACCAATCACTTATGCAGTGAAACAGTTATTGACTTTGGAACGAGTCCACTCTATTTGCACAATAGTCAACAATTCTTTGGTTTCCAGCACATTTCAGGGATTTGAATATGTGAAAAAGTATTGTTTCACATTAATTCATTAAAAAATAATAATAATAAATGAAATTTTTGATGATAAAATTATAAATAGAAATACTGATAAAGAACATGATCGCGTAATTAAGAATTTCTGCTTTCCTTGAGTTGTGGAAGTTCCGCAGTAGGTACCAACTTCGCAGAAAATAGATAAACGCGAGGCCTTTCAGATAATAGTGGCAGAATTAAGAGTTAGGCATATATACCTTCGCCACTAGCATGTATCCATGGGTAGCAAACACCTATAACTTTTTGAATCCTTTTCGACAAACGTGTTCCGACTGATACTTCTGCATCCACAGCCACCCTTGAAATGAGAGAATCCTCTCCACCATCAAAGAAGTTGGCCTCACTGAATCCTCGATCTCCATCTCCCCATAAACTTGCTTGAAGCCGGGCTTCCCTTTCTTTGTTATAAATCGAGTGCAACTTTGACTTGAAATATGGCAATACAACCTACACAAATTATGCACAGTTCACATGTTAAGATCCTTTAAAAGAGGGGAACAGAAATGATTTTACTAAAGTATAGCATTTGAATTTTTTTTGTATACATTTAAGAGATATTGCTTATTCTCTTAACAGAATGAATGAATGATAGTTTTTTAATACGAAATTCATCACTGGTTTCTTCATTATTCTTGATTAGTCTCTTAACAGAACATTATCTTTGTTTAGAATATGAAACCCATCACTATTTTCTTCATTCTATACTAACCTAGCCCTTACCCAGGTTGAAAGGTAGACATTATTTATGATAGTGATTTCTATAGATGAAAATGAAGCCTTGGGATCCATAGTTGAGATAAAATTATTCAAAAGCTGATATCGCATACTTAAAATAAAGACATTGCCGACCTTCCAGAGCATTAAAACCCTGCAAAAAGAGTGTCTAAAAACGTGTACTTCACATGCATTAAGATATCAATTTTAACCCCGAAGTCAACACGTAAAAGATAGAAAACACGATACCATAGACCGAAATACATGTTTCATTTCCATACACTACACCAACTTAAACATTTGATAGATCCAGTACAACAATATATTACTGAAATGCTTTATCTTGTAGATGGAAACCCTTTGAAGTTTGAAACAAGGACCACCGAATACTTGAATAAATGACCAAAAATTAGAAATATGCTACAACCTAACAAAATTAAATTTTCAGTAACCAAAAACCATAATAAGATAAGAGGAGAATCAGAGGGATTTACCAGAAATACAACTGAAAGAACTTTTTGGCGCTTTTCTAAACCGGATTGATGAATCCTATCACCTTTGTTTGAAGAAGTGCCATCCTTCTGTACTTTTATATTTGCAGCTCTCCTTCTCAAACCATATAGAGATTCAGAGAAAGAAGCATCTGTAGAATGGAATACGAAAGAATAAGATCTAAGATTACACAAACAACTTACCAAATTTAGTTAATGCACAGAACAGTTATATATTCTCTAAGAATATGCATAATCTGCACAAGATACAAAAATTTCCTATGAAAAAGTCAAATTAGCAATTCAAATGACTTGTTTTCTCTAGTAACTATGACTATTATTTTCTTCAACCCAATCTTACTTGGTAATTATTCCCTTCATCTCCTTCTTTCTCACAACCATCGGATGCCTCTCGGCGAGTCTATTTTAATATACAAGCAGGGATAGGAAACAAGCTTAACATGGAAAAATAAGCAACACCAGCACACAGTTCCTCGATTAAGGACACAAACTAGGGGAAAAGAAGAAACCTGTGGTCCGTAAGCTATGGGCTTCGAGAATCAGCATCAACAAAGCATAGCATTCATCTTCATAATCTAACACCCTATGGAAGAACGATCTTCTTAATGCCAGTACCTGTAGACCATGACATTGTCTTTAATAATGACTCGTAAACACAAAGCAATAATCACGGCCCTTCATCTAAGAGACTATCCCAAGTTACAGTGGTTGCATTCACATGGTAAAGGCTACACTATACTTTATTTATACAGAACTTGTGAATCTGCTGACATTAAGAAGTGAAATTCCTATAGAAATGATACAATTATCGAAAGTCCAGATGTAAATTGAACTGTGTCTTTAACATACCACTCCCTAATTACACAAAACTAGCAAAAAAATTCAAAATTATGCACAGAAACTCTACCCAAAGTTACAATGTTCACATTCACGTGGAAAATGCTAAAATATACTTCAAATATACAGAACTCATGAATCCACCGCCATTGAATAGTAAAATTCCAATAGAAATGATACAATCATCAAAAACCCAGATGGAAATTGAACTGTATCTCAGCCATACCGCTCCCCAATTACACAAAACTAGTAGAAATTGCAAAATTATACTTAGTAACAGTATCCAAAGTTACAATCTTCACATTCACATGGAAAAGGCTAAAATATACTTCAATTACACAAAACTCATGAATCCACCACCATTGTAAAGTAAAATTCCTATAGAAATGATGCAATCATCGAAAACCCAGATGTAAATTGATCTGTCTCTCAGCCATACAGCTCCCCAATCACACAAAAACTAGACCAAATTGCAAAATTATACAATTATTGAAAACCCAGATAGAAATTGAACCTTGTCTCAGACACACCGCTCCCTAATTGCATAAAACTAGCAAAAATTGCAAAATTATTCACATAAACACTATCCAAATTCCAAAGTTACAGTGCTCGCATTCACATGGTAAAGGCCAAAATATACTTCAATTACTTAGAACTCATGAATCTGCCGACACTAAAAAGTGAAATTCCTATAGAAACCATACAATTCTCTAGAAAACCCAAATGTAAATCGAACTATAATCTCCCCAATCACACAGAAACTCGCACAATCTGCGAAATTAACACTCATAACCAAAATCAGTAGAGAGAGAGAGAGAGAGCTTACGCCGAAGGAGTAAGTGAGAGCTGCTCTGAGACTCGCCGGAAGTTGCTGGGCGGCGGCCATCTCGAAGAAGGTGGGTCGCGTCCCTTGCCCACCCACCTGAAACAACATTCTCGCCGGAGAATATGGCTCCGATCGCCGGAGACGATGGCTCTATCGAGGACCAGACGTGACCGTACTCGCTATTGTTCAACACCGAGCTTCACACGCGCGCTACAGATAAATGTTTCCATTATTTACTTCTTCTCAATTTCTTCTCTTATAAATTACCTCATGTCTTAAATCTACCTTTAATGATAAAATGATAATTTACTCCGTTCTCGACGAAAATTCTTAAAACCCGGATGAAGACGGGACCAAGAATTCTCGAACCCAAACAATAACGGGACGGGAACAGAATGAGGTATTCTCGCTCTACTCCGCCGCCATATATTAAAAAAAATATCTTTTAATTACAAATTATATTTTATAACACATATTTAATGAAAAATAATATCTTTAAATATATATTTGTATTAAAATATTTTATAATATATATTTAATAAAATAATAATATGTTTTAGTATATTTATGAATAAAATAATAATTTTAATACAAATTTTGTTAAAATAAATAAATATGTTTTAACATTATTTTTGGTTGGAAATAGGAAATCTCTGAAACCCGATGGGAAAATCTCGTCTCGTTAAAAATAGAGAATTCCCGCCCTGTTTCTAATGGGGATGGGGATAGGATTGTCAAATCCGCCCTGAACCTGCCCCATTTTCATCCTGCACAACGGGGCTCGAAGTTCATATCTCTCCACTAATAATGTGAGGCTCAAATCGTTGCGGTGTCCCCTCAGAGCCTAGTTCTTCTCAATTCAAGTGTTTTATTTGTATATAAATAATGTATTTTAATATAATATTTTTAATTTTAATTATTTAGAGGTTGATGTATAAAATAATTCCATAATTAAGTTGGAGCAATTGCAATAACCTAGTCTAGACATTACAAATCTTTTATCAATAGAGGCTTGTAAATAATATTCTAAAAAATTTGTACTTAATTAATCTTGGATTAGTCATTATTTAATATTTTGAAATTTTCATTTAATTATTCAATCAAATTTATTTTTTAATTAGTCTTCATAAAGTCATCTTCGTCCGGCTAGAGTCTAACGTTTTTTAAAACATTTCGTAAACAAGTTGATAAAGTTAAGATCGAAACCAATAAGACTGTTAAGTATTATAAAGATCGATTAATTGCACAAGGGCTTGCACAAGATTGTGATATCAATTATGATGATACGTTTACTTTGATGGTTACACTTATTTATGTATGCGGTTTATTGACGTTAAGAATGCGATGCGATATGCACGCAGTCTCTTCATGGCTACAATTATCTCTCAAACGGAGTCTATGTTTTGACAAAAATGATTGTATGGTCTCAAACAAGCTCCATGTACAAGATTTTTTTAATTTAGTAAAAAATTGACCGACCTTGGATTCATGTACAATTCTTATGATATTGCTTTGTTTTGTCGAGAAGAGATCTTGAAGTCACGCCGTGCTCCTATTGCATGTGGATGACATGATCATCATCGTAGACGACAAAAATTAAGTAGTTTTGAACTCGAGTGTGACCTTAACCAACAGTTTGAGATGAAAGATTTGGGCACACTCACATATTTTCTGGGGTTGCAGAAAATCTCTTCGATAACGTATGTCCATTTATAATCTCTTTAAACACTTACATTTTTGAGACCATTGATATGTGTAACTAAACATATATAAGACTATGTATAGGTGTTTTTGAATAAAAGAAATTCATTAGTTTATTAATTATATAAATTTGAAAATTACATGAGAGACCATATCTTATTCATTAAACATGTAAAAAATTTTATTCCCGAATACATATTTGAGAAATAAAATAAAATACGTCTTATACACCACATAAATGATTATTTCATTTTGCGGGTGGTGGTGCACGACATCTAGCCAGCGGACTGCACCCTCGGGTATAAGGATTCGCTTCTTCGGGTGCACAAATACCGCCAGCGCCGTACCTGCATTTAGGACCTTTGCCGATAGCGCCATAGTCTATTTCTTTAGCCTCTCCATGTTGAATCTCAACAAATGCAAGTGCAAACACAAGAATTATACAAACCAGAATTTTGGATATGGTCATGGCCATTTCTATTATGTCTAAGGGGTTTTGAAAATTTTGAATTGTTGCGAACACTCAAAAATTTCATTATTGATGATGAGGACACCTATTTATACATAAATTAGTATGTACATGAACAAAGAAAAATACAAAAGGATATGATACATGTACAGTTAATAAACATATGGATACATAACTCTTGTACATGAATAAAATAAATTTAATAATTAATTAATTGTTTTCAATACTTCTCTTTAGTTGGAGCATGAATGTTAGAAATGCCCAACTTGTGGAGAAGTTTATAAAAGCGTTCTCGGTCCTTGATAAGGATGTCAACGAGTTGGTTTTTGCTGAAGATTGCTTTGGGATGAAGCACAGATCCCTGTAGTTGTTGCGAACGAAGTGACAATCGATTTTAACAATATAGGGTTTGATGCATTGTGCTTCGTCTTGATTTTATTTCTCGTTCCAGCACATGCGAAAATATGTACATATAAATATGTGTTATTAGTAGTTGATAAAATTAAGTCCATGATATAATGTCCTTTCTTCTAACACTAATACTTTATAGGGTAAATTTCACATAACCCCCTAATTATACGCGTGTCTCACATGTCCTCCCTTGAACTTTTTTTCTAATTTTCTCGTTGTACAAAATAAATAATAAAAAAATTTGTATTTTCGTCAAAATCATTTTTATTTATTTTAATTTTTCAAATAAAATGGTATTTTCTTCATTTCACAAAAAAAACTTAACAAAATTTTGAAAAAAATCAACAAAAAAGGTAAAGCGAAATTTTTTGATAGTTAAGGCACATCACATATTGATTTTGTAATTAAGGGGGTACGTAAGACACGCGTATTGTTAAAGGGGGTTATGTAGAATTTACCTTATTTTGTATTATGTTTCATCTAGAAATAGTAAAACCATGATTTGATTTTTTGGTTCGGTTTTTTCAAATTTCGGAAACTTGAAGAGGATGGTTTGTGATTAGCTCTTTAAGTGAACATGAAGCACGTCGAGATCAAATAATATATACCAGTTTGAGTGTTACGCTCCCTAGTTTCAGTCCAAGATTATTGTCTAATATTTTTTTGGTTCGGCGAAGATTTTTACCTATTATTAATATATGATTAGAGCATGTGATGACATCAATATGTACTTGCCCATATGACATCTATTTTTTATACATTTATTTCATTTATATATTGTTGATGTCCTGCTTAATTAGACTTGCTCTGTTGCTCATTGCGTAATTCAGTTATTTATGAAGAATGTTAATAAAGTTTTTTTTTTTATAAAGAATAATTTTTATGGAGTTTCTTTATTAGTTTAATTTAATGTTTATAAAAAAAATATCACTTTTTTCCCTAATTATTACAAAAACCACGAGGGAGGTAAGGTTTTTTTAATGTTTATAAAAAATATCTATTAAGAAAATGTTTTCAAAATGTTTTTTTTTTATTTTTTAATACAAGGGCATTTTCGTCATTTTGACCCAAAACTAACACTGTTGGGCCTCCGTGAGAAATTTTGAAAATACAGAGAGCTGTCAAGATGTATTAATCGACCGAAGGAGTTGAGTGAAAATCGCATATATTACAAGAGAGGTAAGTGACATTTTTCCTTATACTTGAACATCATATTCCTGCGTGTGATGAGATCGAGTGTTCGAGTAATGGCTCTATTGAGGACGAGATTAATTAACACGCACTCCAGATAAATGTGTTCTTTTTAATTCAAGTATTTTAAATTTATTTAATTTTTTTATCGACAATAAAGGAAAATTGATTAAGAAAAAAAGTATAGGAAACGAAAATGGCACAAGCCCCCAAATTCTGATTTTTAACTATTATATTATATTAAATATTAATATATGTTGATTCGGTAATTACACAGTAGTTCTATCATTCTGTATGGTTTTTATATATTTATTCTGATTATAGTAGTTGTAGACCGCGCTTTGCGCGATATTATTTGTAACATTTTATAAAATAACTAAAACTAATTTATATATAAAATTTTAGAAAATCAGCAAAAATAATGACAGATAAAAAAATAATAGTAAAATGTCACGTGAAGAGAGAATGCACTTCTGGACATTGGTCAAAAATCATGACGTCAATAGTGTTCTGTAGATGAACCTCTATTATTTTCTCCTAAAAATCAACATAACAAATTAGATCGTTTTATTTTGTTAATGAATCAAATCTTAAATACTGATATGTGATATATGATATATGATTAACATGTATGGAAATAGTTTAAGAAAAAATTGTAATCCAATAAATTTCTATTTATATTAAATTTGTTTGTTATTATTATTAGGTACTAAATACTACAAAACCCTAATCCATATTAAATTTTGTTTATTATTATTAAAAAAATGAATTTAGGTAACAAAGGAATTAACAAATTATTTAAATAAAAAATTCCATAATAATTGTGGTAGAGTGCCATTCATAAATTTGAGTTTGTTTCGAAATAGGAGGGCTCCATGCATTAATTTTCGTCACGTCTGGTAATTGTCTCCAGAACTAGTTGGAGGCTGCATCATTAAAGTCATGTCGGGATGGTCCGATGTTTGCAGGTAATACGGGGAATCAAGGTCGTTGGTGCAACACCCGATTCCCACAATCGTTTGCTTTTGGTTTGTGGTTTCAACCTTTTAAACCAAATTTTGATACCATGAAAATTTTGAATGTTGCAAACACTTAAGAATATAATTTTATTGATGATGAGAAATACCTATTTAATATTTATACATGAAGTCTGTACATGAATAAAGAAAGATACAGATGATATGATACATGATAAAAGATCAAATAATTCTTGTACACGAATGAAATAAACTCAATAATTTATTAATTATATAAATTTAAAAATTACATGAGAGACCATATCTTATGCATGAAACATGTAATATTTTTATTCCGGATACATATTTGAGAAATAAAATAAAATACGTCTTATACACCACATACATGATTAATATTATTTTTATCAGAGAATTATATCAAGATTTGGGCTCGCATATATGATTATTTCATTTTGCTGGGTGGTTTTGTACGACATCTAGCTATCGGACTGCACCCTCTGACATAAGGATTAGTTTCTTTGGGTAAACAATCCTCGCCAAAGTTGCATTTAACTCTAGGACCTTTGCCGATAGCGCCATAGTCTATTTCTTCGGCCTCCCCGGGTTGAATCTCGACAAATGCAAGTGCAAACACAAGAATTATACAAACCATAATTTTGGATATGGTCATGGCCATTTCTATTGTTTCTAAGCCCACAAGGGTTTCTGAAAATTTTGAATGTTGTGAACACTCAAGAATGTAATTTTATTGATGATGAGGGATACTGATTTATACATGAAGTATGTACATGAATAAAGAAAAATGCAAAGGATATGATACATGTACCATACATATTAATTCTTGTACATGAATAAAAGAAATTTAATAATTAATTAATTATTTTCAATACTCCCTTCAAGTTAGAGCATGAACTTTAGAAATGCCCAACTTGCGGAGAAGTTTATGAAAACGTTCTCGACCAAGGCCCTTGGTAAAGATGTCAGAGAGTTGGTTTTCGCCGGAGAGATCTTGGGATGAAGCACATATGCATGTAGTTGTTGGCGAACGAAATGATAATCGATTTTGATGTGATTCGTGTGCTCGTGAAACACAGGGTTTGATGCAACGTGCTTCGTCATCGAAGAGAATCAAAAGATAAACAACTTTGAAGAATAATATTAATAATTAATATTATTTAATTATAAATTATAAATATGATTTAATAATTAATAATTAATAAATTTTTATTTAATTATTAATATTCTTCAAAGTTGTTTATCTTCCGATTTTCTTCGATTTGATTTACTATGAGCCCGAAACGGAGGTTGTATGAGAGATTTATTAAATTTGAAAGTTTCAATGTAATATTAATTATTATAAGCATTAGGGGCATTTTGGTCTTTTCACATCTTTTTATGTTAGATTTAACAGATTAAGTACTTATTTTCGACTAATTAAACTTGGGGTACCAGCAAAAAAAATTTCAAACTTAAAATACTGATTGGAAAATGAGATAAAGTTAAGATACTGACATGGAATTACCCATAAAATTAAGTACAATATAATGTCATTTTCTAACACTAGTATTTTGTATCATATTTCATCTAGAAATAATGAGGTGTATATGACCGATGTTCATTACATCTAATCAAGATTTCACAAACTATCCACTTCAGTTTGTCAAGATTTGAATTGAAAATCATTATTGTGTTTAACTTGTTTGAGAAATTTGTGGTTTAATAAAAAGTAAAAATGCCATGTTGTTTGATATTTTTGCAAAAAAGTTTTCGGTCTTTTGTTAATTACAAAAAAGTGTCATGTTGTTTACATATTTTTGTAAAATATTTTTTTATTTATAAAAATGAAGAAATTGTCAATAAAATTAAGACTTACAACATACTTTAAAACCAATAAATTTTAAATTAAAAACTTAACTAAAAGTATTAAAATTGCAAATTTTAGTTAGAAGATAAAATAAGAAAAAAACTAACATGTTTTTTATATAAAAAAAATAATTATTAATTTAAAGTGTTATTTTGTCATTTTTATAAATATATATGCATTTTGCAAAAATATGAAAGTAATGTCAATCTGATTATCATAATTTGTTGGATTGATGTTTCCAAATACTTCATGATACACTACATTTTTATCATACCATTGTCTCTACGTCTTTGTCAACATTGTTTATAATTAAGTATTGTTGTGATGTAACCCACGAAACAACAACATGTCATGTATAAAAACTTATTTAATTAACATTGATATTTTTTGAATAAGGGATAAAAAAACTAGTCATAAATATAGTAAACTTGCCCATTTTGCTTTTCATGTTCAGGATTATGTACTAGCGAGCCGATTTTTTTAATATTTAATTACTCATATATATATTTTTCTCGTGGGGCTGACGAGGGTGTGGTACCGCATTGAGAAGCTAACAGTCAAATCTCCCACCGCCTCATCGAAACCCTAACCCTAGACACCGCGCCCGAGTCAGTCTATTCGTTAGGGAAGCACATTGAATCTTCAGGTACTCCAAATGAAATTTTGAAAGTTGGGGTTTTTATTTTGAAACGTGACATAGTTGAGTATAGTCAACTGTCATTACCATTCTCTTAAATACTTGTTTGAATTATATGATATTGATGTACTGTTTAGACCTATTTCTAGCGAGTTTTTAGTCTCGTATTTGCCCCGATTGAATCAGAAATATTGTAATGTCGTTGAAGTGGGACGCAACCTTTAATCATATATAAAGTACACGTCAATAGATAGCGGACTGTTGTATTGTATGTAGATCGCGTTTTCATGACTGTATACGATACGCTACCATTAACTAGTCAAGAGAAATGATCTCTCCTAACTCAAAATTTTGGGTGTCGTTCGCTATGAAGCAAAATACTCATGTTTACTCATGGCACAACACAGTCAGATCAATGTCTCGTCGGGTATGATATGTAATACGTTCGACGGGAATAGTGTTTTTTATTTCCCTAGTGAATGTGACAAGGAATTGAAAGTCAACCACTAACTACATTGACAGTCAACGGTTACTAAAAGTCAAACGGAAGAATACAGAAAAGTCAAACAGTTTCAGTCTAAATTAGACCCTATACATATACAGAAAAACCAATACTATCTTGTGCCAAACTTCAAGCACTCTGCAATATTCATTGATGAATTCAAAACACCTCAATAGTCAATAGCAGCTTTCAAGGCTCAACAATTGAATCTTCTTCCTTGTCGAATCTTGCTCGTTTCGTCGGTTGATCGCTCGTTTCACCATCATCCTCAGTGTTTTGCATTACGGGCGCTTCTTGCTTGCTGCATATGTCACCCTTGCTTTCTCCTAGCGCGGCATTGCCATTACCTTGCTCGGGATCTTCCACCGAGGCTCGGGATTTGTCGGTTGTTGCGGGCGAAGAGGTCTTGAGCTTGTCGTCCCCCATCGTTGTTCTTTGTTTCTCGAACATCATTTGGAGGTGTCTCCCTTGTTCTTCTATTCTTAGCTGTAAATTTCTCTGAATCTGCATTAACAAATGAACTACGGGATCACCCACATGGCGGAAGGAGGTCGGGTTTTGACATTTAGCGCTCATTTTTGTCAGAAGTTTTCATTTCATAGCATGCACTAGCCCGTGTACAGTGTTCTGAAACTCCAGAGTTCTCACTTCAGGTTATCGAGTTTTAAAACTTGTTCTCAATGGTTCAGTTTTACGAGTTCTCACTCAGTCAACTCGTCAAACCTAGTCAAAATTCTATAATTTGTGTTTTTTTTTAATTTACTAAGTTGTTTTGAAAGTGTCATATTTTACTATATATATAACAAGTTTTGTCGATTTCTCCCCAAGTTCTCAGAACTCCTTATTTTTGGCCTCACCCGAGTTCCCCCCAAATCCCGAGTTTTAAAACCTTACCCGTGTAATAAACAGAAACTATGAATTTCTATTTTTAAGGTTGATTTTTTACGAAATCACCTACTTTCAATAACTTGCAAAATCACAATGTGACCTCTTTGGCAGAATTAAGTATTCGAAGAACCAGAACGTAAAAATGCTTACCTCGAGTTGTTCATGAAGCTGCTTCTGAACTTCCATCTGCATTCGTAATGCTTCGGTAATTCCCATAGTTCTGTGGCTCAAAAAAGTTTAGTTAAAAGGCCATCCTCCCACTGCTTCAAATTAATCAACTTTAACACGAACGTAGTGATTATAATGCAGAACAGTATTTCTTCTCTGGCTCGAAAACAAAACGAGAAAGGAAACTAGATTTGTACAGGTAAATTATGATGTAGTTATTGAAAAACACTGTCGAGAAACATATAGAACCGACGATGTTTCACTTGACCCTCTATAGACTATGAATACTTCTACGACATTTCTTTTTAAGTTTGCTGCATATATATTCTAGCAGAGGACCGTAATGGATCGAAAAGCTACTTAAACACAATGACAGCCTAATATGTGAAACATGAATAGCCTCCTTAAAAAGAAATGGAAGGCGCAGATGAACGATGAAGGAAATATATATACTTACGTTTTCAAGTCTAGAGATTTTATTTCTTCGATAGGAGTAACCTTTCTCTCTGAAGCTCCTGAAAAAAGGAAAAACAATTTTAATAATGTTATCCAAATAAAGGAGATCGAAAAGGGTGAGTAATGAGTGAAGAGGAAATTACCGTCTCCATCTGAAGACTCCGGTCTGTATCTTGCTGTACGATATTTCTGCCAATTACATATTATTTTCATCAAATTGTAGAATGAATAAGCTTGTTAAAGGAAATAAATTTTTTGGGAAAAGTCATTTACGAACCTGCAGGTGGCTTTTTACATGATAGATGGTCAGGCCTTCGACTTTCATTAGCTTCAAGACACCCTTTGGTGTAGCTCCTGAAAGACAACAATGTAAATCCGGAAACAAGAATTTATGGTTTCGATTTCTTTGGACCAAATAGTACCAAGCTATAAAATATGACTTAAGCAGGTTACACACGTTCACTGCCACCGAGCTTGTTGACAGCGTCCACGAAGGTCTCGTGAAGTTCTGGCGTCCAGCGCATTCGAGCCTTCATTGGTGGAGCAGATGACGATGAGCTAGTAGCAGCACGAATTTCTATCGATGGTCCAGGTTTATGGCTGTGGATATGATTTTGTTGCACCAGGATACTAGAACATGGTTCGATCACCTATAACAATATACAAACTCTATGTTTTATAAGGGCATCGAGATAAATTAAGTTTAACGGAAATATTGGTCATATATAAACTTATCAGACAGAAGCAAGAGTAAAGAATATATGCAGAAGAGTAAAGAATATATGCAGTTCATATATATAACACTGTAAGGCTATAGAATATGGATTTTTAGTTGAGTTTGTATTTTTAAATTTTTATTTACAAAACAATATATTACATCCCATGACTTCGAAGACACTAAGTGAGGTTCTAAAACTTGGGATTGGGGAGAACTCGGCGAGGCAAAAAAAAGTTCTAAGAACTCGAGGACTAATTGGCAAAACTCGTTTTTGTTACATTGGGAAAATTATTATATATAATTCACATAAAAGACAAGAATAACAATATTTAAGAAAAAAAAAGATGCTTTCAAACTTGATAAATTAAAACAAAAGCACAAATTATATATCAGTTTTAAAAGCACATGTAAAAAAAATAAAAGTTTAATTTAACCAACTTTGACTGAGAGTGAAAACTTGGTAAAACTGAACCACCTAGAACAAGTTTCAAAACTCGGTCCAAAACACGACCAACTCGATTTTACCAAGTTTTAGAACACTGACACTGAGTAGGCATATTCACAATACATCTTTTTAGACATTTGATTCACATCTACCAAATTATTCAAAATGAAATTAGGGAGAAACCTGAGTTCTTGAGTCTGCTACATTGACATCAATAAGATCGCTCCAATCTGCGTCCAGAGCATCATCGACCGATATTAACTGATCGGCCCACTCATGCCAGTCAGTCCTCCTTGTATGATCCTCAGGCACCATGATACCGGCGCTGCCTCCTGCATCCCCGTTTTGGACGGCAGCGTCTTCGGGCGGATAATCAATAAAATCCTTAAACGGCTCCGCATACCAGGTGATTTGTTTGTTGTCTTCATTTATCAACGATGCGTCGTGTGCTTCTGAAAGGGGAGAGTGAACTGGAGACGGTGACACTTTATCGCTCGATGTAGTAAATAGCGGAGCTTGGTGGGAATGCCTTTCGTGTTGCAGCACTGACGAGAAACGAGCATCGGCAGACATCTCAGAAGGTGAAGTAAATAATATCCTGTTAAGAAGGCGAGGACACGGGATTTCCCACTTCTGTTCTTCAAGGGTACCCCGCAATTTTATTGTTCTAAAAATCCCCGACTAGTCCGATTAACACAACTGCAAAATCACCAGCAAATCAATTTTAACCAAAGGTAGCGTCAATTATACATAATTCCAGTGTTATAAAAATCTCCGACCAGTCCAATTAACACAATTGCAAAATCACCAGCAAATCAGTTTTAACCAAAGGTAGCGCCAGTTACACATATTTTCAGTGTTCTAAAAATCTCCGACTAGTTCGACTATTAATCCTTAATTTCACAAGCAAAGCAGTTTTAACCAAAGGTAATGTCAATTATACAGCATTCTAGTGTTCTAAAAACCACAACTATTTCAATTAGTCCTTGATTAATCCCCAATTAGTTTGATTAATTATCAATTACCCCCAATTAGTCCCCGGCAGAGTTGTGAAAATCCTGAATTCTCCCAATTTCTCCGCGAAAGCTCGTTAAAATCGAGTTGACTGAGTTTTGGACCAAACTTTGAAGCTCGTTCTCAATAGTTCAATATGACCGAGTTCTTACTCGATCAAAGTTGGTCAAATTTATTTTACACATGCTTCGAAGTGTTCTATAATTTGTACGATGTTTTAACTTATAAAATTGTTTGAAAGTATGTAATTTTTGTCTTTCAAGTGAATTATATATGAATATATGTATATCTAATATTTATTCAATACAAAACGAGCTTTGCCGATTTCTCCCCAAGTTCTCCTTGAGTTCTTAAAACTCCTTAATTTTTGTCTCACCGAGTTCTCCTCAATTCCGAGTTTTAGAACCTTAGTCCCCAGAGGCCCTATCTGCCCGACTAGTGCCTAGCGCCTAGTATTTTTTAGAACACTTTTAACTCTCAGTATAACTCAAATCGTTATAAAACCAACACAACAACAACCCTCAATCATCTAGCTCCACTCGTCCCTAATCTCAACTCCATACTCAAAAATAACATGGAGCCACCATCTCAATACAATTCTAAGAATCACAAACACACAAAGTAACAATACACAACACCAAAAACCAAAGTCAAAGCCATAATGCACCAGAAAATCAGTTTTAACCGAAGGTAGTGCCACTTACACATAATTCCAGTGTTCTAAAACCCACCGACTAATCTGATTAACACACAATGCAAAATCACCAGCAAATCAATTTTAACCAAAGGTAGTGCCAGTTACACATAATTCTAGTGTTCTAAAAACCTCCGACTAATCTGATTAACCCAAATGCAATTTCACCAGCAAATCAATTTTGACCAAAGGTAGTGCCAGTTACACATAATTCTAGTGTTCTTAAAGTCCCCGACTATACCAATTAGTCCCAAATGAATCCCTGATTAGTTCGATTAATTCCCAATTAACCCCTGATTTGTCTTCAAAGGCCATGTCTGCCCGACTAGCGTCTAGCGCCTAGCATTTTTTAGAACACTCGTTAACTCTCACTATAACTCAAATCGTTACGAAATCCACCCAACAGCCCTCAATCGTCTAGCTCCACTCATCCCAAATCTCACCTCCATGCTCAAAAAACATAGAGCCACCATCGCAATAAAACTCTATGAATCACAAACACACAAAGTAACAACAAACAACACCAAAAACCAAAGTCAACCCCATAATGCAACAGAAAATCACATATCAGATTCATCTTCATATCCATATAAACGCAACCCAGTTCACATTAAACACCAACCAACACAGACCAACTCTAAACTTCACCACAAACACACAAAAGTCAAAACAACTACCTGGAACACCCAAAGAGCAAGCAACACAATCTGAGCCAAAAAAAAATCAGCTTCACCTTCAGCAAATTCAGACCCAACCCAGCTCAGATTCGAACCAAACAACATCAAAACCAAGCAGAATCACTCAAATCGAAGAACACAAACAATACCCAACCGGGTCATGCACAATCTGAAACAAAACAGCAAATACTGTGACATTGAACATCAAATTCGAAATGGGTACGTCCAAATCATACCTGGAACCGGAACAGAAACTGAAATTGACCCCAGAAATGAACGATAAAATCCTCCGATCGAAGATTGTGATTGGCACTGTACGGCTCTGACGCGAAACAGTCGAATTTCGCACGAAATCGAAAATCGTGTTTAATTTGGCTTTCGCTTTTCTTGTACCGTTGAAATCACCGGGACCAATTCATTTCTCTCTCCTTATCGTCTCCACAACCGCCGATCTCTTCCGATTCAATGTGATTGGAGATTGATGAAAGACCAACGGTGGTGATGTAATCAATGTAGTGGATTACTGTGGGTGGGTTGTGTAGCTGATTACGAAGATGCGATGGTATATAAGTATAAAACTAAAAAATTCCATGAGGCCCACGCTCGTAATAATTATAAATATTATATTGTTTTGGGAATATTCTATTGTTTTATTTTATATTATTATAGTGATTCATTTATTGGCCCAATCAATACACGAAATGATTGTGAAAGGCCCAACATGTCATTTAAATTACGTACTTTAATATTATGAAATGAATTTTTAATTATAGTTTTCTTGGTTGATATTTAAAATTTCACATGTAAATTATTTGACTTATTTGTAAATGTAATTTCTTAAATTGTGAATAATTATTTTTTGATACGTATATATAGTCGTTATGTTTTCAGTTAAGGTGTTCATTTTGTATCGAAAATCATTCTCAAATAAAGAATAGTTCAGTAATTAAAAATTTTAGTAAATCGATTACTTAAAATATGATTTTTATAAACTACAACTGACGATTAATAAAAATACCTAACATAAATTATATATAACTATTGAGTATAACTTTTAATTTTGTATATATATTTAGCTTTATTGCATGAAAATTCAAAAATCATTATACTTCAAAACTAATTGAACTCATGAATTAGGCCCAAAACAAAGGCTCTTCATGTTACGGCTCGATCTAGTTCTAACAAAAAAATATTCGATTATTGTGTTAATTATAACCGACATAAATCTCTTTACGGTCTCAAATATAATAATGTAATATTAAGAATTGATAACTCCGACTCAGCTCAATTATTAATCCAACTATTCGAATAACCTAATAACTAAAATTTATAATAATTTTTTATTTTTATGTTTATCAGAAAAAATATATATATATATATTAAAATTCTACGGTTTGAGAGTAATGACTAAAATAGCTCAATGCTCAAAAAAAATTAACGGTACATGTTCAATTCTAATCTTCCCTAAATTACAAAACAACCTCTCCCTCTCTTCTTTTCCTCGATTTCTCCTTGTCGGTCTCTGCGGCGGTCAACAGGCGGTGACGGGCACAACGCCGCCTCTGACCGCCGCGTAACCTCGCATTTTGATCACAATTTCGCTAATCAAAATCAAGCGTGAAACGTAACGATGAGGTTCACCGTTCCGTTCCAGTTGATAGAGATTAGCGTGATCTCCGCTCAAGATCTTGCGCCTGTCTCGCGGTCCATGAAGACCTACGCGATTGTGTGGGTTCACCCGAACCAAAAGATGACCACGCGCGTGGACCAGGTCGGCGGGTGCAACCCTAATTGGAACGAGAAGTTCGTGTTTCGCGTTGACAACGACTTTTTGGAATCCGATGCCTCTGCTATCATGGTAGAAATATACAGCGTCGCGTGCCTCAAGAAGGACACGCGCGTGGGGAATGTCAGAGTGTTGATCTCTGATATTCTCAGTTCGTCTGTTCAGAACGACAGGTCATCGTCTGATACGCAGTTTGTCGCGCTCCAGGTCCGCCGCCCCTCTGGCAGGCCCCAGGGGATCCTCAACCTCGTCGTCACCATCGTGGACAACACGCTCCGCAGCATGCCGCTCTACATAGAACCCGCTCCCTACCAAGGCCATAAACCCGACCCGAAACCTGAAATGGGTCCCAGGGTGGAACTGAGGCGAACGAACAACGACGTGACCGACCTTACCACTGACCCACAACAGAAGGCCTCGTCGGTCATCAACCATAGGTCGATGGTCGGAGCCCCGAAAACTAAAGGCGGGTCGGTGGTCGGGGCTCCGAAAACAAAAGGCGGGTCAATGGTCTCAGAAATTGGCCCGTCTGCCTCGGTGGTGGCCGCGGCGATATCGAAAGGGGTTTATCCGATCCACCCAGCTCCGGCGAACACCCACCGCCAAAACGACATAGGGAGCTTAATTCTCCACAATTGGACCGGAAAAGACACTGTAGCAGAGGGATTGAAGGCGAAAATCGAGCGGTGGCGGACGGAATTCCCTCCGGTCCACGATCACCAGAAAGAACTCGAAACCCAAAAAAAGACGAGACGAGCGCATCGCCAACGGCGAACTGTAGCCGCCGGCAACGGGATTTTCTCGTGCTTCGGGAACGCGTACGGGATCGAGTTCTCGATCACGTGCGGAGGGAATCGCTCCAAAAAGAGAATAGGTAGAGCGAATCAGCGAACACTTATAGCGAATCATACATTTGAAGACAAACAAAAAATATGAGACAAGAACCTAAGACAAGAAGGATCGGAGTGTCTTTCATTTTTGAAAATTTTATTACCGTTAGGATTTGTTTTGATAAATTTTTGCGTAATTGTTACGTTACATGAATTAGGGTTTGTGTATTTTTATGTGATCGACAGAGGCTATGAGAAAAATGAGAGATGATGTTTTTTTATCTCCTCCCTTTTTATGTATTTATTTATTAATTGAAGTATATACATGTATTTTTGGATTTTACCAATTTCTAGATTGTCTATTTAATCTTTTATTATTTTAAACTCCTTACAAAAATTAACTCAACCAGATAAATTAATTGGGTAATTAATTTTTAAAAGAATGAGGTGGTTTATTATTTACGGTAAATTGAAAAAAAAATTATTGTTTAACCATTTCAACTTTGAAAATTTTAATAATTGTAATTTTGCGATCCTCGTCCCCAGACGGGTCAGATAGGAAATAGTTGATCCCGTCAAATTCAGAACATATGACTAACAAACAATGTCCTAAAAATCTCCGACTAATTCTTTATTAATCTCTGATTAGTCCCAAGAGGCCCTCTCCGCCCAACTAGCACGTATTGTTATAACACTGTTAACAACTTAAGTTTTGCATTATAAAGGAAAATCATCAATCTATGCATGTAAGATCCATCTACATTTGTCCACATTCACAGTTCAAATTCTACAAACCATGAAAACCCTAGAAATGAATCAACATCTAGAAAACGCCTCATCGCTGGTTTTTCAAGTTATCAATGCCAGATTGTTTGAGTATGTTACCTAAGCTCTGTGCCCATTCATCGATCGTCGCATTTCGTGTAGCATTTCACTTATGCAGCACACTCTTCTTCGCGACCTTCGGCTTCTTCTGAGTATAGTTCTGCCAAAGCAATCACAAAGTATCCATATAACGACCCGACAAGAATAGAAAGAAACCGTTCGTTGCAAGAATGAGAGGAAGCGCACCTTTTGCCTCTCGAGGGCCTCAACGTCGGTTCTTTCCTTCCAGTTGCTCTTGCGGAGCTTGATTGGCCGATTCCCGACATACTTGCCTGAGGTTAACATTTTCAACATTACTATCGATTAAAAACGGCATTGACATCCCATAAACCGATTTCACAAAGGGACTACCCAAATTTTTGCCAATCACCGATTTTGAAAATAACAGTCGGTTAAAGATGTATTTCTGTTACCGATCAATTGCAAATTCGTTATATTTTCATCTTAGAAGTAGAAACTTTAATTCTTGTCATACAAATCACCTTATAATGGGCCCACCAGGGTTGGCCCAGTGATCAAGTGAGCATCTTATCTCATAAGAGGTCAGAGGTTCAAATCCTAATGGGTACCTGCTTCAAGCAGGTGGGGAGGGGCAGAAGTGGAATTTTCTTTAATGTATTTGTAATCCTAAAATACAGGCGTTTTTTTTTATATAAAACACCTTTTAATGGCAAACCAATTCTACCAATCATGTAAAATAGTTTGGAGGAAACAAGCATGCAGATTGCAGACACACACGACTTAGATGTGCCTAAACTCAGAAATCAGAATATAATCTAAAGGTCAAAACTATTTTATTTTTTCCTTAAAGCAATAACACATGCATAGAATGTGGTCCTATATTCAGTATGTATATATAGGTTCATTGCTATGATTGTAAAAGGAGGAGAAAAGCAAATACGTAGAAACCACTCACCGTTCATTTCTTTTAGAGCTCCTGCAAGATCGGATGGATTGGCAAAGCTAACAAATCCATATCCCTTGGTTTTTCCTGTTCGCTTATCTCTGACAACCTAAAAACGAAAAAAATTTATTAAAAAAATGAAAGAGAGAGAAGAGTGGACACGTTCAAATTCTTGGTCCATTCACGAGATGAATATTTATAGTTCTATGATATAGCTGAAAATGCATACAAAATTGCATTCCAAAGAAGCCAACAAATGGAATCGATCAACCATTGTAACGTTAATGTGCTACATATCTAACCATTGTGTATATGATTGATTAACATGCCTTTTAACCTTTAAAAACACAGAAATTGTTATGCTTTGAACTGTTGAAAGAAAGATCCAAAGAGAGAATGCAAAAGTTCAAAGACAATGCAACACAAAAAAGAGAGAGAACGGTGGAAATAGCTTACCCGTGCCATGTTAAAGGAGGGAAATCGTGAAAATGCTTTCGTAAGAACATCATCATTCACTTCATTACCGAGATCGCCACAAAATATGCGAAAATCATCTGAATTAACCACATGAAAGAAATAAGACCATGCAAACAGCGGAATAGGAAAAGCACAAACTCAATATAACCATCAAAACAAAAACGTCAATAGAAGTGTTTGTACAATGGGAACTGCTGCGAAGAGATTGAGGAGAAATTCATATTTTAGAATCAAAGCATTTTCAAATTCAAATAACTCATTCCATTTCCATCAATAGTGTCCCACGACCACCAAATAAAGTTCAAATAATTAAAAAACAAAGACTTCTTGTTCTGAAATTGTAATAAAGTCAAACTGAGAAAAGCTGAAAAGGAAAAGACAGATTAGAATATCTTACTTTCCGGCCACTCCGCGAGTGTTGGATCCTCCCAACTTTGTCCGGCAGCTTTACGAGGTATAGCTTTCTTTCTAGTTTCTGCTTTGTGCTCGGTCTCACTGCTCGCAAGAGCAGCTTTTACGCTCTCAAGAGCTTCGGGTGTAATCGTCTGAGCATCCCTTTGAAACAATTGTTGGGCCTGTGATGCAAATCACTAAGTCATAAACTCAAGGCCTTGAAAAGTGTACACACTCAGACACAACTGATAATATGGTGACAAAAAAACGAGAAAAACACACTCTACAAGATCATGCCCAAAACTTCATAAATACTCCTACTTTATGTACCCTATAGCTCACTTGAAATGACTATATCCAATAACCAGTGCTCTAAGAATTCCCTAATCGCTCGAGTAATCCCCTACTAATCCCCGATTAGTCCCCAAATGCCCTATCAAACCAACTAGTGCCTAGTGATTTTTTAGAACATTTCCGATAACTAGCATATATACTATCATATAATAAGTTTCATAAACTATAAACATCATTCATGACAGAGAGAAAAGTTAAACACGGTCAATCCAAAAGAACTAACAAGCACTAAACAACATTTCAGCTAACCTAAACTCTAAGAACACAACAGCCAATAAAACCCAAAAAAACTCACTCAAACCATCAAAATTGAATTCATCACAGTAGAACACAAATGTCCAGCTACACAAACAAGCCATGTGCCAAAATAAACAACATTTCAGCTAACCTAATTACCATGAACACAGCAATAACCAACAAAACCCCAAAAAAAACTCACTCAAACCCATCAAAACCAAAATTCATCACTACAAAACACAAATTCCCAACAACCCAAATCAACCCACAAGCCAAAACCCCCTCTTTTCTCCTCCCCACCCCACAATTCCCCACACAAACCCACAATCAGACCACAACCCCACGAACCCAGAAACACAAAACGCAAAACAGCCACAGACCCACATCAATCGAGCAACGAACAAAACACCACAGACCTGCTGGAATTGGGGGTAGGAGTAAACGCCCGGCACCGGAGCTGGGTAGAGGGGAGCGGCGGCGATGGGCGGCGGAGGAGCGGCGGTGGGGTAGTCCGATTGCTGGAGGTGGAAGGGCATAGGGAAGTAGGAGGCGTTCGAGTAAGAGAATTGGGAAGAGGTTGATGATGAAGAAGAAGGAGCCGATGGTCCTGTAGAAGACGGAATCGACATTGGGAAGGTCTCTGATTTGGGGCACAACAGAGAGGGCTTTTGGTGAGAAGTGTTAAGCTAAGAATCAGAATTCAGACCCAAATGTTTTTTTTTATTATTTTGCTTGATCGGGAAAGTTATGTTTTTGGTGTCAAATTTAAAATATTTTATTTTATTCTCTATAAAAATAACAGGAATATCGAATATTGTATTTTTAATTTACTGAAATTAAAAATCTTATTTTGATAAACAAGAATTTAAAAAGCATGAATGAGATGATTTTGAATATTTTCAATTTTTGATTATAATTCACAAAAATCCATCTGATAAAATCATTAATCATAATCTAAAATCACCATGAATTCATAAAAAGAACACCGTAAACAAGTTATGTTTTTGATAAACTGCTCGAACTTATTTCGTTAAAATATTTTATATGGTATTTTATAATCGAGTTTGAACTTAAAAACATACTTATTTTATTACACAAGTCAAAACTCAAAGTTTATTTTTTCACGTTTCGATATACAACTTCAAATTTAGAATATTTTATCATTCTTTGAGTCATTTCGTTTAGGATTCAACTAATTATACATTTTTCCGAACCCAAGTTGAACACTTATTTTTCGAGTCGAGCAATGACAAATCTAGACTCATTCAACTTGTTCATGCCCTTACTCAAAGGTCTAAGAAAACAAGAGTTTACAGTATTACAGCCACACATGAACTAGTTTCTATGTTCTCTTAAACATAAATGCATCAAAACCATAGTCTTCAAAACTGAACAATGAGGCAAATCCACAAGTCAAAAACAAATTACATAACAGAGTGAATCAAAACTAGTAGAAAGTCTTCAAAGTACAGTTCCTCAAAATCTAGTAACAGTTACATTCATACACATGCCTGGTTCTGATACTTGCATTTCAACAGAACTAAACAAAAATCATGTGAAAAAAAAGAAACAAGAACCTGAAAGCTCATGACAGTTTCAAGCATCAAGATAAGCTTTTTCTCCAGAAAATGGTTCTTCAGAGGTCATCACCAGTTTCTTTACCAGCAGACTCATCATCCATAACAGTCACATTACTCTCAACTATCGGTTCGTCAACATCAGCAGAGACCTTCGGCGCATCCCCATTTACAGAACTCTCGTCTTTGGTCATCTCTTCGGTACCCTCTTCGTTTACGGTCAAGGACTCGTCTGCATCAGTTGATTCCGGAGCAGTAGGCGGTACCTCCTCATGGATAGTATCGTCTTTTACGACGTCATTGGACTCGCCTGCATCGGTTGGTTCCGACATTTTGTTGCCATCGGCAGAATCTTGAGTTGCATCACCATCGACGTCCATGGTGCTGTGAATGGTGTCGTTCGCTGCGGCCTTGGCTAACT
Organism: Geranium rotundifolium; assembly: GCA_963920655.1. Lineage (NCBI taxonomy): Eukaryota > Viridiplantae > Streptophyta > Magnoliopsida > Geraniales > Geraniaceae > Geranium > Geranium rotundifolium. The sequence continues at coordinate 37,376,320 of OY987317.1, forward strand.
CGATGGCGCGGTTCTCTTCTTCGATCTTGATTTTTTCTTCCTTTTCCAGCCTTTCCCTAGACTCGTCTACCAGGTGTTGCACCCTTTCTAGCTCGGCTATGAAAACCCCGTATCTCTTCTGTAGCGTGCTCTCGAGCTCTTTCTGCTTCTGAACTTCCTCCCACAGACCGTTTATCCTGTGCGATGCTGCTGATTTTTCTTGCTTTTGTAAAGCTCGGAAGCACTCGAGTTCAGTTCTAGCAGTGTCCATCTGCTTGTAGGTCGCCTCAATTTGGGACCAGAGCTTCTTAGCCCGTTCCTGTCCATTCAAATGTATGTATACATGAATAAATACCATATGTGAGCTAGATTTAGAACACGCTACCTAAAAACAAACTAACATTTGCAAACCATAGGAGAATCTATTACTTCAACTCAAGGTTCTAAAAAACGCTAGGTGCTAGTCGGGCGGATGGGGACTCTGGGGATTAATCGGATTTGAATTTCTCTATTTTTTAAAAATAATTTATTATATATACACAATTTAAATATGAATGATAATATTTTAATGATAAACATACAGCTAGCATTGAAGATCCAGCAATTATTTCACAACATACCTCGTAACCTCGTGTGAGGACCGCAATCCGATGTTCGAGTTTCATTGCCTTGTGAGCATCATCTTCCATTCTTTTCTTGACATTCTCAAATTCATTCTGCAATGCTGCGAGTTTCTCTATATTGCCGGCTACGCTAGATAGGCCATACGCATTGCGAGTCGGGAAATACATTAGGTCATTTAAGGACGTTTTGTGTGCCTCTGCAAATTCATCAAGGGTTTCACTTTCATGTCCCATAGCTACACGGAGGAACTGAGCTTCTTCCTTTATCAATTCGCCGGCCTGTAAAGAAGAATGTTCTCATTTAACAGGTTGCACAAAGACGCCAAACATGCTTGCAAATTTTACCTCCATGCACAGGGATTGATAATTAATACATAAGCAAACACATAATAAATAGGCAAGGGGCATAATTTGTAGGGGCAAACTCAAGATATAAGGTCATCAACCATATTATGACGTAACCAAAGTCAAAGTACAACAACAGAAGCTGTACGTGTAAATCACAAAAGATATCACTGCCTAAATAAGAAAATACTAAGATATGTCTGCTAAAAAGCCCAATAACGAGTGTTAGAAACATATTTTTCCCTGGCATCTCTTGGCACTGACAAAATGTGTATTCCAATTAGGTAGGCAAATGAAAAAAGTGCATCGAAGGCCCCAAGTCCATGTCATATAAGGTAATCAACCAAATCAAGGAGCTAAATCTAGAGAAAACCAAAAATATAATAAGTAAAAATATCAACACTAACACTATAAACACAGAGATGTTCAATAGCAATGAGTCAACGGCACTCCTTAACTGATTGATTATGCAGCAATACAATTATAAAGATTAATCACTATTGATTCTAAGCTAACTATTACCATACAATATTCCCTCGTTTTCATAATAACCACCCCAACCATGTAAAGAATGTGATAAAACAACTAAACTTAATCAGTCTCAAGAAAATATTACATGGCTTATTCCAATGCTTGACATGATATCTGTGAAGAGGTAGAGCTACATTAGCAAAGGTTGACATTAAGCCCAACTTGTCTTATCACAATCACACCATGTCAACTGATTAGAATGAATCAATGAACAATGTAAGCAAACACCAAAGCTATTTATCCAACCCTTCCTAACAAACCTTTTTGCTGAACATATATTATCTCACCATGAATACTCCCACTCTCCATACATGCAAATGGTTATAGTTTAATAGGTCACGACCAACAAAATATTATACTCAATGAGTAGTATTAGGACTCTTCTCACATAACCAACATGATAAGTCTCTCTGCCGACTCTTTCAAGCAATCAACTACCAAACTCAAAAGATATGTTATTGAGTAGTGACTCCCTGCTTCATCCACCCAATCAATACCCTACGCTATAAATCTTTCAGTTATAGCATTCACATGCATACAAATGCTCTCGCTAAAAAGGAAGTAAAAGAAACAAAGAGAGCTTTCAGATGAAGCTTATAAGAACTCAGATATCACAAACCAAATCTGTTACACTGGAATGAACTTGCTCTTTCTAAATTAACCTAGACTCAGGCTATAATGGCAACAAATGACACATCTAAGTATTTTAAGAAATTTTATTTCAGCCCAGGAGACCACTAACTATAATTATAAGAGCAACAAAAAACTAGAACCGGATGAAACTTTGCAAATCTTCCTAGTCCAGCAATTTGAAATGTATATTGCTAATGATAAGTGATCTCAGATAGCCAAACAAGTCAATTATGAAAACAAGAAAAAACTATGGCAATCGATAAAAAGTAAAAACATACCTCTTTCATCTCGTCTTCGTCAAAATCTTCAATCATAGGTACAGCAGTAGCCGATCCATTTGCAGTTCGCTTGGAACCCTTCTTTTTCTCCTTGTTTACTTTTTCATCAAGGGGATATTTTGCATTATCATGCTCTAGCAAGGCCAGAAGCTCCTTTCTAATTGTTTCATCAGCCTGCTCAATCGTAGTGGGAGGAACAAAGGAACTCTTGTCTCCGTCAGCTCTTATCAATGAATTTCTAATTAGTTCCAATGAAGCAGAAGGAGGTCTAGGGAGCTCTCTTTGCAGTACTTTTGATCTCTTCTTAAGCAATGCCTGCTGTCTTGCTTCTTCCTCCGCCTTTTGTCTAGTTATCATATCAGACATATCTTCTTCAATTTTCTCTTCCGGTTCCTCACCATCTTCTGGGACAGGTTGTATAACTATCTGATATTCATTCTTGGGCTGTGGAAGATTACCTAGACCGGCACGTAAATTTCTTTTCAATTCTGTTTGTCTACGTTGCTCAAGCTTTGCGCTGTCATGCACATCCATTTCTTCGTTAATATGAAGCTCATCTCTGATGGGGGTTCCTTTCGGTGTCATGCTGAAGGAATACCCATCTCTTGATGGTGTCATGCCGATTCTAGGAGTTAGACCAGCAGCTCCAGGAGTTGCAGATGGAGTGAGCATAGGATTGGGTGTCTGAATCTCCCTTTTCTTAGGAGTGACTCCCGAAAAATCTGAAGGATGCAGCTCTGGATTGTCCCCTCCTAACAATGGTGTTTGCGACTCTCTCAACCTCGCCAGGTTTTCTGCCTCCATCATGATAGCGTCCCCTTTTCCCGCTGGAGTTCTCTGTGGAGTGCGCAAAGGTGTCATGCCTTGCCGTGGCGTCTGGGAGTAATTGGCAAGAAGAGCTCGCGTTGCACCGCTACCTTCTCCAAGATCCTCGTTCCCGGTAAGAAGATCACTCGCATAACCAATTCTTGCAATTTCCTCCAACTCATGATCTGAGATTTGAGGTGCGGGAAGCATAAGTTTTGACCTCTTCCTTACAGCCTCGGGATCATTGAGCTTGTTTGCTTGCAAAATAGCCGATGGGGCATCCTGTCTTTCTGCAATCTTATTCTTCGCAATGTCTTGCTTTCTCAGTTGTGCTTCCACATCAGACCTTCGTTTACCTTCAATTTCTTCCACCGTGGTTGGGAAATGAGGCTGTTCGACGGGTCTATCTTCATCAGCAATGTCATAAAAGCCTGGAGGAGGCTTCTTCTCAAAAGGAATCTCAGCATTATAGTCTATGCCCTTTCTCTTCCTCTTCCGGTTCCTATTATCAATTCCAGCAGCCTTTAGCTCTCTCCTTTTCTGTAAAGAAGCAAGCCTCCTAGCCTCTTCAAGCTGTTTCTCCCTAGCTTTCCTCTTTGCCTTCTTACCCCTAGTGTTGGCTAACCGAGCTCTTGCTTCAGAAAGCATCTCCTTCTCGTCCTCATCCATGTCAACGGGATCCGGACGTGCAGGCTTTGATTCTGGATTCGGGTCAATCTCACCCGGACGCAGCTTACGCGGGTCATCACCCGGTTCATAATTCTCGTCTTTAGCGCACGCCGCATCGAGGAGCTTCTCGTACCGCTCAAGGCACTGGGACGGGGTACGGCCAACAATCGGGGCAATCGTTCTCCACTGGGTAGGCATGAGTTTAGCAAGATGCAGCAGTTTCTCATCTTCTTCCCTTGTCCACTCAGTCTGTAACCAAATTAAAATCAGAAAAAACACCATGAATCCATGAGAAATCGAAATCGAAATCAAGTCAATTCTTAAAACCCAAAAATCCACTAAACTAATTCCAACAAGAGCTCAACTCTCCATTTCCAAATTTCTATTCAAAAGAACCAAAACCCAGAAATTAACCGTTGCATTCCCACTAATTATCAACTCAGGAAGCTAAAAAAATCGATTTTTTACAGCTCAAAACTACAGAACAAGAACAGTACCTTCTTGATGGAGGGATCGAGCCACTCGTACCAGCGAGCCTTGCACTGCTTCGCCGATTTGCGGACGAGCAGCGACGAGATACGAGCCCACTGGTTCTTCCCATACTTCATCACCGCCGCTTTCAGGATCTCATCCTCCGTGTTCTTCCACACCCCTCCCTTTATCATAATCCTCATCTTTACGGCTCCTTGATTACACCTCGAGCTCGATTTCTTCTGTTCCCGAGCTCAAATCTCTGGGATTTAGAGCGATTCCTGACCTCAAATCTCTGGGATTTCGAGCGGGTCTAGATACATGTATGGGAAATTAGGGTTTTGAGAGTGAGAAAATAGGTAAAGGAGAAGTTAGGTTAAGAAGATTTGAGGAAGAGGAAGGAGGAGACGACGAAGAACAGACTCGCGACTCTGCAGCCTAATAGATTTGGGCCAACCAAAAGAAAAGCCCATGATAAAATTTAACAAAATCCGAACCGACCGGTAACCGATAAACCCGCCCCATCAGAATGGGTGAAATCCAAATTTTTACGGGCTCGGGTTTTTTTAACGGACTTTTTAGCTAGTGCGGATTGACCAATACCAATACAATTTCGACCCGCACCCGTAAGAATTTTAAAAAATAATCATTTATATGTTAATAATATATATAATGTAATTTATATATTTTTTAACAGAAAAGTGAAAATTTTAATTGTCCACTCGTATAAAAGCCTAAATTAATATAATATATACACCATTTATCTATATTAATTTTTTTGCTTGTAGTGTAAAAAAACTATTGATTATATTCATATTTGAATTTTTGGGTCGGGTTCCTAACGGGTTTTTTGCAGGCGGGGCACACGTTCAAATTTAGCGGGAGCGAATTTGGCGAAATCCAGCCCAAACCCAACTTGTTGTGGAGTGTATCAAAATAAAAGGTGTGTTACATGTGAAATAGCTTAAATTCAAAAATTAATCATGATATTTAAATTAATCAATGCAAATAACTCCTTATATTAGTTTAAATATACGGAGCGCCATCGAAAATGACACGATATAGCTCAGGAATGCAAATTATAACAACCAAGACATTTAATTCAACACATACATATATTTATGCAAATTGAACAATATTGTCTGTGAACACATCTCTTTCTTAAACTTGCCGGGACAAGTTTGGTTTCATCTTATAACCCAATCCTCACGAGGCTGAGGCAGAGTAATGGCCTGGCCGTTGACATTGTCACTGCAATAGTCAACTTCCCAAATGTCGTAAAAGTCAACTGTTCGGACTTCCCGAGCAAGAGAGCAGCAGCAGCAGCAGCAACAACTCCACCTAGCGCAATCTGCAATCCAAGAGGGCTTTTCCTGTCCAGCGAAGAGCCTTCTCAACAGTCTCGTTCTCAATATTGATCGCTGCTGAGGTGAAGATCACGGGAGGAGCAATGCAGTATAGCAGAAACATACTTGTTCCCATATCCGAGCCTCTCCATATTCACCCGAAAGGCAAGAACTGAAGAAAATTGAACGGTATGCAACAACAATATCATCACAAACGTTTAGCACCTTGCCCCTCCATTTTGGCGAGCGCTCAACGAATTTCTCTCCATTTTTCAGTGCAAATGCATACCTTTTCTCCGGTAGCCTCTCGCCAATCCAAGAGGGCTTTTCCTGGCGTAGGTGCTTGAAACTGCGCCAGAAGCGACTGCGATCAATATGCACAGACCTTGGACTATGATAGGCCTTTCGGGTTTCTTAAATCCCACGTTGAGGCCAGACACGGCATACTGAGAAAAGTGGCTAATGTGAAGCGAGGCGATAAGGACTGCCATGTGGAACCTCTCATTGGGTTTCCAAGTGCCTTTTTTGCTGTATGTTTCCCTGAGTACAGCGATGCCCTTCGGGTTCCATCTCCATAGAAGTACAATGAGGTGGATCCGGGTAGGATGGTGATACAAGCACATTAGAGTGAAAAGGGCGGTGGCGATCTGATTACACGCCTCGATCCAACCATCTCTCTCGGACTTCTTCGTTATGACACTATTTAACGTCCCTATCATCACAGTGAACAGAATTAGCAATGGCACAGCGACAGAAACCGACCATATGAGCCTGACCAGGTTCAGAGGGTTCTTCATCCATGTTTTGAGCTTTTCCCATGAACTTGGAGGCCGACTTCTTGCAGGATTTTCCTCGCCAAGTAGTTACTTTCGCGATGACGAGATGTTGAGTTCAATATTCTCAAGGGGGTAGACAGCATCAGGAGTCACTTAAAGAATTTCAGATTCGTAATTAGCTCCAACCATCCTATTGTGGAATTTGAGATTCCTTCAGTTTCTCACAATCCAAAAGTCTTGAACTTCAAAGTCACGCGTGTAAGGCTTTTTCTATAAATCTGGTGATCCTTCACTAAAAAGACATGACAATTTATCAGTTCATGCACATTGTATGACAGAGAACCCTACAAAGTACTGCGAAAATTCTTGATTTGTATCTGCTCAAATGAAATAACTAACAGAATCCACAAACAAACCCGTAAATTAACTAGTAAATTAACTAATATCAGCGATTTGGAATCAAATGGCAAATTTATTTGGAAACCAGTTTATATAATTAAGTAAAACCTCACTTTCTTTCTATTCTCTTAAATGATGAATTGGAAAGAAATATACTATCTGTTGAAACTAAACTGAAAATATATACATCATGAATTGCATACATTTTAAAATTAAAATAAAAACTAAACTCACTTTTCTATTTATCCAATACCCATACAATTCATTCATATACATTTTTCATTAGAAAGAAGATGAGCACAAGTGAGAACTGTATTAGTAGTTTACAGGGAAACATAATTATTTGCTTCCTCTTCCGCTTGCTATTAACAAGAAGATAAATTTCACCAACTAATAATATATAAATTAAATAAAAACTACAAAATTGCAACTGAAATCATGCAAGGCCTACCTTCTTGTACATGAGATGAGGGATTGATGGTATATGCACAATATCAAGAAAGTATGTCAATGGCATAAAACCAATTTGGTATTCCATGTTCTCGGATAATATCTAAATTGAACAATTGCAGACCCTACATTTAACAAACAGTATACTTATTATTATACTATCACATTCACGCATCTGCAAAACCAGAAAAATTAGCTACCATTCGGCGGCAAAGTTCCTTACGTAAATGTAAGGAACTTCAGTTCCTGGCAAAACTACATATAAAATTCATCAAATAGAACAAACAAATTACCGTAACAGTTGGACAACTTCAGTTCAGCAACACCCTGGAGCATAGATTGGTGATTACATAAATGTCGCGTGGCATTTGGTGGATCAAGAACAGTGCCTCGTGGATGGATTTGCCAATAATCCTAAAATGAAAAGCATGTAGGTGTAAGGATATTTGAAAATAGTTCCACGTGATTAGCATAAGGATCAATTTTGATATGGTATGAGTCAAGAAACATCCCACACTAGCGGATAATCAATACCATGCAATTCACAACAGATCACACTTTACCTGTGCCCCATAATTTCCCTAAGGGATAATGACACTTTGTTACACCTAACTACATCGAAATGACACTTTCATACCTTAACTATTGTAGTCTCTTTTTTAGTACTCTGACAATTTTTTTGTGACAAACTATCTCTAAAATGCCTAAAATACCTAAACTACCCTTGGTTTAAGAAATCAAAAATTGAATTAATTCAATTTCGTTTATCTTTTGTTCAATTTGGTTTATATTTAAGATGCAATTACAATTATGCTCTCAAATCTAAAATTAAATTTGAACCATTTCAAATCCGGTTTGATAAATCAAATTGGACCAATTTTATTCAAATTTCTTAAACAGGGGTATTTTAGTCATTTTAGCGTAGGTTGTCACTAAACATATGTCAGGGTACCAGGAAAGAGAAAAAAATGGTTAGGGTATGAAAGTGTCATTTCGCTATAGTTAGGTGTAACAAAGTGTCATTATCCCTTTCCCTAATGAACTCCTCAATGGAATATAACAATAATAAAGCTTTAATATGTCAAAGGCAAGTTCAGTGATCTTATTACAATCTTAAAGCAACCATTATGGACCTGACAAACACTTTGGCATATATGTTTTCAATAGCAAAGCATATGACAAAAGTTTTTGCTGGTAAAACAGAAGAAGTCTATTTCGATGGAGGAGCAATTTACCCAAGTTGGGACAGCAGCTACATGGACAAATCTGCCGCGTGCAGGGTGGAACTAGAGAACTGTTCTGTAGTTTTGAGGTCTCTTTCAAGCACCAATTTTCAGCATTATTCGCTTTAGTTGGATGGTCAATCTTCTATATAAAAAGAATATCTTGAATTTTGTAAGAACTGGGTCTTAACTCATTCATATAAAATTATAATATCTAGCTTCACCATAATATTTGTATGAAAATTATTTTTCTTTAAATCAATGAAAATTTGTTGCTCCAAAAATTTATGATTTACCTGCGCACTTGTAATCTTTGAAAGCAAGGGAATGACCATCCACCTCTTATATATCAAACACCAAAAGATCTGTAGCTGAAATTTAACCTGCAGCTTTCAGTGCCTTGGTCAATTCATGAAGTTTTGCATATATTTTCTGTGTCGATGGGTGGGATTCGTCTCCTACGAGGAATCGATGAACATGTCCTTCTACTTCAATCCAGCTATACCCCTTGATTTTTTGGATACTTTTTGCAGACATGCTAGCTCTGATTATTGCTGCTTCATCCCATCTCTGTGTTGCCGAGTAAATGTTTGATAAAAGAACATAATTTCCGGAGTTCCACGGTTCTAACTCAATAAGTTGCTTCAGTGTGTATTCTGCCAAATGGAAATCATGATGCAACCTACATCCACTCAACAACGCTCCCCAAACTATGGCATTAGCCTCCATTGGCATAGATTTGATTAACTGACGAGCTTCCTCTAATAATCCTGCACGGCCAAGAAGATCCACCATGCATCCATAATGCTCAATGGTAGGAATCAAATAATAAACACGACTCATACTGTTGAAATATCGACGACCCTCATCAACTAGACCCGCATGAGTACATCCACTAAGCAAACCCACAAAAGTATTCCCATCAGGTTGAATCCCCAATTTTTCTAACTGGCCAAAAACTGCAAATGCAGTTTTGACCTGCCCATTCACTGCAAGCTCCGATATCATAGCATTACAGACAACGCAATCCTTTTCCTTCATCCTTTTGAATACATTCCATGCTTGACCCATGCTTCCACATTTTGCATACATATCAATCAATGCCGTGCCGAGGACAGGGTTGCACAAAAATTCTCTCTCATCCATCAAACTGCTGGCCCAGCTCCCTAAGTCTAGTGCTCCTATTCTTGCACAAGCATAGAGAACTCCAACCATGGCATAACAATCTGGTTTCAAATTCTCATCCAGCATTTTGAAGAATAGCTCTAGAGTTTTATCAGGAAACCCATTGATCACATAACCCTGAAGCATCGTATTCCAAGAAACCGTAGCTTTATTGGGCATACCATCAAACATATGGCGCGCCTTCTCCATATCTCCACACTTAACATACATATCTAACAATGTGGTAGCTACAAACACATTCCTATCCATACAAATCTCAGTTACATATCTATGAATCCACTCTCCGCTATCAAGATCCCCTAACTGGGTACACGCACATAAAACACGAACAATGGTGTAACTATCAGTCCTCAAACCCATCTCCGACAACCTCCCCAACACATCAATGGCTTCCCTAATCCTACCAATATTTATATACCCACTAATAATGGCATTCCAAGACACAACATTTCTCTCGGGAATATCCTCAAACACCTTGAGGGCACTCTCTATACGGCCACAACTCGCGTACATGCTAACCAAGCTATTCAGCACATACCCATCACAATCAAAACCAGCTTTCACTACAACATTATGAATCTCAACACCCGATCGGAAATGGGAAATCCTTGCACAAGCCTTTAGAACGAAAGGGAGAGTAAAATTGTGGGGCAAGAACCCATCTCTCCTCATGAAACCATAGAACTCAACAGCATCGGCGAAACAATCACGAGAGACCAAACCGCGGATCATCGTGTTCCATAAATAAGAATTGGGTCCTCTAATGTGATCAAAGACGAGTTTAGTGTAGCTTACGCTGCCAAAATCAAAGCTCCGGCGCAAGAAGAGGTTGAGGAGATAGTTGTCCTGGTCGAGACCGAGACGGAGGAGACAGGCGTGGACATGCTTCAGCTGATTGAAGGAGCTCAACCCTTGAAATAAGCTGCTCTTGATCGCCAAGAACATGGAGAATGGCGCGGACATCAACAATTTGGGTTCGTTTCTCGCCTCTGTCCCACAAAACCACAGCAACTGTAAAAAAAGCTTGAAGACATGAATCAAAAACATTGGAGACATAAGTATATCCACAGAATCTTATACCCCTAAAATTGAACGTACCTTGAAATGTCTGGAAGCAAAACCGGTGCAGAGAGAGGAGGAGCTGAAGAAAGGAGGAGTCGGAGAGTGGAGGAGGAGGAGGAGGCCGAGAGAGGGAGGATTCTGTAAATATATTTCAATATTTATTTATATTTTAAATATTAGTATTCAAGATTATTCATTATATTTCGGAGTAATTTAAGTTAGATCACCGTAAAAGTTTTCTGCTGGTCTATTTTATTTTGAAAATATCAAAATGTCCCTCACCTCATTTTTTTTCTCTTTCTTCTTCACGACCTCTCTCTCACCTCCTTTATCGACCACGACCTTCCCTTCGCCATCTCCTTTCTCGCCTAGACCTCGCCGGCGCCGACCACCTCTCCACCGCCTCTATCCGGGGGCACCGCCACCCCTTCCTCCACCTCACCTGCGTCGGCACCTTATACGACGATTTCTTCTCCGGCGGCGACGACGACGACCGCTCCGTTTTCGGATCGAGTCGAGTCGGAAACAACCACCCAATGACACTATCCCTTTCATCTTTCTCCTCCTTCTCACCGGTGATGTGAGTTGAGTTTCCGAAAATTGTCTCGGCCAGAGACGGACATGCCCACCACGCCGAAGCGAGAAAAAGAGAAGGCAACCAAGTGGAGAACGTGGGTGAAGGGAAAGACGTCGTAGGTGGTGGTCGAGGGAGGAGTGGAAGGTGCTGGTCGGCGGTGGAATAGAGGGAAATGACATTTTTGAAGAGAAATGACATATTTTAAAATTTTGAAAACAAATGAGGAGCAGTTTAGTCTTTTCAAAATAAAATATATCAACAATGAGACAAAAGTTTATTGTGGTGATCTCATAAATTGAATTAGAATTATGATGATTTAAGTGAGATTACAAATTTTTATGATGACTTTATAAATTAAATTAGAATTATAGTAACTTAAGTGAGATTACAAACTTTTGTGATGACCTAAGTGGTTCAAATAATGCATTTTGAAAAAAGATACCCATGGGCCACGATTTATTTTTACATAACTATAACAATTTATCTAATAAATCGGTTCAGTTCAAAAGCAAAGAGTGAACAGCCATACATCCTAGTCAAAATCGAGAATAATTTACGTAAGACCTACGATTATGAATTATTATTATCGCCTTGTTCTAAAAAACTTGAGGAAACCATTATTTTAGTTCTACAATTCAAGTAAATTTGACAACAGTAAATAATATTCAATGCCTATCAACCTGTTGAATTTGTTTTCAAAAAAATCCTCATTAATATATTCAATAGTATCCATGTTTTATATCATAGCCAAAAACATTCAGGAACTAAACTCATAATCTTTATCTCACAAACTTAACACTACTTTTCAAATTTATGGCAACAAATTAATAACAGAAAACTCATTTAGTCTCGCACATGGAACAGCTCATAACAAAATGATCTGTTTACTAAGCTCAAATAGCTATGTGGCATAGCAAATTTGTATGTATTGTATTGACGACTGTTCTTACTGATTGTAAGCCTACAGAACTAGTTATCCTCTGGTTCGACAATGTTCAAATGGTAGCAAGATTTACGGTGCGATGACATTCCCATCATCGATAAAACGATCCCAAGATGTAGAGGAAGACCGCTGACAAAATGGTGATAAACCGTTCCTGCGTGTCCATATAAACCGATGAATAAGGTGGAAAATGCATGAATACAATGAACTCTATCTATATCCTGTAGAAAAAACGAGTTTCTCCACATAGGGTGTTTCGAGGCAAGCTGAAATAGTCGGGAAATAAATCAGTGCCTAATGTGTATCAGATTAATAAAATTATAAGCGATTGTAGTTGGACGTGCACGCCCATGTGATGTAAGCGTACTTATGGATGCATGATTAAGATGAATGCTATCTATATCATGTAGAAATATGAGTTCTTTGTTTCTCCACATAAGGTTAGGGGCAAGATGTAATAGTTGGGGGATCAGAGACTCTAATATGCATCGGAATTTGAAGGACCGATAGGTTGGCATAATGATAAGCTAGGGACGATATTCTCCTTTGAAGCATGAGCTCGAGCCCCGCAAATGGGTACAATCAAAGACATTTATAACCACTTCTCATGACATTAAGGTTTGGTGTGTGAAATAAATTGTGAATCAACGCGATATTGGAAAAGCAACACCAGCAGCCTATTGTCGTGTCAAAAAAAAGTTTCAACAAATGTTATGGCATAAATGCTATCCAAGCAACACGAAGGAGGGCGACAGTGTATAAATAGGGTTGGGTTCATTTGCTCAAACCACCTCATGACAAGAAAATACTTTCTTTTTTTTAACAATGTGTGTGGAATGTGAATAATTGTGTGTGTTATACTGAATGTTAGAAAGCAAGTCTCTACTAATGAGATAGGGCGATGTCGTTACCTGGTTCAGGTTGTTTATGAGAGCAAGAGATAAATAGTCCATAGCATTCAGATACACTGTATACAGCTGCAAGAAACGATCAATCAATCAATTCATCAGTTCATGTGAACCATTGTCGTTCCCACAAACACAATAATTAATTCTGGTAAGAATCTTAAATGTGCATCAATTGTGAGAAACACGCTTAAAATATCATACCAGAGAGGAAAGGACAACACAACTAGAAGCTAGTGCAAGAGAGCGAAACAATCGCTTTCCCATTCGTATAGTTCGGGCATTATCTCCACCATCTTCCTGCAATCAAAGCGAAGACAAATGAAGCACAAACTTGAGTCTCTTATGAAAAAAATCACAAATACAAAAATACTTCAAGATTTTTAGGCGGCATAACTTACTGAAATTGTTGGTGACGTAGCTGGTTCGAGGGCTTTCAACTTCTCGAATAATCGATAAACATATGTAAAAACTAAGAATTGCATAGGTTTATATTCAGCTCCGTGACTGAGAATAACCCAGATTGTCTGGAGAAAAGACACGTAAAATAAGTACGAATAAAGAACAGAAAAGGATGAGTTGTGTTTGTAGAACTTACAAATACAGCAGATATTGCCAAATTGATTTGAACGTCTTTTGCACTGGACTTGCTGCGCCTAATATTGTAGAAGATCAAGAAATATTGTAATGAGTAAGAAAATAACATCATAAAATTTCTAAGAGAAATGAGTCCTTATAAATCAATACATTGAATGCAATAACATAGACTGTTTATGTTGTCATGGAAAAGGTAGACCTTATACACACGCTTTAGCAGGGCAATTATAAAGTTATAACACCCAATTCTAGATACAGAAAATATAATGTCGATAAAACCATTTCAAATGGCAGACACAATATACCCCAGAAATAATAAAATACCTTGGTGCCCATGATACAATTGGCTGACTATCCGCATATCTTACGTCCTTTGAGACCTACAATTTTCATCAATATGTGATCAGGAGTATAGAACACAGAGAGAGGATATAAACCATTGTCAAAAAGGTTCAGTAATCTGTGTTTCGCATACTTTGGGTCGTATAACCACAAATTCAAATTGCATTGTATAAATGAAAATTTAAGTGAGAATTTATAAATGTATACTGTTTTTACAATACTTGCAACATCAGAATGGCAAAGATCATCCAACATTGTAGGATAGTGACCAAATTACGAGATACCTCAACCAAAAAGCCGTATCAACAAAAAAAAAGTAACACAAGTCATGTGGGTTTCCTCTTTCGGTTCATAAATCCCCAAGTAAATGAAACTACGAAAGTATAGATTGTACCTTAAATGAGCCAGATGTCACGCCTTTCAATTCTGCCGTCATTATTTTGTCATACGCCTTCTCCAACTAGAAACAACACATTTAAAAACTATATGACCCAAAAAATGAGGAAAAAAACTTACTTATTTTTAACATTTAGATTGTTATGCACATACATAATTAACACATATAACATCGATAAGGGCATCAAAAAATTTCTTGGGGAAACATAAGTAAATAAGACAAGAGCATACTCGGGCAGCAGTTGTTTCATCACCACTCTTCTCGGCCTCCCTCCGCTTTTTAGTGTATGTTAACCTGATCTTGTCAAAACCAGCAATTGGGCTCACGCCAAGAACCTGAACAACTCAATTTCACACGTTACAATCATGACATGTCAATTAAGTCCCAACTCCAAAACAGAGCACACGGATATTAGCAAATTTACCTCATAAGGATCCATGTCGTTATCAGGATACGAACTTCCAGCTGCAGATGCAGCCGCACAAATCAAACTTTTATATCTCGGAATTGTTCTAGAAACCCTGACAATTTCACCATCTTGCAACTATAAGTTACACATTCAAAGCACATATGAACCTATAAACTATTTTTTTCTCCTCTTTCAAATCTATTAATGAAAATCAGAGAGATAATATGATAGTAAAGCCAAATATCATATCAACCAATGCTTGCAAAATTAAACTTTCACTCCCAATCTCCTGACAAACCAAATTGCCAAACACCACAACATTGAACTAAATTACTCAAAAAAATTTAAAAAAAATAACTCGGAGTTTCGACATTCTCCGGACTGTTTGGTTGCTGAGAAAGTAATTTGAACGCACGACCACAATCAACATCGGAAAGTTTTTACCTGAGAAACGGAGGCGAAAAATTAGGAGGTTCGAGACCGCCATAATCATTTGGTTTCTGCTAAAATTTTACAGTTTTGGCTCAGAATCGGAGCTTTTTAGGGTTCTTCGGAGAGAGAAGGAAGTGAAGAAGCGGATATGAAAATGAACTATACACATAAGATTTCTCAAAGGTTTTAGTTTCTAATTATTTTATTCTTTCAATATCCAGTAATTTGTTTTCCTTTTTCACTCTATTCTCTAAGGGTGCTCATAATTAATCGAGAAGTCGCACCGGCCACAAAACCGACCAAACCATGCACCGCAGTTGATGAACCGTGGATAATTGGTGTGGTTAATTTGAAGAAAATCGGTATAGTTCGGTCTGGTTGAGATTTTGTAATGTTAGAATTGCCGGTTAACTGCAAAACTGAAACCAGTGTGACTTCATCTTACTTACGCGACTCATGACTTCAATCCCACATTTTTTCCTCTAATTTTCTTTCTTTCCTCATTTTCATCTTTTTTTTAATATCAAACTTTTAGCTTTCTAATGTGAACAATCATTTATGTTATGACATTTTTTTCATCATCAAGTTGTGACCAAATTTGAGAGCTCTTAGCCTTCTTTGATCAATCTTTAATGGCTTTTTGATGAACAAAAGAATTTAAAAATCACATGTTTAACATTTTATCTATTTTTTCTTTGGATTTGAAAGTCGTCCCAAAAATTCTCTACATGAGAAGCCTATTGATTACGGATGGTGCGTCGAAAACTACAAACCGACTGAAAAATCAAACGGATTATAATCGTCAATTATTGTAGATACGGATGCGGTTATGGTTTCCATTATGCAGAAACCGCATGATGCGAATTGGTTTCCGGATATTGGGGTGATTGCGGTTAACCGACGATGATCACCCCTACTATTTTTATACGTGAAAAATCGTCATTTACATATAAGGGAGAATTTGGACCGTTCACGGTTCAATTTTGAGTCGATTCGGTTTGATTTTGAACCGAACTTATTAATTTGGTCATGACAAAATAAAACTGAAATCGAAGTGACGGTAATTAAAAAAAAATGGGACTGTGGTTCTTGATCACGGTGTGACCAAGAGGGTGGCCACGAGGTAGACCATGAGGTCGTCGTCCTCGACCATAGAGTAGACCATAAGTAGACCATGGTCCTGACCGCGGTCCCGTGGTTCTCGGCCATAGGTTTCACCAGAAATGTCCAAGAAACTTGTGATATGCACAATATGACCCGAAGTAGCCGTGAGGCATAAAGAGGTTTAAAGCAGGCAAATTAATGTCGAATATGGGTGAAAACAAGCTAAAACGCGGGGAAAAGTATTTAAAAACATGTCAAGATGCTCGCACATCACCTTACCAATTTGTAGAATGGATTATGGCATATGTGAGCAAAATCTCGTATTCATTCAATCTGAATGGGGACAGGAATGAAACTTTTGCATCTAAGAGAGGACCGAGACAAGGGAACCCAATCTAGTCTTGCCTCTTTTTAATATACATGGAAAATCTGAACAGATGTTTGTAGAGTTTGAAAGATAATCCAAAATTTCAGGATCACTCTCGATCTAAGAAGGTGGAGTTGACACATGTTTGCTTTGCGGATGATTTGTTGCTTTTCTCCAGAGGAGACATACAGTCTGTAATCTATTCTCTAATGCATCGGTCCTGCAAAAAAATCAAGCTTACTTTGGCGGGGTCCCACATGATGAACAAGAAGCAATACCATATGAGGTTACTATAGTAAGAGGGGAATTCCCTTTAAATATTTGGAATGTCCCCTCTCTATTAGGAAAATGTCTGTTATCCAATGTCAACCGCTAATCAAGAAATTGTTTTCTCGGGTAGAGTGCTTGACTTCAAAGCTATTATCGTATGCATGGATAATTCAGGTGATCAAATCAATTATATTTGGCGTGTAGACGTATTGATGCCAGATTTTTCTCATACCACAAAAGCTATTGAAATTAATCTGAAGTGCATGTACAACCTTTTTATGGACTGGATCGATTGGGACGTCCAAAGTTGCAGGAGTTTGGAATATCACTTGCTTGAAAACTTGTAACAAGGTTGTTATATGCAAGTTGATATGGAACCTTGCTTAAAAGAAAGACAATATGTGAGTGAGACGGGTTTACAAATGTTATGTGAAAGATAGAGATGTCACCCTCACGACGGCTTTACCTCAAATTTTATGGGTGTTGAGGAAAATATTTGCAACCAATAAAATGTTCAATGATAGTACAATGGGTGTTGATATACTGACTGAGCCAACCTTTTCAGTGCGTACAATGTATAATCCAATTAGGGGAAAGTTTACAAAATTTAATTGAAGAAAGAATTTGTAACAACTCAACCCTTCCAAAGTGTGTATTTATAAGCTGGAAGACTATTAAGTGGAGATTTGCCACGTATGATAGATTGGCTCGAGTAGGGGGTCGCAATATGCGCACTAAGGAGGCATAGATCATATTAATCACACACTATTTTCTTAGTTGTGAGTATGTCATTGATGTGTGGGAAGCTAATTTTTAATGACTCAGAATCACGAGTAAGTCGCGTAACTGACAAAGTGAAGTAATCTATGCTCAAGCACAGTATAATACAAATGTCATACATCAACAAATTTACAATATAATTGTATTTAACATTTCATTTCATTTGAAAAGAGAGAAATTGCATAAATTTTCACAATATATAACAAGTAAACAATGTAATTTTAAAGCAAATTCAAGTTATGACGTTCAATTGATATCATGTGAAGGAAAAAATATGAAAGGTGCTACTTCAGGAGTATGGTAATTAGGTTGGTTTGTTTGATGATTGATCAGTTAGGTTTGAGTTTTGTGTATGCGAGACTGAGATGAGTGAGTATTATTTGTCGAGATGCAATGATTCTGTAATCGTGCTTCATCTTTTAGTTTAATATAATTATATTTTACCAATAAAAAACTTAGATATGTTGAATTGTATTAATTAATATATAAAACACAAGCTAATATGATAACGATTTTAGGGAAACAACTGGAGGGAGGTGGAGCTTGAAACTGATTGTCTTAGAGTAGGCGCATTTTTTCGGGGGCATTATCTATAATTGTAGGCGCATTCTTTCAGCTCTCGGATTTGAAATTATGGCGAGGGATCTATCCCACAATCTGTAACTTCAGCTGTCCGGCTTGATGCCAGATTAGTTACTATTTTTTAAATGAAATTCAGTTTACCTTAAAAAAAACATGATAACAATTTTCAAAGGTTAAATATTTTTTTAGCCCGATATGAGAATTGGTAATGGCCAAACAAGTGGAAAACCGAACTAAAACTCGAGAGGATTAGAACAGACGTTTTCAATTTTCATATTCAATCGATTTTGATTTTAATTTTTATATATTAAACATTTAAATTCCATATTGATTCTAAAATAGGGACCATGCTCACTCTTAATAGGTATGTACATAATCGAGAACACACAATAAATGCTATTAACAACTTAAATTCAAAAAATCATTTAAATCACAATCGACAAAAATAACTAGTCATGAAATCACGACCCATCTCGAAAATATATATAAGGGATAATTCCATATGACTACACCTGGATATGTCACATTATCAGATGACTACAGTTAGAATTTTTCGTGTCAGGGTGAATACCCAAGAATTTCATTTGTCTCACTTTACTCATTCCGTCCAACTCCGTTAGTTTCAAACATTTTTTTACATGTGAAAAGACTAAAATACCCTTCAGCTGTAAATAAATGTTTTCAAATTGAATGAAAAGACTAAAATACCCTTCACTATTCATTTAATTTTCACCTCCGTCGCCACCTCCTCCACCACCACCACCACCGCCACCACCTCCATCTCCACCACCACCACATCCATCTCCTCCACCACCATCTCCTTCCTCCCCGTCGTCACCTCCTCCACTACCACCTCCATCTCCTCTCCCTCTATCACCACCTCCGGCCGACTTCCGGCGAAGCTCCGACCGACTTCCGGCAAGGCTCTGACCGACTTCCGACAAGGCTCCAACGGTGGTGGAGGAGATGGTGGTGGTGGTGGAGGGGATGGCGGTGGAGGAGATGAAGGTGGTAGCGGTGGTGGTGGTGGATGAGATGGATGAGGTGGGGACGGAAGGGGAGGAGATGGTGGTGGTGGCGGTGGTGGCGGTGGAAGGGCGTAGAAGAGATGGATGTGGTGGTGGTGATGATTGAGGAGGTGGAGGAGATGGAGGTGGTGGCGGTGGCGGTGGTGGAGGAGGTGGCGACGGAGGGGGAGGAGATGGTGGTGGTGGTGGTGGTGGAGGAGATGGAGGTGGTGGTGGTGATGGAGGTAGTGGCGGTGATGGTGGGGGAGAGAGAGAGAGGTATTTTTTTGAAAATTAAATGAATAGTGAAGGGTATTTTAGTCTTTGCATTCAATTTGAAAACAATTATTTATAGCTGAAGGGTATTTTAGTCTTTTCACATGTAAAAAAATGTTTAAAACTAACGGAGTTGGACGGAATGAGTAAAGTGAGACAAATGAAATTCTTGGGTATTCACCCTGACACGAAAAATTCTAGGTGTAGTCATCTGATAATGTGACATATCCATGTGTAGTCATCTGGAATTATCCCTATATATAACTATAGAAACATATAAAACCAAATTTAAAACACCATATCCTTGTCACGACCGTCCGTTTGCGAAGAAACTCTCAATCTCCACCGTCCACGTCACCCTCCGAATACACCCCAAAAAATGCCTATAAAATCCCCGCGCCTGAACAGATTTAACCGCAAAAACACAGAACGAAAACAAAAATAAATAAATAAATTTAAATTTAGAAGAAAAAATAAATTAGGGAAGCGAAACAGAGAAATGGTGTGCGAGTCGATGAGGAGGAGGTACCAGATCTTCGAGGAGATCGGGAGGGGCCGATACGGCGTCGTTTCGCGGTGCTTCTCTCCGATCTCCGGCGAGTTCTTCGCCGTCAAGACGATCGACAAGCGAAGCCTCACCGATCCCACCGATCGCGAGTGCCTCGAGAACGAGCCGAAGATCACGGCGTTTTTGTCTCTCTCCCCTCACCGCCACATCCTCCAGATCTGCGACGTCTTCGAGAGCGAGGACCGATTGGCGATGGTCCTCGAGCTCTGCGATCCGGCGAGCCTCCACGACCGGATCGTCGCGAAGCGCCGATTCTCCGAATCGGAGGCCTCGCTCGTGACGAGGCAGTTGATGGAGGCGATCGCTCACTGCCACGGCCTCGGGATCGTTCATCGGGACGTCAAGCCTGAGAATGTCCTGTTCGATTCCAGCAATCGGTTGAAGCTCTCCGATTTCGGATCCGCGGAGTTTTTCGGCAACGGACGGTCCGTCGCCGGGATCGTCGGGACGCCGTACTACGTGGCGCCGGAGGTGATCGCCGGCGGGGAGTACGGGGAGAAGGTGGACGTGTGGAGCGCCGGCGTGATTCTGTACGCGATGCTCGCCGGAGCTCCGCCGTTCTACGGCGACTCGGCGGCGGAGATATTCGAGGCGGTGGCGAGGGCGAATCTGAGGTTTCCGACGAAGATCTTCAGATCCGTTTCGCCGGCGGCGAAGGACCTCTTGAGGAAGATGATCTGCAGGGACGTTTCTAGAAGACTATCGGCAGAGCAAGTTTTGAGTAAGCCCTATTTTAATTTTACTTGCTTTTTTTGTTAAAATTACTATGACAAAATAAATAATTTATTATTAGTGTGTAAAAATCGGTAGGTGTCAGTCGGTCGAGAATAAAGTATTTTATGAACTTATCAAGGACTAGACAAAAGAATTAACCAGCAATTGCAGAGAATTCGATGATTTACTTCCAACACATAAATTGAGCACTGATCGAAAGTACTATTTTTCTTCGAATTGTTATCACAAAATAAAGTACTTATTAATTTTGTAAATATTAATAGACGTCAGTCGATCGGAGATAGTCTTAAAAACTAATTGAGGACTAGACGAAAATTCATTAAAAATAAATTTAATTACAGAATTAATCGAGAATTGCTGAAGATTTATTTATAACACTAATAAATAAATTGAGGGATTAATCGGCGGACATTAGTCTACCTTGAAAGACAAGCATGTGAGACTAATGAATCATTAGTTAAAAATAAATCAGATTAAATAATTATTCAAAAATTATAAAGGATTATTCTGAACTAAACGTGAGATTAATAAAGCCGGGAATTATTTAACAAAAAACATCAAATTTTTGCAAATAGTCTTAACAGTACACTGAAATGTGAAATTTGATTTTATTTATTTATCACAGGACACCCATGGATTTTAAGTGGAGAAGAGGCTTGTTGAATCAAGTTAATTATCATCAAATTCTTCAACCTTACCTTTATGATTTGGTTTATATATAAAAGAAAATCAGAATGTAAATACATGGCTTTGAAGATCCCTCCACCAAGTTTCATCAGGATTCAAATTTTTTTCTAGAGCTCAATGGATTGGTGGTAGGAGAGTGAAGAATTAGTGTGCTTTCATTGTGGTATTTTTGTGATTGTACTGATCTATTGGAGGGTAAAATGGGAATAACAAGTGTTTTGTGTATTTTAAGGATGTTCTTTCCTTTTTAAGCAGTGGCAATTTTGTGTGCATGTTTTTGTAATCTGAATGTGCCCAGAATTTTGTTGAAGGTACTGAATTATTGTCACTGACCAAAACTCAATTCCTAATAAAATATTTTCCAGTTTTGTTGCATAATAAATGTGATAGATTTAGGTCATCTCCAATGTTATATTCATATATACAAAAATTATTACCTGGTCTTTATCTCTATTTCTCTTCAACCCAATCTCCAAAATTATCTCTATCTGTCACATCAAATAATACTTTTACATATTATATTTATATAATTCTAATTCTAATAAATTATTTAAATATATACATTAATTTACTAAAAATAAATGTCATATAATAATCAAAATTTTATTTAATAAAATATTAAAAATAACACATCGAATAAAACACAATTAATTCTATGAATTAGTATACTCGTCCATAACGGGTAATTTTAGTCAATATTTCGATCTTCTTAGTAAATAAGACAAATAATTGTGTTCGTTTATTTATTATTGTAATTGAAAATCTATGTTTACTGTCGAATTTTTATTTAAAATTCTTGTTTGTCGTCGATTTTAATGAAAATTATATTTTGCAAAATAAATTATAAATTGGAGATTGCTACAATGTGTATTCAAATTTGAACTTACTATAGCAAATATGCATATTTGGATATATGCGTTGGAGAAGATAGTCTCCAAATATGCAAGATGGCCTTAGTATGTATTTTTTGGGTCTAGATCAAAAGTTGAGGCATTTTGTATTTTTATAACTGAAAATTTAATGGTTTAAATGTTTTTGTTTGTCATGTTTAAATTCAAAAAATGATATAAAATTATATGTTATTTATTCAAAGTTATGACATTAAATACTCACTTATGAATGAATGTGTTATTTCAAAACTAACACCATTCATTACATTTTGATTTTCTTCTATTTTTAGAAAAATGTATTATTATAAGATTACAAATATAAAGTTTACTTATATTTTATAAATTCCTTATGCACCTGGGAGTGTAAACTACACCCTGAATCATTGGCCGTAGCTCGGCTCGGCTTGAGAAGAAATTGTTTGGTTTGGATGTGAATTTCGCCTCGAACGTGCTATCGCAACTAACTTCGAATTTGGCTCGAAAAAAATTAGATAAGCTCAAGCTCGAGTGTAGTGCGATTACGTTCGCTTAATTTTCAACAAATATTAAATAAAAATATATAATAATTTATTAAACACTAAAAGAGTCGGCTCAAATCAGCGTGTCTTATTTCATTATAAATATTTAATTTTTTAATTTTTTTTTATTTATAATTGATACAATATTAAATGAGTCGGCTTGCAAGCCATTAATCATACCTTAAATAGTATGAATCAAGTCCTTCTCGTTTATTAAACATACTCAGCTTTATAGCAAGTCCAAATTAAATACTCAACGAACTAAATATAAACAACTCGTTAAGAGCTTGGCTTGCTTGCAATATATCACCAAAATTCCAACTTGTTATAAGCTAAAGCTCGAGTTTGGCACAATTGTATTTGCCTAGTCTTCAATACAAATATTAAATAAAAATATATAATAATTTATTAAATACTAAACAATCGGCTCAAATAACCGCGTTTAATTTTATTATAAATATTAAATTATTTTATAAAAAATATATAATCAATACAATATTAAATGAGTCGGCTTGCAAATCAATCATATTTTAAATGGTATGAATCAAACTCGACTCAATTATTAAACATACTCGATTTTAAACTTAAATTCAGCTCATGCTCAATTATATTGAACCCGAATCAAATATTTAACAAACCATACATAAGAGACTCGTTAAAAGCTTGGCTTGCTTGCAGTATATCCACCAAATTTCAACTAAATTTAGAGACATTGTTTCAAAAGAATCAAAACCCAAATTCTATTTTGCCATCTTTTATTTATCAAACAATCGCAATCATTAACCTAATAAGCCTCGCACTACATTCGGGTGTTTTGATGAGCATGATATAAAATTTAAATTATTCATTGACATAACCTTAAAATTAAAATATTGTAAATCACTCTATCAAGTTGATATGGAATCTATGAGTTGGAGTTTATAAGGAACATTAGTGAGTGACCATGTGGTATAGAACTCATGTGAGTCATAATCTAATGACTCATGTTCTTGTTTATTTAATTAACTTTGCTCTAAAACATTATTATATGTTTATTTATCAAATGCATACAAAAATGCTTATGTATTGCTTCATGCCTCAACCTTTGGAGGGTATATTTTTTATTTAACTTATAGTTGCTTACTCATTCAATCATGCTCGATACAAAACAATATAAATATAACTTATATTAACTATCAATACATCAATGAAGAATCATAGCATTTTTAAAATGAAATGATTTAATTTAAAATACACTGTGTAATTTGAGTTTATATGTTATCCACCGTGTTTAAGAAAAATATAAACACTAGTCGGACATATATGGTTTGTAAAAAATACTACACATAATCACACGTTACTATGACTAAAAAACACTTAACTACCTCAATCATGAAAGTGGACACTTAATTACAACTGGAGATTCGAAATTGACACTCAACTATAACTGTTAAGTATTTGCATAAAAAAAGTTAAATTTTGAAGTAAAAAGGCGAGAATGTCCTTGGTATGACTTCAAATTTTCAAAACATGTCATTCTCTTATTTTCTCTCTTCCTCGCCGGCCTCGTCTCTGACCCTCCGACCGACTCCGCCGGCATGCCTCACCCCCACACCACAACCACATCTCCACAAATTTTCTGGCGAGCCTCCCGGTCAGCGACGAGGAGTGCGAGGCCGACCGAAAAAGTCGGTCAGAGGGTCGGAGACGAGACCGGCGAAAAAACAGAGGAGGGAGAATGTCGTGTTTTGAAAGTTTGATGCCTGTCCAAGGGAATTTTCGTATTCAGAAATTAACTTTTTACATCCAAATACTTAAGGATTCTAGCTGAGTGTCAATTTCGAATTTTTGAGTGTAGCCAAGTGTCCATTTTCGTCGTTAGAGTGATTAAATGTCTTTAGATATAATTGAGCGTATGTGTACTTTTCCCTCCCTAATTTCTTATGGAAAATTATGATTAATGAGGTTATTAATTGATAATTAGTTAATAACAAATAAAAATAGCTGTCGGTTTTTAAAATATTGCTTGTACTATATTCTAATTAAATATTAAACTAGCCATACCCTTCCACAGTCCATTTTTTTTGTTGCATAATTTAGTTGCTGACTGAGCAAGCTAAATAGTTCATTTATCTTTAAAATATAATTGACAAATCATGTACATAACAACATTATAAAACATTAATTGCCACTAATTTCCGCACAAATTAAGTTTAGAATATAATAAACACATTTCAACCATTTTCTCTCTATTTAATATGTGTTTCATGTTGTTTATTAGCTTTAAAAAATACAAGTTTAGTGGCTATGATTAAACTTAGCATTATTGATGTATACACACTAAAATAGTCCACGATAGAACAAAACACGACACGTGGTTTATAAAAAATTGAGCACTAGATTTTATTAAAAATTGTGATGACTTGTACAAGGAAATTAACTTAATTATTATTCTATATATTGTATTTGATACACCACAACAACACTACATCTGTATACATATATTATTTTTATTTTTTTTGAAAATTACATATATTAATTTTATACATTTTATATTAATTCATATACATTTTATTATTGTTATTCCTGTTATTATGATAATGCAGTTGTTGAATTAAAAAAATCCTCAATTAGTGGAAGAAGAATTAAGAATGATGATCATGAACAATATTATAAGATTAATTAATTAAAATCGAGAGTTTTAACTAGATTATGTGTATTTGGTGCAGCGGTCTAAGGAGGGTACCTGACATTCACTCCCGACAGTACTTTTCGACATCCCTTAACCTGTATCCAACTTATGACGTTCACTACCCAACACTTTCACAACCCTTGGTATCAACCTATCGTCCATTATTTCCACGGTGAACACTATCGGTTATTAGCCATGAATAATAATTCTAGACGTCGTCCCCAACTCGAAACTTTCCCCACTATTGGCACTCCCTCACCTCCAAAATCCAATATATGCGTTCAAATAATGAATACAAATCATTATATTGAAATGCACACGTAAGAGGTGTATGACGGGTGGGGTTCTGGTAACCTGGGTCTTGTTCGTTAGGAGAGATTCATCTTTATTATTTAATGAATTATTTATTATTTATTTATATTTTAATGAATATTTGTATTTAAATTTAAGCAAACCAAATCGAGTTCGTTTATCTTATTTCGAGCCAAACTCGAGCTTAGTTGTATAAGCTTGTTTGAGCTCGAGCGGAACACTTTTTTCACGAGCCGAGCCGAGCCCTACCAAAATGAGGCTCGACTCGGCTCGTTTACACCCCTAGTTCTAAGAGACGTATGTGTATTTATTTATTTTTTAAAAAAGGGAGGTTCACAAGAAGTAACAAAAAAAATCCCAAACTATAATATGTCAAAAGTAGAAGGACTAAAATGCAAAAACAAGCAAGTAACATAAACCCTAAATCTCCCTATATATACAAATAAACACGCCGCACCAAAACCCTCTGTAAAAAGCTTCATAATTTTCTCTGCTCTTTGTCTCTATATTTCAATTTCAATTTCTGATTTGATTTTTAGTTTTGTGGCACATTTCGAAGGCTTGCGGGTGGTTTATTAAAGCCCGTGCGCTCAAAAAATGTGCGAGATCAAAGAATCGTCCATTGTTCAATTGTTTTATCGACGGTTCTAAGTCGAGGAATTTATATATGGATGATGACATTTTTTTTTGTAATATCTAATGCATAGATTTAAACTTTAATTTTTTTGTCAAGTGTGTTAATTTTCTGGGAAATTCAGATGATACCCAGTTCAGAAGTTGGATTGTTTTTCACAAAATTAATTTTTTTGGCTACTTATAGTCTAATTAGAGTTATAATATCCTCAATTTGCGCCGGCTAATTGAAAATTATGTGTTGAACAGTTAAGTTTTGGTGGAGATTACTGCATTGTGAATTGGGAATGAGTCTTTCACAATCTTCAAAATTATTTTTGTTGAACAAAAGGAAAACGACATTTTGTGAACTTAAATATATATTTTTGATATTTTTTTATTATACATTTTTTTTTCGTTATTCTGAATTTTATTTTGGGATAATAGATTGCAATAGCCTGGAAGTATCTAGAATTTTGATTTCATTTCATGTGTATTTTGTAATTATTGTCTCAAAATAAAATTTAGGGTATTGAAAGAAAAAAGAAAAAAAAAAGATATGAGAGTGTGAAAAATATATATTTAGGTGGATAACAAATTCAATTTATTTAGTTTTTGGTGTATTGATCTCAAATTATATCAAATGAAAAGAAATTATTGATTGAATGAAATTGTAAAGGCTGGAGTAAGTAGTAGGCTCAGCAGAGATTGGGCTATAAGTCCTGCACAGTAAGTATTGGGCTTTGAATCTGACCCATTCTTAATTGGTTTGTGCAATATAACCTGTACCAGTATCGTTTGGGCTAAGAATCAGGCCCATTTTGATATGAACCGATCAATTCGGTTTTAAGAAGATAAAAATCGAGATTGATCCGTTGCAATTTAGTTTAGTTTTGAACATGTTGCTTTTCGGTTCGGTTTTGTCATGAATAGAGTTTCATTAAATTCTCACGTAGATTGTTTTGACTTAATATTTTTGATTTTTTGGTTAAATTTTCTCACATTTAGGGCTAGTTTTGAATTATTTTTTGTTGACCCAATCAGTAAGGATCGATGGCTTAAACTTGGAGCCACGCGTCCAGCTCGATCTGTATTCAGTTTGTTTTTTGATGACTCTCATTTTATACAATAAACTCGAACCGATAAAATTTCGTTTTCATTTTGAACAGAAACAACTCAGTTCTTTTCAGTTTAACTGTTTAATTGCTTTTTAGGTCGGGTCGGGTCAGTTATTTTTGGGCAGCTATGGTTAGAATACAATGGGCGACACCGCCGTCTACAATTCGAGCGAGTTTATAGATCTCGATTCCTATCTGTCAGATCATCACACCAAATCACATAACACCACTAAAATCTTTAAACCCAAAACTAAACTCTAAACCCTTGCAGAACAAAATCACTCAAGACCAACACAACAATATTAAACATATCATACGTAATAACCATACAAAAATTGAGGGTTAGGTTACATGGGTTGGCCCCGAGTGTGTGAGAGGTGGAGGCTAGTTAGGTGTTGATGCAATGCAAATCGAAAAAATGTCAAATTTTGGCAAAAGACTATTTTTATATTGGCATAACTGACACGATGAATTTCGGCTTCTAAAGGTCATTTTGGGGGTCAAAATCATACTTTTAAAAGTTTCGGACACTTTTATGCAATTTTAATAATTAATTTTTTTTTCCAATAAATTTATGATTTTCTTTTATGTGAATTAGATTTTGGCTATTTAATCACTCTTATTATGTTATGTTTAGGTTTCTCTCAAATCTATCATCTTCGGTATTTTTGCGAATCAACGAATTTTGATATAAAATTCTTCCTAACCACGTACGCTGCATCAGATGGTGCCCAATCACTCCAAAAGATAAAATAAAATAAAAATAAATTAAGACATAAATACGTTTGCAGTTACACAAACCAACCATACAAATAGAGGTTCACTCATCCAAGTGAGTGACCATTTATTTAATAAAACCACACATAACACATCATGATAAGGTGTTTGTTCACTAATAATTAATACATAAATTGTGGTTCCTTTCTTCTAGCAATTGGGGAAAGCAACGCCACAAGTGGTAGCGACCCTCCTAGCGTTAGGAGAGTTCACGTACTGCCTCAGGTTCGGGTTCTTCATGTACCCGCACAGGCACGGCCTCTGCTCCCTCACCTTGGCGCAGCACGCGCTCGACGGCGGCGCCGACGACGTGATCGCCGCCATGCACGGGCTCAGCTGCATCGGGTTGCACGTCGCCGCCTCCGCCCCGAACGCGACGCAGAGAGCCACGAGCACCACCGCAGCGACGCAACTCGCGACCTTCACCATTTTTTTTGGTTATGTATATATGTGAATTTTGATGGTTTTGATGGAGGAGAAGAATATGGGTATTTATGGAGGGAATTGGGGGTGGAGAGTGGGACCCAATTTGTTGACATTAGTTGATTTTTGTTTCAAATTTGGGGTCCACTGCTTCATTGTGAAGATTAGTATTGGGTTGGTAAAGGGAACTTAATAGACTCATCACTCATGATACCTATTATGAAAAAAAAAACTAGAGGGTAAAAAACATATTAATTAATACGATAAAAAATAATACATTTTAACCTTTATATACCAAACTTATCGAGATTCTATATCTCAAATATCGATAACTAAATATGCTTTGTTGCTGTATTGAAGATGGTAGACAATTGTGTAATTTATTAACATAAGAGTACTTCTAATATACACATTTTGAAGTAACTAAAGATGAGAGATAAAAGGTAACATATTATACAATAATTTTAACCAGATAACAAATGAGAGATATGCGAGAGACTAAATATGAGTCAAGGAGACTAAATAATAGTATGAACAGTTGCCAACGCTATATAAAAACAAAATTAAAGTTCTAAAAAAACGCTAGATGTTAGTCAGTCGGTTAAAAATTATAGAGATCAATAATAGATAAATTAAAAAAACAGCTTAAATATGTCTAAACCTGCTTAACCGACTTTATTTGTTCAATTATGTAAAATCAGGTCGGTTTTTAAAAATCTCCGGCCCTGATTTTCAGAACATTAAATAAAATACCTCGAACATGACCAAATTCGATATCTCTGCGATGAGATAAGGATAACTGAATTCGCTTCGAACCCGCCGCATTGCTATCTCTAATGATATCTCAATTTCGGTGCATTCATCATAAATCGTAATACATGGAGAAAATTAATCATGATTTTGATAAAGGAAGGCCGGTGGGTGGAGATTCCATTACCGCCACAATATCAAATGTCTCTCCCTCAACTTGCGTGTCTTAATTGATTTCGTTCAAAATACAAACAAAATGATGAAAATGTTTTCAAGAACTTAGTCCAAAGCTGAGCAAAGCTCTTTTGTTCTCTCCCCCCTGAATCCGGAAGCCATGTCGGAGTATACGCAGTGCTCGACGGGACAATTCTATTTTCGCACCAAATTCATTATCTGCAATAATTTCGACTGTAATGAACAATAGTGTTTCGAATAAGAATGAGTCAAATGTCGAAGCAAAAGTCATGCGTATGAGCCTGACGTTGAAAAGAAATGATCATATGTAAAGAAAAGAGTCACGCGCTCAATTAATAATGTTGTTATTTTAATTGTGAAATCTGATATAATATATATGGTTGAGTCACATCCAAAAAATAAGGTGGATGTTTTTAGTTATGAACCAGACTCAATATATGCAATATATGGGTCGATTTGTGCATGTCTTTGTAGGCTTTATGTAACTGCATCCCATGTGGACTCTGACTCGTGTAAAAGACCAGTCATGTAATGACCCGTGCATAGGAGGATTACATATGAGTAGAGAGTTGGAGTGTTTACGCCTTATGTGAACTACGACGTACATACAAAAGTTTAGTTATACTATGACTCATGCGTACAAAAATGAGAAAAAAATTAAACATCATGAGAAAATAAAAGTCATATGAAGACAAGACAAGTCACGTCTGACTAATAAATGATATTTTGATTATAAAAAAATGATATGATACATATGACCAAATTTACGGCAAACATAACTCTCGAATTTCATACCTAAAATATTTTTCTGTTCAAATTTTGTTCATGAATAACACAAATGCCCTATTTGTTTTAGTTAATTCCGTTTTGCATATGTCAATCATAGAAATATACAATCTCAACAATTCAAAGATCATGTGTTTTAGTACTGTTTCACAGTAAATCTCACTAATTATGTGACATTTATATCATCTTCTACTGTACCAACTACCAGCCGCTGGCACCCATAATATTGATTGATCGTAACTAAATCAATCATATGACATGTTTACGTTGTTACAGCGTTAACATCACATTAATGTCACAGTTGCAAAGTGATAGGACAAGCCCCCATTTAACATTCACAAGATATCAACAATGGTAGGGGATGAAATCAGGATGGTTTCGAGGTGGATTTATTGATCCCATTCGTTTTGCTACGGGTCAAAAATATCGATATGTGAAAGATTTTAGGTATTTAGCCTTCCCTATAGGATGACATCAAAGTGAATTTAGTGTTCTCGTCTCTCATCCCTGTCAAATCGGTAGGGATAACAACGAGGTGGGTTCATATACATGTCAGTTCAGGGACACTGGGCCCCTATCAGTTTTAAGGATTTTTACTTTCCTATAAGATGAAGACGAGCCGAGTTTAGTGATCCCCGTCCTCTATCATATCAGTTGTGGACACCAGGCCCTGTTAAATTCGAAATTTATTATCATCCTTACAGACCCGGGACACCAGGTCTCCATCAAGTTTAGGGATTTTTACCATCCTTAATCAATGCACTCAAGGTATACACAAATTTTAAGATCATGCATGTAATTTAACACACTGTTTCCTAGTGATTTACTAAACTAAACAATGATAAAAGCAAGCAAATTAAATTCACAGTGAATGCAAAGAGGAGACTGACCTGAGAGACGAACTGTCCATATATACCAGCTTTGAGCAGTGCAAGTGATAATTAGTGAGAGAACATATTTGCCCTGACCTGTAGGGAACATTAAGGAACTCAAGTCAAGAAGCACATTTCACAATCACATTCCTGGCTGTGAAAAAGAAAATGCAAAGACTTATGCTTTCAAGTGGGTCCCACGGGTCAAGCTCGACTCGAATTAAACAGATACATGTATCTGTTAGCTATAAATATAATTACCCATCACTCAACTTCAAAGAAGAGCAATGACAGAGGAAACCTATAATACACATGTTAGGACTTACTTCTGATCTAAAAGACTAGAATTTGAAGTTTCAGGTCTAACGCATAAATAAACTCTCATTCTACCCCATATTTTCCCAATATGAAATCTGGACTGGACCCGTGTGAATTTTTAACAATAACCACCAAGTTAAGCATTTGTTCTATTTATATATAACAAGCAAACAACAAACAACAACCCTAAGAAAACTGGAATTTGAACCAATGAAAACCTCATGCAAGTACCAAGAAGGACTGATGATACCATTTTATTGTTGCGGTGGTTGTGCAGTTTCGTCGCTCTTGGCTTTGGCTCCACGAAGCATGTCTGAGAAATTTCCCCTCATGATGCGCCTGAACCTGGTGTCATCGGCGGGAGGGGATGACTGTGAACTGGCTCGGGGGGACTCGACTGGGCTCGTCGATATTGACGGGTCTGCGCCTTCTTTCTTGCCCAACAGCCTGCCTTCGCCGAAAATGCTAGATACAGATGTTGCCAGCCCTAGGTGAGCGCCCATCACCTTACTCAGCGCGTCAAAAGTCCCGCCCGATCTTTCCTTTAGTATGATTTCAAGGGCCTCTTTGTGGGCGGGATCGACTGAGTCCAAGTCTTTGAAGAGGTTCTGTATAGCTGGTAGGAGGAAGTCACGGACACTGTTTGCTGGAAGGTCTGAAACAAGCATGAGATGAAACGAGCATTAAACACAAGATTGAAGTTGTTGAAAACGATTCAAGGGAAAATGCCCAAACATGCTGTATACTATCTTTTGCAAGAGCGGCCGTGTACTTTGTGAATGGCAAAAAAATGTTTCAAACTTTGATTTTTTGTGCAAAATGTATATATTTTGTACAAAAAAAATGATGAAAAGTAAGATTTTTATAAAACATTTTTTAACTTATAAATAATTTAGTTAGAAAATAAAATTACAAAAATTGATTATACAAATTTTAGCTCAAAGATATTTTTAGATTTTTTATTTATAAAAAGAACTCTTAATTTTAAGGGCAATTTCATCATTTTTGCATAAATACACATTTTGCACAAAAATCAAAGTACATAACACCCTCTTTCAAAAGTGTGATAGTATAAAACATGTTAACAAATCTACACTGAATTCTTCAAGATTAGAGGCATGTATATAAACTGCAATGTATTTCTTAAGTGCTCAAATGTGAAATTAATGTGATCCATGAAACTACTGTATAAAAGATAGACATGAATTAACGTTGTGGCTGAAGTGAGAGAGGCCTCATGTAATAAGCATGTGATTGCTGACGATATTCCTATTTAACTTTAGTTGATCGAAAAATAAAATAAAAAGATAGACCTGTAGCATCCAGGGCACGGATGGCTTCACAGAATGCATTGGCTCTCTCCCGGCGGTGCATCACCTTGGTTGAGGCATTTGGCATAGCTGAAAGATGGTAAATCTTGGACAAGAGATGTATAACATGTCAAGGAAACAGAACAGCAAAGATCATTTCTAAAAAAAATTAGTTTGGCATTTGGAAAAAAGAATTTCAGGATATAATCTCTGAGCCTATCTGTTGTATGTGGTACCGCTACCAAAAGTGCACGAACAACAGCAATAGTAGCTTCATGTGATCCATCGTCAAGAAAAGCATCCATTTGAACCCGTATCTTATCAACAATCTGTGAGATGACAAATATCACACATCATATGTATGGACAACTCACGGAAATTGCAATATTAAGAAAAAATAACTTACCATGTCATTTTTAAAATGTTGCGCTACAGCTCCAAATGCCTCTATGCTTGCATACTTTACATTCTGGTTTTGGTCGGAGCCAAGAGTGACAAGGGCAGGCAAAACATTAGTTGAAGCAGTTTTTGCATCAATGTAAGGCACCTGTTTAACGGGAGGAAAATTGTTTATAGTTGTGTTGTTAATGTAAGAACAAAATCATGATTCAGAAGTATTTAATCTTACAGCGACTTTCAGTAAAGTGGCAGCACTGGTTTTCATATTTATGTTTGGGCTGACAACCATTTCCCACAAAATATCAAACATTATACCATGATGTTCTTGAAACGTGCTGCATCACAGTAACAACGTCTGAGTTGACCTGCGCGTTGGATAGAAATATAAATGCAAGTTATTTTGTGACGAGAAAAGCAAACCAAAGAAATCGGACTGCATCAACGACATCAGCACTGCGCCTTGATAATTGATTCTCTTTTGTCGCATTTTGAATTAACAAGTTTCTCAAGTACTCTGACAGTAATTCGTGCTTGCTGGGAGCACCTAAAATACCCGCCAAGAGAAGTGGCAGAACACACATTGTACAAAGTTTCTCAGCAACAGCAGTTCTTGGTTTCAGTGCTGCAATTAAGAAACCATTAATAACAATAAAATATCACAAAACAACTTGAGAAGATATAAGACTAATTACCTTTGATTCTTGAATGCATGGTTGACGGGAAAAACGTCAAGTCTGCATTTTCCCCTACTGCTACCAAGAATAAAGGTAGCATGATGTGTGTGAGGTAAAAATTCCCATAGTTTTCAGACACAGCCAGCAGAAACTGCATGACAGTGTCAGTGACCAATATTAGCTACTATTAAAAACAAGAAGAATTCTCAAATATATGATAGATGGAGGATAAACAAAAACACTCCAAAGTCCAAACAACCTTGGTGATTCGATTTCTTAGACGATCTTCTTTTTGAGGTAAAAGGCAGGTTAGGTGTATCAAACAAGGGAAGCAGTCAACATGCATCCATTCAAATCCAGGCCATTCCACACGCCCCCTGGTGAATATTAAAATCTAGTTAGCGAGTATGATTATCACAGGCAATATGCTGCACCAATATTATATTTAGGTTAAAACACATAACCATAGAAAGATGAAGTCAGATAATAGAGCTCACGCTGCATATTGTTCCAGCACAAAGCTTGAAAATATTGTTTCTGGTGATTCTGGTGTAGAAGGAAATGGGCATGTCTCAACTGCTTTCTGGTGCACAAACGGGAGCAATCCTGTTAGCATTCTTAACAAAACATCAACATTCCACCGCTCACGTTCACCTAAAACATGCAGCTTTGACTCAACGGACCCTTTAACCCCTGAAAGAGGGGGACAGCGCTGAAACGTAAGAAAAAAATTAGGATTAGAATTAGATTAGTGTGGTTCCATTTTCAGGATCTTCTCTTCCTCTCTTAATATATGTTCCTTTGCTGATCAAAAATAAAATAAAATACATCATACACATATCTTGGAATAGTCCTCAGTTATAGCAATAACTGGCTGATACATAGCAACCATACCTGGACAGAGCTTAAAATATGGGAGAGTAAAACTCTGAGGATATGGTCTAATTTCTTTCCCCAATTGATCACCGCAGGAACTAGTTCTCTGAGTGCAGTTTCCACCACCAACCCAGAAGGATCGCACACCAGTTGGAACATCAAATCCTCAACCTATGAAAGAAACAGAATGAGATATTGGAAAATTCCTGTTCATTAAACTCTCTTTATTTTAAGTTACCATATTTGGTAAGGGGGAAAGGGTTCCTTCCCTAAACCATGTGTCATCAAACTTTTCTACCGCTTACACTGTTGCCAATTCTGGCAAGTCAGATTATCTTCTTCATGATTGCTCAATCATATATAGTGAAGCTGACCTTGAAATATTTGTCTGTGCTTGGAAATAGCGGAAGCAGCAAAGCTAGATTATGAGCAGCTGCCTCCCGGACAACAGTTGCGGGATCTTCTAGGAGTTGTTGCACAATAGACAAAATTAGAGAATCACGGATCTCAGGTCGAACAAATTCTGCAAGCTGTCCGCATGATTGGGCAACAAGCAGCCTACGTTCCTCATACGTGTGATTGATCTGTAGTCAATTAAATCAGATGAAAAGCTAATTTTAAGAAAGTGAAAACATATAATGAGTTAAAAGGGAGATAATTGGCCAAAATAATGACAGAAACTTACTTGTTCCCAGCACTGGGGAAGCAATTCTGTTTCTGTTCTCATCTGTCCTACATTCTTAGAGAGGGTAACACATGCCTGATATGAAGAAAAGAGGTTACATCACCATCATCTCCAAAAGTTTCTTACAAAATAAATGTAGATCTTTAAACAGTAACCTACATCCATTATAATTAATCTCTGTTGTTCGTCTGGGCGTTTAATTAAATTAAATAACGTGTGGGTCAAGGAATCTCGTATGCTACCATCTGGATGCCGCTCGATCGCACACATAATGAGGGGAAGAAGTTCCTGCAATATATAATATACACTAATAAATTGCATATAAATAAATGGGCACTGAATAAGTTATAGATTGAAAGGAAAAAATAAATAAAAATAGGATCCAAAACCACACCTCCCGATGATTGATCAAAACATAAGGAACAATCTTCGGCAAGGCATCTGCAAGAATCTGAATGGTTCTCAATCCCTGCCAAAATACACTTATATTTTAGATATGAAGTCTGATAGCATTATGGGTCAAGGACAAAAAGAGTTGGGAGG
Source organism: Geranium rotundifolium (assembly GCA_963920655.1). NCBI lineage: Eukaryota > Viridiplantae > Streptophyta > Magnoliopsida > Geraniales > Geraniaceae > Geranium > Geranium rotundifolium. Next base: position 37,412,804 of record OY987317.1, read on the forward strand.
AAAAAAAAGCAGTAAGAATTTCTGAGCTCCATAAACTTGCCGTGTTTTGGGAAGCAGGCTCGTCACTTAGATTGGAAGAATTTAGAAGTTCACTATCTTCAAAGGGCGTCTCACTCCTCTGGTTGGAGACACTTTCACCAGTTTCGGAACCAGTGTTATCAGTTCCAGGACTTTTCACCAAATCTTGTGAAGGCTCTTCTGGTGTATCTGTGTTGTCGTCATAGCTTTGAACATCCTGAGACAAGGAAAAGTTGCTGTCTACAACTACTGGTACAGGATCAACCGGATGAGAGATTACACCTTTATCCTCTGGTATCTCAACAACTTTTTCTTCCGTCGCCTTCTCAGAATTAACGGAAGCAACAGAATCAGGAGAACTTTTGTTCCTTGCCTTTAATTCTTCTATTTCCATATGCAACAATTTTATTTCTTCCTTGTACTTTTCCGATGACTGTGATTGGACCTGATCAACATTATTAACTACCATACTCCGTCCTGAACAAGATCCTTCAATATGCATTTTCAGTGCAGTGATTTCTGCTCTGCACTCATTGAGCTCCATTCTCTGATGCTCCCATGACTGTTTCAAAGTTTGTACCTGAAAATAATTATATCAGTATTTATAGTTTTTTGACATGTGAAACATTAGTCTGAAAACAGTTCCAAATATGCATCATAGGAAAACTGACTCACCTGGTTTTCCTTGTCCTTAAGATCCTTTTGGAGAGCTTCCACAGACTTAGTTAATGCATGTATTTGACTATCAGCTACATCTTTCGTTTTCTGGAGGCTCTCTTTGTCATGAATTAGTCTCTCAGTTTCTTTATGTAATGACTCTGTTTCACGCAGCATAGCAATTTTTTCCTGCAGTATAAGATGGTTTATCATCGGTCACTTCAGCAGAACTAGACACTAAACAAATCATTGTCCAATTCAGTATATATCATCTACAATGAATTGCCACTTTTACAAGTTAAGAAATATAATCTCAGGAGGTAGCATATTCCCATGCAAAATAAATTTAAGAGCACAAATCTTTAATTACAATTATTGGAAGAACTATTTTTAAAGTACATAAAGAGCTATTAGCACACCCAAAAATTGCTTAAGAGAGTACCTCAGCAGCCTCTGTTGTGGATGAAAGGTACTGATAATAATAATGGCGCAAGGCATCTGCTACACAAGCCGGTGAGTTCTGCCAAACATCCAGGTTCTGGTCGGTAACCTGAAAAGTTGACAAGAGACAAATTACAACCGTAATCCAAAACCAGGCACACAGGAAAAGGTTAAGGTTGTGAACTTGAATTAGAGAGGTTGGCAATAGAAACATGCCTTTATACCATGACTTGACAAATCATGTGGCCATAACTGAAGATAAAAATTACCAAAATGACCATAGCAGATCGAGAACTGCTTTAGATAAACAACATTAAAACAGGACTACGAATATTGTGAAACACGTCGCAGCAGGTCGTCCTGTAAGGAAGCCAATTAGCCAAATCCAAGAGTTGGGGTTGGTTATATGACATCTTTCAGCGACTCTCTCTAGAAGTGAAATCTTTCAGTGTTTCTAACTGTCTCAGCCTCACTTGACATCTTTAACATGCAGCTGAACATTATATATCTATTCTAACAAATTAATAAGTCGGCATATGAAATGCTTATCAGCCATATTAGGTTGGAGGGCATAAACTGAGACCTGCCCGAGATCAATGTAGATTAAATCTACAGTTACTTGTATTTACCTCTTCATAAAATGTCATTGCAGTAAGCCGGTACCCTGCAATAAGCAAATATTCCTTTATAGCACAGTTAAGATCTCGACGTTCATTATCCTTCAGAAGGCCCAAATCAGAGCATGCAGAGCCTGCCTTTCTCCGTTCAGATTCTGATCCAGGGCTTACAGAAACATTTCCATTTGACTCTGAATATGGTCAAAGATAAAGAGATTAAAAAATGAAAAGAACATACTGAGGGAGAAATGGTACAGTTTATGCTGCCGACAATGTATGTTACTATATATGAAGAAGGAAAATGCAGAAACTTTTTAGGATAGAAAGAAACAACAAAAAGACATAAATCAAAGAAACATAAGAACAGCAGAAAAGACACTAACTACCAACACAAAGACCTCATGCCTCAAACAAATGACCAAAAATGCTTAAAAGATCCCAGACATATCAAAGGACCACCAAACTGCAGGAAGGATGAAGGCAACTTGGACAGTCTTGAACCTAACGATAAAAAATCCATAAAAATGAGCAGCCAAACCTATTAGGGAGTTATCAAGCATGCCCACAAGGGCTTGCCCTAGTGGTCAAAGGAGGTCAAGGGAGTGCTCACCTCTTACGAGGTCTAGTGCTCGAGTCTTGGCGTGACCACTTGTTCGGGGAGGTTGGGAAGGGGGAAAGAAAAAGTTTGAAGAAAAAAAGTACAGACATTATTGGGTCGATATCACCTACGAAGAAATATAGAAAACAAAAGCACCATAACAATTTCATATAGCTAAGAATTAATTCTTGACCAAAGCCATTGATCTGATAACTATGAAGAAACGAGTATACTCAGGTAAGACTTCAGTACATGATGATGCAGTAAAGCAAAACCAAATAATTTCAGCACAACAGAAGATTAACATTTCAACAAGCCAAAATCCATTACAAATATAAAAACACACATCTACGCCAACAAAGAAAACTTGTATACCAGTAGAAAGAGCCATAACGGTTTCAGTTTTTGCCAGCACTTCAGACTTCAGCTTCAAGATGTCCTCATTGGCTAAACGAAGCTCGTATTCACATATTGCCAACTTTTCTTCCACTGCTTCTCTCTCTTCCAGCAAGGTCTGTGGGTCTGGAACTGTTGACAAAATTATAAGGGATGATAAGGAACATAAAATATTATGTGCTAATATTTACGTGAATACAAATAAAACTATGTGAATTAGTACATAACAAACGCAATAGTAGTTATATTCACATCATTATATTCACAACGGGATGCAATCTTTAATTAAGTCACAGAAAATACAAATAATTCCAATCATTAGGATATTGCTTATTCTAATGCATTCGATTGAATCTCAAAAATCAATAGACGTTAGTCTTCCTCGACTAATCCTTGCAATAAAACTTCATTCAGTAGTGTCATCCTAACTTTTAAGCTGCCAAAAGAAACTTTTGCATAGCCTAATTGCCTAAATGCATAATGACCTACACAACCCTCACTACTTTGCATTTCAAAGACACTTAACAAACTTCACTCCTCCAACTGTGCTAACTTTCCAAACACTGAAAGTTAACACCAATTTTGAAAATCGCCAAATCCAGAGAAAAATGAAGTTAGAATAAGACTCCTCATGTTTCCAAACCCCATGGACCAGTACGACCAAACAGGTATATACAGTACAATTAGGCACTATCACTAATCAATGTGAGACTGTCCTACAATACCCATTTCATAACCCATCGAATGCAAAATTGATGGAAAATGGTGGGACTCAATTGTTTGTTTTTCCAATTGATAAATATCCAAAAGCATGAAACCTTGGTTTCTCTCTTCCTTGAGAGAACAATTTGTCAGTCCACATTAATGTACAAGAAAAGCAAATAATCCACATTCTAACTCCAAACCTCTAAACATTCCTACTCATTTTCCCAGCAACCAAACAGAACAATCCACAACAAAATTGAATCAAATCCATACATGCAAACAACAACACGAGGCGAGAATCATGGATCGACCTCGAATGGAGACGAATCTGGAAACCTGATCCGGCGGGAAGTGAGACGGATAGGAGAACAAATAATCCACATTCTAACCCCAAACCTCTAAATATTCCTACTCATTTTCCCAGCAACCAAACAGAGCAAACTCAGCTATTCACAACAAAATCCAATCAAAGCCATAAATGCAAATGTTTGAATTCCCAATCGATAACTATCCAGAAGCATGAAACTCTGGCTTCTCTCTTCCTCGAGGGAGCAATCTGTCAGTCCACATAACTGTAGAAGAAAAACAAACAATCCACAATCTAACACCCCCCCCCCCCCCCCCAAAACCTCTACAATCCCTACTCATTTTCCCAGCAACCAAACAGACCAAATCAACACCAAAATTCAATCAAATCCATAAATGCAATATGGAGGATCGACCTCGAATGGAGACGAATCTGGAGACCTGATCGGGCGGGAAGTGAGACGGATCGGAGAAGAAGTTCTTGAGGCGAATCGCCTGAGCGTCGCGGCCATCGTCGAGGAGCTCGTGGAGGAGCTCGAACGCCGTCAACAGGTAATTCTCCTCCAGCAAGAAATTGACGAAGCAATTGCACAGCGACGACCTCTCCACATCCATCTTCTCTCTCTCTCTCAGAGATCGAGAGCTCTATCGCGCCATGGTTGCGAATCTGTGCTACGCAGCAGCTTCACAGTTCCTCTGGTGCCTCGTGTTTCGGTTACGCTGATCAGATCCGTAACGCGCCGAGACTCGTTCTGTGATGATGATGATGGTGATCGGTGATTTTGACCGTTGATTGTTTTGAGCGTTGGCGCGCGATTCGGTGATCGTGTGGCCTGGTGCACGGTGGTTTGGTGCACCCGCGTCAGGAAAATCAAACCATCGACCGTTAATTAATGGGATAATTCCATATACCACCCCTAAAATATACCAAATCTCACCCAAGACCTCATAAAACCATTATTCTCGCTACCACCCCCTAAAATGGCCAAAAATCTCAGTTGTAAGAAAATTATTGAAAAAAAACAAAAATACCCCTCTCCCTCACCTCTCCCTCTGTCTCTCCTCCCTCCCTCCACCGTCGCCGGTGAGCCTCCCTCCGGCCAATCCCCTCCACCACCGCCATTCCCGACGCCACCTCGAACACCTCCACTGCCGCCGTCAGCCTTCCCTCATCCACCCCAAAAATAAAAATACCCCTCTCCCTCACCTCTCCCTCTGTCTCTCCTCCCTCCCTCCACCGTCGCCGGCGAGCCTCCCTCCGGCCAATCCCCTCCACCACCGCCATTCCCGACGCCACCTCGAACACCTCCACCGCCACCGTCAGCCTCCCCTCATCCACCCCTCCATCCTCACCTTGAACTCCTTCTTCCTCCAAACCCTCAACCTCGCCCCTCCTCCGCCCCTCCATCCTCACCTTGAACTCCTTCTCCCTCCAAACCCTCAACCTCACCTCCCTCCCCATCAACTCAATCTTCGCCATTATTGCCAAGACGGTGGACACGCGGCGGGAGGGGATTGGCCGGAGGGAGGCTCGCCAGCGACGGAAGAGAGAGGGAGGAGAGACATAGGGTATGATGAGGGAGAGGTGAGGGAGTGGTGAGTGAGAGGGGTATTTTTGTCTTTTTCAAATAAATTTTTGACAACTGAGATTTTTGCTCATTTTAAGGGGGTGCTAGTGAGAATAATAGTTTTAGGGGATATTGGGTGAGAGTTGGTATATTTTAGGGGATTGTATCTGGAAATATCCCTTAATTAATTTACTGCTTGGAATTTTCTAAAAAAAATTCTTATCATTAGAGACAGATTTTATTTGAAATTTTGTTCCGTTGAAATTAGGAGAGGGTATTTGGATTCGGAATTAGGACCGAATCGGAACTGAAGAACTGAGAACCGTGATTAATAATTCGGTTTTGGTTCTGAACTTAAAAGAATCGTTCAATTTCGATTCGGTATTAGTCCTTGAAATTAAGAATTATCAGTTTAGGGTGTTAGTCCATGATCACGGGGTTTCTCCATTCATATGAGTTGGAGGCCGTGGCTCTGCATGAAGCTAACTGGTTCGAGTCGATTGGTCTCTGGAGTTATCATGGATGCCTGTGCAAAGCAATCTGTAGCAAGATCACGGGGTTTCTCCATCCGTATGAGTTGAAGGTCGTGACTCTACAAGATACTAGACGGGTCGAGTTGAACAACTTTGGTGGAATCATTAGCGAACGGTGTTGCGTACCACCCACTATCGGAACATGTGTTCTTTGTTTTGCTTATAATCAAATGGCTCGCGAATTGACCATATTTACTTTAACTAACAGTAGTTGAGATTACGGTGAGGGACCTGTTCCACTAACTGTAGTTTCAGCTGTCCAGCTTGATGCCAGGTTAGTTGCTATTTAACAAATAAAATTCGCTTTTACCTTAAAAAAACATAGGTTTCAACCATGAAATTAAGGGGAATGACATTTTTGTACATTTAACTGTACAAATTCTTCACTTTCATACCCAAACTGACCTGAAACGCAATATCAATTTTACGGGTACTCTGGCGAGGATCTCCGCCTCCGGACATTATTCTACTGCATTTTTGTTTCGTAACCACTCACTTTATTTATATATACTAGTGGCGATCCAGTGACCTCGCTTGTGTGAAATTACATATATACCCCTACATTGTGTTTATGCTAATATGACATTTGAATGCACCTAACATAGTGATCGAATTTGGACATTTAGCTCAAAGTATAAATTCTGAGGAGTGGTGAGGCGGGATGCGATGGTTCTCTTGGGGGTTCGGGTCAAGACTTGCAGATGCCTGGAAGATGTGCTGATGGTAGAGGCAAGTCTTCGGTTCAGAAATTAAGTAGTCGAGTTTTAAACGAGCCGCTCGAGCTTGATTCATTAAATATTTAATCTGGATTCAATTTATTCAAGCTTGAATGAAATTTGGGTTCGAGGCAGACTCAATATTTTTTTTAATCGGCAAATTGTATCAAAATTTGGGCTCGACTATGCTATGCTGAAGCACGACAACACCAAACTTTTGACTCTTAAGAGCTCTTAAGATTATTGTATCGATAATAAGGTCAAGACACACTCTTATGTAGAAAATGGCCCAGTATTGCCACTTGACTCCCACCGAGAGAGAGGCCCAACAGAAGTTGGAAATAAATGCGAGATACTTCAGCATGACTTAAAGTCAGGATCTTTGAACTCAAGTTCAAATGATTAACCAATTGGTCAAGCAAATGTTGATAACAAGGTAGACTCGATATAATCAAGCTTGAATTAAAAAATAATAATTTTAAGCACACTTTTGTTAATTTCAAATATATACATTATATACACAAAAACAAAGTTTATAATACCTTTTTACTTCTACCATTAACAAAATACACAACACCCTTTTACAAAGATCGATGTAAAGTATAATAAGACTATGTTCATGCCTTTAGCTAGTCTATACCCGGATTGTTTTTGCTCACTCGTGGTATAGCTGGGATTATAGTGAGTAGTTTGTCCCGCCATCTGTAGGTTCAACTGTCTGTCTTAATGCTAGGTTAGTTATTATTTAATTAATAAAATTTGCTTTTACCTTTTAAAAAAGAAAAGCTGACAAAATACAAATACTCACAAGTTTGTGTAGGAATGACATCGTTCCCACCCTGCTTGATTACCAGTGTATCCGTTCCGCTCAAATACCTAACAGAAATTCCCGATATTTGTTACATGCCCCATTGCCCGTTAATTTTCAAGGTGCCCCATTCAGATCAGGGCAAAGACATCGAGTACCCATCAGGTTCATGTGTTTTTGATCCATCCCTAGAAATTAACCAACGAAGATCATAACCAACCACTCGCAATGTGAAAATTATACACCAATTCAAATAAGTTGGAAGAGAGTAATCATATTTAAATATGTTATTCAATACATTAATGTTCATGTATGATCTACTTCATCACATTGTAAGAAACAATACAATTCTCTTTTTAGTTACACGACAATTTTTTTGTGACAACTCACCTTTAAAATACCTAAACTAAACTATCTCTAGTTTAAGAAATCATTATTGAACCGATTCAATTTGGTCTATATTTAATATGCAATTACAATTATATCTCCAAATCTAAAATTAAATTCAAGAACATAATAGTCATTTAAGTGGGATATGAGAGTCCATTAATTGGGATATGAAAGTGTCATTTCGCTATAGTTAGGTGTAACAAAGTGTCATTATCTCTTATTTTAAAGTATTATACCAATACTATTTTGTCATATATTTGGCACAGAAATATAACATTCGACATTTGACTACCCAACGGAAATTCCTCAATATTGACTCAAAAAAGATAATTAATTAACAAATAAAAATAAAAAATTAACCGACCGGTTCGTAAAATTCAACAATCAACAATCGATTCGTGACAATAGGTTCATGACATTGTAAACAAACATGCAATTTCACCATGGTGCAGCAGGGTAAAATAAAACCCTAACTTTAGGGAGAAAACTGAATTAATCCAAAATACTCAAGTTTATAATAATAATGATGATCATAATCTCCTAAGATTTATATATGACTAATTCTCCAAAACTAACTCAAACCATTCAACCTAAACCAATAGAACTAATTAATTCAAACTAACTAATTAGAGTTAGAAAACCTAACTTAATAGAAAAACCTAAAACTATCCAAATTCTAATATAACTATGAATCCTAATTGAGATTGTCCTACATCACACCATCTCCGGCGTCACATTAAAACTAGGCTCTCCTCGTAGAAAACCAGACCTTCGATCTCTTTCTCAGTCGAGAAAAGACATTGAGATTCTCCGCTCTCATTGTTGTGCAGTATCAAGTGGCGATCAATGTACTCGACGATGCGCTGATCCCCCGTCTCCCTCGGGGGGCAGTGCCTCATGAGAACTTCAGCCACTCCCGGCCCACGGATCCAGAAGAAGAGGATGCAGGAATAATACGGCCAGAACCGGGGCGGCATGTCAACGGCGAAGACTTTAGTCCAGGATTCAGCTACGCCGTACTCCTTCATTACCCATACCGAGAAACGCCGGGTAGACATTTCACCACCGTCCTCCGCCATGGCGTGGATAACCCCTCTGTGGGTGGTGATCACGGAGTAGTAATAACCTCGGTTCAGCTCTTCAGGCATCGATACCTCTCGAAAAGTCTCGTCGCTCACATTGAAGGACAATACGAATTTATGCTCATAACTTAACCCATCCCAATGAATAGCATCATTGAGATAAAATTTTGGGGAACGATACATTGGTCTCCAATAGATTGAAAAAATAGGGGTAAATTCCCTCCAAACACCATTCCTCAAATCAAACATGAAACCCACATGAATTTTTTCCCCTTCATTTTCATCTTCATCTTCAGAGTTAGATTCATCACTCGAAATAAGCATAACCTTGTAATCACCAGTCTTGGAGTCGAATCCAAACCCATAATAACGGGGACAATATTTACCACTCAAGTTCAATGATGGAACCTCAACAGTCTTTCTAATAGCAGGATTGTATATGAAGAATGAGCTAATATATCCTAGCTTGGACCGGTCGTCGTATCTATAGTTGTACAAGCAAATCAACCCATGGCATGAACCGATGGGATGGAGGCCCCGCCCGCGGAATCCATCGGGAAGATCTTCCCCAATGTCGCGAGACTCGGAGAAGGACAAGTCGTGAGAGGTGAGGGACCGCGCTCCAGGCTCCTGGCAATCGAGAAGAATCCGATCGGAGAGGGTTTTGGGTTTGAAATCAGGGCAAGAGATGAGAGAGTACCATGATTTGCAGACTGACCTGAACCGTAAGATCGATTTGACCGGTGCTCTGGTCAGGATCTCGATACAGATCTCGAGAGGAAGATGAAGATCATCCATTGATTTGTGTTTCTGTTTCATCAATCACAGTATTTAACTGTTTATGAGATTAGGGTTAACACGGATTGTTGAACATGTAGAAGAAGAAAGAAGAAAGAAGAAAGAAGAAAGAGTGTAGTACAAGAAACACATATTGGGCCTTAAAAGCCTATTGTATTACAAAAACAAACCAATCCCTTAAAGAAAGCCAAAACCCAACTAGAAAAAATAAAAAGAAACCAAAGGGTAACTAATCCCGACAACTCTATTTGAGTTGGTCAGCAAAGAGTACTTAATACCGACCGATTCAAAGTGGGTCTGCAAAAGTATGTTTTACCGACAAACTTTACCTTTGTCGGGATTGACCAACCTTTTCCGATCAACTCAAAAAGAGTTGGTCGGGAAATGCCTGAAATCCAGCAGTGTAAAGACATCGAGTACCCATCGGAGGTAAATCTAAATAAATATGGAATATTACAAGCTATTTGCCCGTTAAAAGGCATCGAGTACCCATCAGGTTCGAGTGTTATTTTCCATCTCTAAAAGTTATACACCAATTCAAAACAAATCTGGTCTTCAATAACTAATGTTGATGTATGATCTAGTTCATCACATTGTAAACAAACATGTAAAACTCTTACCTCGCGTTCCTCGACCCGTTGACCCTCACATTAAAACTAGGCTCTCCTTGTAGAAAACCATATTCGAGATCGATTTATCAGTCGACAGAACACGTTTAGACTCTCCGCTCACAATGTCGTGCAATATCAAGTGCTTAACGTTATCAGCAGCAACGAGCTTCCCCGAAACAAACTCCGCCGGCGCCATCCACCTCAGGAGAACCTCAGCCGCTTCCCGTCCACGGAAGATGACCGTTTCGACTGTAGCCGACCTAAACTGAGGCGGGAAGTCAATGGTGAAGACCTTAGTCCACGATTCAGTCACGCCGTACTCTTTCATGACCCAAACCGAGCACGCCCCCGGGATCCTCGACAGGGCGTAAATCAGCCCGCCGGATGTCATGATCGGGGGCGCCAGGTCCGGTTCAGTTCCGCCGGCATGGGTATCACCCGAAACGCCTCGTCGCTCAGGTCGAAGGAGATTACGAATTTGACATTGTCGTCGCTGTATCCGACCCAATGAACAGCACCATCGACACAAAACTTCGGGAAACTCATCATTGATCTGTAGTGATTGTCGTTATCGTCCGGCACGATTGGGGTAAATTTCCTCCAAGCGCCGCTCCTCAAATCGAACACGAAACCCACATGAATTTCTTCGTCTTCTTCGTCGATTTCATCGATTTCAGAAGAATCGACCCACAGAGTAAGCATAACCTTGTAATCACTAGTCTTGGAGTCGAATCCAAACGCGCAGAAACGGATACCACGGTGGGTTCCGGGGACAAGACTCGGAGATGGAAGCTCGACGATTTTTCTGATCGCGGGATTGTATATAGCGAAGGAGTGAATAGATTCACTGTCATACAAACAAATCAGGCCGTCGCACGAACCGACGGGAACGGGACTCCGGCCACGGAATCGACCGGTGAGATCGTCGCCGATGTCGCGAGACTCCGAGAACGTCAAGTCGTGGGTGGCGAGCGCAGACCCGCCGCCCGATGTAGAGTCGCGGCGAGCGAGGAGAACCCGGTCGGAGAGGGTTTTGGGTTTGAAATCGGGACAATAGATGAGAGAGTGCCATGATTTACAGACCGACCTGAACCGCAAGATCGATTTGATCGGGACTCTGGTAATGATCTCGCTACACATCTCCGGAGGAAGACGAAGATCGTCGCTGCAGCCGCCGGACATTGTTGTTCATTTTTCTGTTTCGTCAAACTATTGTATTTGGACTATTTATACGGCTACCTGGTGACCTCGCTTGGTGAAATTACGTATATACCCCTGTGGTGTGTTCTAACTTACTGAAATTGACGCTCTCAAGTATCGACTTTTGACACTTATGCTGGTTCCGGTCCTGGTTTTAAAATTGAAATAACTATATAACTTTGGCTGGGCATGCGTCCGCCTAGAACTAAACCGGTTTCTAATCCATGTATGTCGCTGAACTTCAATTATCAAATTTGAAATTGAATATCTGATTCACTACGTATTGGTTGCTCTCTCTCTCGTCTACGAGAGTGTGTGACTCCCAATCAAACAAAGCTGCCTAGAATTAAATCGATTTCTGATTCACGTATGTCGCTGAACTTCAATTCTCAAAAATGAAATTTAATATCTGATTCGCTACGTATTGGTCTATCTCTCTCTCTCATCTACGAGAGTCTGTATGACTCCCAATTGAATAAAGCCAATGCAGACACAATACTACAAAATAATGAACTCAATTAAACCAATTCAACTCTGGTCAAATTAAATGATTACAAATTTAAAGTTTTTGTCTATAAATTCGTCTGACTCAAATTATAAACAAACTAATTAACAGAAATTAAGAACCGACCAGTTTCAACAAGTAAAGCTATAAAATAGGTTCAGAACCAGATATTTCTTTCATACAGGGTTTGAGCCCGGTTCTCAAAATTAGAAATTGGCGAGCTCAATTTTTAAACCGTGTCCACCCCTATCAGGTTCGATGCCAGCAAGTTTTATATAATTAACTTCAAACTCGTATCGAAAAATCAGTGAAGCTAATTAATTAACTGTAGTGATTATCAACATATATTTTTTATTTACCGTGACTTTATAGAAAAAACTAGGGGTGTTCACGGTTCGGTTCTTGAAGAAATCAAACTGAAACCGAACCGAAAAAATTCGGTTGGTTTGTCAAACCGAACCGATCGGTTCGATCAGTTTTTGGTTTGAACCGAAAATCAGCCACAAAACCAAAAAAATTCATAAATCAAGCAAAAAATGATTAGATTTCGATCGGCTTTTAGAGGAGTTATGTATAATAGTTTTACACGAACTAAAATAAAACGTTAATAAAGCCCAAAAAGAAAAATTCAATTGAAAAACACCATAAATTGAAGTATAAACTAGAGACCTCATTATAATTTGAACCAGAGTCGGTCGGTTCGATTTTTGATCGGTTTTAGTTAATTGAATCGAAATCGAACCGACCAAAATCAACCATTTCTCAGTTCAGTTTGGTCGGTTTGATTATTTTCAACGCCCCAGAAAAAAATGTATAATTTATCGGGATTTTATGCAATTTTATCTTTGTTAATTAATTAATTGACAGTAAATATAAAATTAATCATGGTCTGGTCTGGTCTGGTCTGGTCTCTGGCTGACAGGTAAGCAATTAGGGAGGGTCAGGTCTCAGTCCACCTGTTGGTCAGTTTGTGTCCAAGTCCCAATGTTTTCATGCAACCATTCATGTGGTCCGAGCCCACAATGCTCTCTCTCCTCGTACACAACAATTTTTGTTTCTTCAAAAACCCAAACCTCATTTTTTTTGCTTTCACCTCTCACTCTCACTCTCACTCACCTGCTCTTCTCCATCTTCAAATCCGCCAAAAACTGGTTCAATCAAAGGTTTGATTCCAGTACCCATTTCTCTATTTCCCTCACCAATCTCTTTTGTTTCTTTCAATTTTGTTGTTTTATGGTAATTTTTATCTGAATCTGATTTTTTTTTTGCAGTCTCTGGGGTTTGTTGTTGGTGGGTTTGAGCTTAATCTATCTGGGTTTTTGTCTGGTTACAGGAATTTCAATTCTTCTCACAATTTTTGCATCTGGGTTGGTTTCAGTTTTGATTTTGTTCCCATTTTTGTATCTGCAAGTTCTTCATTTTCATCAATTGGGTTTTTGTGTGGATTCTTGGGATTGGCTGATTTATAGGTTTCTAGCTCAAAAAGGGGTTCCTGAATCTGAAATATATATCATTGCATGGTCTGTTTGGTGGATTGGGTTTTCAATTGCTAGATCATGCTCAAGTGATTTTTTGTTTGTTTGTTTGTTTGTGTGCTTAATTTTTACTCTGGCTTGTGGTTGTTTCTTGAATTGCTACTGCAATATTAGCACAAGTAGTTTATGTTAACGGATTCATCTGGAAAACAAAGTAAATCTTATGCACGTGTTCTAGAAAAACGTTAGCCGGACAGATAGAGCCTTAAAGGATTAAGTAGGAATTAATTGATTTATCAGACTAATTTGGGATTAATTTGACTGGTTGGGGATTTTTAGAACACTGGTCATATATGTTTCGGATGTTTAGGTGCTTAGGTCCAAGAAAATTAGTTAAGAGTTTAGAATTCACTTCATATCCTCAAATTTTCCCTGAAGCCAAACAGAGTCTTAGCCTTAGGGGATTAATTGGGAATTAATCGGATTATAAGACGAATCGGGGATTTTTAGAACACTGATCATATATGTATTGGATGTTTAGGTACTCAGGTCCTAGAAACCTAGTTAAGAGTTTAGAATTCACTTCACATCCTCAAATTTTCCAAGGAACCAAACAGAGTAGTGGTTCAATGTGCTTAAACAGAATTAAGATCGGTATGCTTCATATTTTACTCTTATGAACATGAAATTAGTTTGTCTATATCATTCACAAACATGTTTTTTGTGTCTCAGTTTTTGCTCATAGTTTTCATTTTCTCCGAATTCTAGGTGTTGAAGAAATTAGCCAGAGTTTAGAACACAGTCCACATCCTCAAATTTTCCCAGGAACTAAACAGGGTACTGATTCATTGTTCTCAGTATTTGATTCAACATGCTTATATAGAATGGAAATTTGTAGGCTTCATATATTTACTCTTATAAACATGAAACTAGTTTGTGTATATCATTCACAAATATGTTTTTTTCGTGTCAATTTTTGCTCACAGCTATCATTTTCTCCGAATTCTAGGTTTTGAAGAAATTAAAAGTGATCAACGCTCATAGCACATCTTGAAACTCAACGCTCATAGCACATCTTGAAACTTTGGCAATGTCTTCATTCACAGCGGATGTGTCTCAGAACGGGCATTTAGAAAATGGCGATTCCTTAAGTACTGTTGCTGAAATTGAAGAATGTGATCTTTCGAAGCTATTAGATAGGCCTAGACCGTTAAATATTGAGAGGCAGAGATCGTGCGATGAGAGGTCACTCAGCGAGCTCTCCATTGGCTTCTCGCCCCGCCTGTCTTCTAGACACGCTGATAACTATTCCCGAATAATGGAACACTTAGAGCATACATTTTCGCCCGCTTGGAGATCGGCTTCAAATACCCCGAGGTCACAGAACGGGTTTGAGTCTCATCCGATGGTTGCAGAAGCTTGGGAGGCGTTGAGGAGCTCGTTGGTGCACTTCCGTGGCCGACCGGTCGGGACTATTGCAGCGTTGGATAATTCCGATGAGAAACTTAACTACGACCAGGTAATTATCAAATATCTGATATTTTACTCCATACCCGGTAAAAGTAGCTAGGCGCTAATCGGTAAGACTGAACCTCCTAGGATTAATCAGGGACTAGTCGGATTTTTATTTTTGTATTTTTTATCTTTATTAAATAAACATATACATATACAATAAAAATATTATTTGTTACATAAAAATAATAAAAAGATATATTTAAGATGTAAAATATAAATATTTTAATATTTGTTACATTTTATATACTTAAAAAATATAAATATATCAATAATAATACCAATTATTTTAGTTTTAAGTACTTATTTTTATTTTAAAAACTTACCTAAACCCGCCTAAATTAACTTGACATGTCTAACCAACTTAAGCTGATCAATTATATAAAATCGGGGCCGGTGTTGTAAAAATCCCCATCTAGGCGGCCGACTTGGCCGACCGACTTTTACAACACTGTCCATGACGTTATATTTTTATGTCTTTGACAACTTTGCAAA
This sequence comes from Geranium rotundifolium, assembly GCA_963920655.1. NCBI lineage: Eukaryota > Viridiplantae > Streptophyta > Magnoliopsida > Geraniales > Geraniaceae > Geranium > Geranium rotundifolium. The sequence goes on from OY987317.1 coordinate 37,428,235, forward strand.
TTTATTTTATGTGTGCAATCTGATTAGGTCTTTGTGAGAGACTTTGTTCCGAGCGCTTTAGCGTTTCTGATGAACGGTGAGCCTGAGATAGTCAAGAACTTCATATTAAAGACGCTCCGCCTCCAGTCGTGGGAGAAAAAGATCGACAGGTTCCAGCTGGGAGAGGGGGTGATGCCCGCTAGCTTCAAGGTGCTTCATGACCCGATCAAGAACAGCGAGACCTTGATAGCCGACTTTGGCGAGAGCGCGATAGGGAGGGTTGCGCCTGTGGATTCTGGTTTTTGGTGGATCATATTGCTTCGCGCATACACCAAGTCCACGGGAGACACTTCCCTGGCGGAGCTGCCCGAGTGCCAGAAGGGCATGCGCTTGATTCTGAGCTTGTGCCTTTCGGAGGGATATGATACTTTCCCGACCCTCCTATGCGCTGATGGATGCTCGATGATTGATCGCAGAATGGTGAGATATTGTTTTTCTCTTTCGGTTTATTAGCGACTTCTTTGCCACATTTTGAATATTGTGCTGGATACAGTGTTCTAAAACTCCTGAGTTCTCCTCGAGAACTCGGTAAAATAGAGTTGACCGAGTTTTAAAACTCGTTTGGTCAATTTTACCGAGTTTTTACTGGGTTAAATCAGTCAAACCTTATCAGAGTTGGTCAAAATTTAATATAACTTCTTACATATGCTTTGAAATTGTTCGTTCTATAATCGGAGTATTTGTTTTAATATATTAAGTTGTTAAAATATTATAATTTACTGAAAGGTTGGCATTATTGTTTTTCATGTGAATTATATCCGAATATATGTATATATACTATTAAATTAATGCAAAACCGATATTTGAATGTAGACACTTATTTCGCCAATCTCGAGTTTTAGAATTCTTGGTTGGATATTGTTTCTCTGTTTCATTTCCATGTCATTGTTTCAGCTTATGTTTTGCCTATTCGTGTGTTAGGGCGTGTACGGGTACCCTATCGAGATCCAGGCGCTATTCTTCATGGCGCTAAGATGCGCCTCGGTTTTACTAAAGCAAGACGAAGAGGGAAAGGAGTTCGTGGAGAGGATAGCGAAGCGCCTCCACGCCCTCAGCTACCACATGAGGAGCTACTTCTGGCTCGACCTCAAGCAACTCAACGACATATACAGGTACAAAACCGAGGAGTACTCTCACACCGCGGTCAACAAGTTCAACGTCATGCCGGACTCTCTCCCCGAGTGGGTTTTCGACTTCATGCCGACTCACGGCGGGTACTTCATTGGGAACATAAGCCCCGCGAGGATGGATCTCCGCTGGTTCTGCCTGGGCAACTGCATGGCGATCCTGTCTTCCATGGCAACACCCGAGCAGGCCACGGCGATCATGGACCTCATAGAGTCACGGTGGGAGGAGCTGGTCGGGGAGATGCCGCTTAAGGTGTGCTACCCGGCCATCGAAGGCCACGAATGGCGGATCGAGACGGGATGTGATCCGAAGAATACCAGGTGGAGCTACCATAACGGCGGATCCTGGCCAGGTACACATATTTCTTCTTTCTAGATTCACTCGTCGTTAACTATCCATCGCCTGCACTAGTATTGTTAGGGAACTGCGAAATTTACTTGTTAAGTGACTTTTACTATTAACTAGTTGTGGCTATAACTCGATACTTATTACATCAAGTCTCTGTCATTTTTAATACGATAGCTCATACAAGATAGTTTAGTTTGGTACACATATTTGTAGTTACACACAAACCTTGATAAAACATGGAATAATAACACAAAAACACAGTGTAGCATCTTATTTTTGCCAGTATTTACTATTTTCTGACTAATTTTGTATTAGTAAGCCATTTATCATCTATTAATCTCTCGATTAGCGCCTATCATTTTTCAGAACACAAATTTATTTTCAAGTATACATGCAATTTTTATTTTTGTCTTTTCAATTTATTTAAAATCGTGCAGAAAAAACGATAATGTTTGTGTAATAAACATAGTACACGACCACTTGTAAATGTGGCATATATACTACACTGTCGGTATTTGCAATTATCCTGATTAAACTTAGTTGTTCTAAAAATCCTCGACTTGTTTGATTAGTCACCGATTAATCATTCAATTTGATTTATTTTCAGTTTAATACCGATTAATTAGACCCCAAAATGCCCTCTCTGCCCGACTAGCGCCTAGCAATTTTTAGAACGCTGTTTTATTTATGATACGCCGTCAGTTTTTTGCAATTATGCTTGTTAACTGTGCTCGTCTTTGTGGTGGATATGTATAGTGCTGCTATGGCTCTTGACGGCGGCGTGCATCAAGACGGGCCGCCCCCAGATCGCGAAGCGGGCGATCGAGCTGGCGGAGACGAGGCTGCACAAGGACAGTTGGCCGGAGTACTACGACGGGAAGCTCGGGAGGTACGTCGGGAAGCAGGCGAGGAAGTTCCAGACGTGGTCGATAGCCGGTTACTTGGTGGCGAAGATGATGCTTGAAGATCCATCTCATCTGGGCATGATCTCGCTCGAAGAGGATAAACTGATGAAGCCTCTCATGAAGAGATCAAATTCTTGGACTTTTTAGGTTTTAGGAGTGATTTAAGTTTTATTTATTTTATTATTCATGTTCTTTGTACAATAAAGATTGTGATTTAATTTCTTTGTAGTTATTTGGACAAAACACTATTTCATTGGTTTATTTATTGAAGTCTCCACAAATTTTGTTGAGGGTGCAAATAAGCCGAATCGAGTCTAAAGTTGTTGAACTTAAGTTTGATAAACTAGTGTTTGGTTCGGGTTCAAAAGAGTTTAAATAATTAAGTTCAAGCCTGACTCGAAAAATAATATTCCATCTCAAATCCGGTTACTTTTCATATATGTATTTATTGAAGAATTTATATGCTAAACGAGTTGATTCACGAGCTTATAGAGAAATAATAAGTTGATATTGAGTTCGTCTCGTTTACTAATTGAACCCAACATTCGGCTCGAGCTTGTTTATAATGGGCGCGGGTCGAATAGTTAATGAATTGAATTCAAACAGCCGGTTAAAGACTCAAATCTCTTACATCACCGGGACATGTTCGCAAGGACACAGCGTCCCCAATTTAATGCCGCGGGGATGTGATCACTAAATCGGCTTCTCTCGCTCTGTTACCATGTGTGTCAACTATCTTAACAAAAATTTAAAATGACCAAACTTCAATTTTTTATCATTCAAAATTTTAAAAGTACGTCATTGAGACATTTTTTTACTCTCTTTCTCCTATTCCTCTGACTCGCGGTGTTGGACCTTGAGCTCTTCAAATCTTCCTCCTCTACGGTGTGGTTCTCTTTGCTGAAATAGGACATAAAACAAAAGCTCATCCATACACCGAACCCACCTCGCCAACGACCGAACCGAATCCACCTTGTCGGAGCTCCAGCTTCGAACCCAACTCGCCAAGCTCCAGCCTCGTTGTCGTGAAACTCGTTGGAGACCAATCAAACCCACCCTGCCGAATCTCCAGCCCCGTCGTTGTGAAGCTCCTTAGCCGTGAAGCTCTCCGGAGACCGAACCGAACCCACCTTGTCAGAGCTCCAACTCCAACACCGAGCTCCAGCTCTAAACCTACCTCGCCGAGCTTCTCCAACTAAGGTCGAGCTCGATAACCCACGAGCAAGTCGTCTCCGTCTGAATCCCTTGGTCGACATTGATTCACTGTTAGTGAATGGAAGCCAAAATTAATGGTGAGATTGATCGGGAGATTGTGAGAATTGATTAGGCCATAATGAATGCATAAATTAATTAGTTTGAATGAATGAATGAATTAGTTAGCAAATTAATTGAAAAAGCTAATAAAAGGATACTATGAACGTCTTATATTAAATTTAACGGAGTTATGAACGGTCACATATAAAAATAGTTTTCGTATTAAACAGACTATTAAAATAGTACACAGTACACCGTAGTGACGTGAAAGAGCATTATATCATCCCAAACTAAATAAACAATGTTCGGGGGCATCATTTGTGACTGTAGGCGTTTTCTCTCCAATCCAGGATGAATTTTCTCTCTAGTTTTTGCGCGTCGCTATAGCTCACGAATTTGTCAAGTTTACTTTAACTAACAGTAACTGGTTATGGTGAGGAATATGTCGCTATCTGTATCCTCAGCTGTCCAACTAGACATCAGGTTAGTTGTTATTTAATAAATAAATTCGTTTTACCTTTAAAAAAATCCAAACTTTCTCTCAAAAAAAAAAAAAAAAATCTGAACTTCACCACTGATTAGTATAAGTAATCGAGTTCCCTAAAAATAAAAAAGAGTGAACTATTTAACTATTTATTCTCCAAACAATCAGTAGATTCCTGGGAAAATCCACCCTCGATTTTCCACTGCTTTTCTCGCCGTCCAAACAGAGCGAGCGAGAGAAGCGTCATCATCATGAGGCCGCAGAGGACGCCGATCCACGCCGTGACGGTGTGGGTGCGGCGGCAGCCGCCGAGAGTGAAGGCGTTCCTGGCCGTGGTCGCCGGAATGGCGGCTCTGGTCATGCTCCGGTTCATCGTCCACGACCACGACAACCTCTTCGTCGCGTCCGAGGCGGTTCACGCCATTGGGATCGTCGTGCTTATCTACAAGCTCATGAAGGAGAAGACCTGTGCAGGTGAAGTTTTGAAAGCTTTGAAATTTGTGGGGGGGGGAGGGGGGGGGGTTTGGGATTTTCTCAGTTGGGTTTTTGTTTGGCTGCTGGGAAAATTGGTAGAGTTTAGAATGAAGGGAGATGGTTGATTTCGTTGGTTTAGTGTGTTTTGGAAACATGCAGTTGGGTGTTGTTTGGCTGCTGAGAAAATTGGTAGAGTCTAGAGAAGGAAGATGGTTACTTTCAGGGATTTGGTGTGGTTTTGAAACTTGTGAGGGGTTTCTGTGAGTTTCTCAGTTGGGTTTTTGTTTGGCTGCTGTGAAAATTGGTAGAGTCTAGAATGAAGGAAGATGGTTAATTTCATTGATTTGGAGTGGTTATGAAACTTGTGGGGGGTTTTTGTGAGTTTCTCAGTTGGGTTTTGTTTGGCTGCTGAGAAAAGATGTAGAATCTAGAGAAGAAAGATGGTTAATTTCACTGATTTGGAGTGTTTTTGAAACATGTGGGGGTGTTTCTGTGAGTTTCTCAGTTGGGTTTTTGTTTGGCTGCTGAGAAAATTAGTACAGTCTAGAATGAAGGGAGATGGTTAATTTCATTGATTTGGCGTGTGTTTTGAAACTTCTGGGGGTTTAAGTGAGTTTCTCAGTTGGGTTTTGTTTGGCTGCTGAGAAAATTATTACAGTCTAGAATGAAGGGAGATGGTTAATTTCATTGATTTGGTGTGTGTTTTGAAACTTCTGGGGGTTTAAGTGAGCTTCTCAGTTGGGTTTTGTTTGGATGCTGAGAAAATTGTTGGAATCCAGAATGAAGTAGGATGGTTATTTCAATGTTTTGGGGATTTTCATTGATTTTGCTCTGTGAAGTAGGATGGTTATCCAGAATGAAGTAGGATGGTGTGTGTTTTGAAACTTCTGGGGGTTTAAGTGAGCTTCTCAGTTGGGTTTTGTTTGGATGCTGAGAAAATTGTTGGAATCCAGAATGAAGTAGGATGGTTATTTCAATGTTTTGGGGATTTTCATTGATTTTGCTCTGTGGCTTTGCTGCTAACTCAAGCAACTGCATGATTGACTGGGAATGCTCTTGTTTTTGTTGTCAATTTGTAAATTGGGTTTTTTTTCACCTCTATGGTTTCAGTTAGCTTATTGTTTCTCTTGCAGATCAAAGTGTGATTTCAATTGCTATTACATAAAATTGAACACTTGGAAGGAAGTAAGAAAATTGAGGGTGTTTGGTTTTGTGCATTACATATGGATTTTTGCATTCTCTTGCATGTTACATTTGGACAAGGTAGGAGAAAATAGAAAAATAAGGAAGAATGTGTAATTTTGAAATTTCAAGATAAAGTCTAGTAAGCATCATGAGTTTAAATTTACATATTATTGGCACCAAATACCAAATTATGTGTGATTCTAACTCTAACTAATTCAAATTTTGTAGCTTTTTAGACCCAAGTTTTGATCTTCTTGCATTTGACATTATTAACGGGAATAGAGGCAGTAAGAAGTATTGCAAGTTTTCTCTAGCAATCCTTTTTGAACAACTGAATAGAAATTGAAGGTGGTTTTTGGGTTGAATTCATGTTTGTTTTTGCTGGTTTTCACACGTTTTTGCCTGATTAGATTCCAAGTGATCTATACTGCATAGAGACTACATTTGTTGCTTATCATTGCAGTTGATGATATATATTTTTAGACTATTTTTTAGATGGAGTTTTTTTATGACACATATCTGAAACAACGATGATTGCATAGTTAGAAGTCGTGGAGAAGCATTATTTTCATTTATATTCCTAGCAAGTCATATTTTGTTCATGGCTGAGATATATTTTTCCATCGAACTTGGTTCCAAAATATTTTGATGATCCTAAGTATTTTTTTGCCATTCCTTTTGATGTTACTTATTTTAAAATTATTATTTTGTTGTCCTGAAAAATGTGCAGGACTTTCGCTGAAATCTCAGGAGCTCACGGCTATTTTCTTAGCTGTTAGGCTTTACTGCAGTTTCGTCATGGAATATGATATACACACTATACTTGATTTAGCTACACTGGCAACGACACTATGGGTTATTTATATGATCCGCTTCAAACTAAAGGCCAGTTACATGGAGGAAAAAGACAACTTTGCTATATATTATGTGGTGAGTTTTCCAATGCTTGTAACAAATAACAATTATAATATGTATACTATTACATTATTATATCGATTACGACATGTATATGAACAATGAGGGCTACTTAGTGGCAAACAATGTTCTAAAAAGCACTAGTCGGGCGGAGAGGGCTTATGGTTACTGATCGGGGAATTAATCGGATTAGTCGGGAATTTTTAGAAGGGAAAATTGCAAAAAGGTGCCCTATTATATGACACTTTTGCAAAAAGTGTCATATAATAGAGCACATGTTTGCAATTTTCTCTTTTTAAAACACTGCTTAGTGAATGTTTATAATATTGTGTACATAAAGTAGGGTAGTTCGTGTGGAAATGAAAGCAAACTTTTGGATTGTGACACACCCGTTCAAATGCATAATTTATAAGCGTTCAGCTGGATTCATTCTCTCCGTCCTTGTTACTCAATTCTTTTTGTATTTTTTTTTCTTGGAAATAATGACATTGTTTTTGAATTTTTTATGCAGGCAATCCCATGTGCTGTGCTAGCTCTACTTATCCATCCTTCAACTTCCCATAATTTTGTAAACAGGATCTCTTGGGCTTTCTGTGTATACTTGGAAGCCGTTTCGGTACTTCCCCAGTTGCGGGTCATGCAGAACACTAAGGTACCATTTCACGGGCTATAGGCGGAATTTATAATTATGACTGTTCACTCCACCTTATGTTCCTATATATACTTTCAGATTGTTGAACCATTCACGGCTCATTACGTATTTGCACTCGGTGTTGCGAGGTTCTTGAGCTGTGCCCTTTGGGTTCTCCAGGTTTGGTCTCGCTAAGTTGAATTTATGAATTGGTTTTATGTTTGAGTCTTTACATGCTGGCAGCTCAGGCATTTCACTTATGGTTATGGGTCTATCGTACCTTTAAGGTTATCATGAGGTGTATAAATTTTCTGCAGGCCGGGGTTTATAGAACACCGACCTGATTTCATATAGTCTGGCGGTTTAAATCGGTGGAACGGGTTTGGGTGGTTTATCCTATTTCTTGACATCTAAATAAAAAAAAACCTAAAACTAAAATAATTTATACTGAATTTAACAAATATTTGTTATATCTTAAATATTCATTATTATTATCATCATCATTTTATATAGTATAATTCATATTTTTGATTGTATGTATAATAATAATTTCTTGGGATAATGACACTTTGTTGCACCTAACTATAGCGAAATGACACTTTCATACCCTAACTATTTTGTTCTCTTTTTGGTACCCTGACATATTTTTTGTGACAACCTACGCTAAAATGACTAAAATACCCATGATTTAAGAAATTAGAATAAAATTGGTCCAATTTGATTTATCAAACCGGATTTGAAATGGTTCAAATTTAATTTTAGATTTGAGAGCATAATTGTAATTGCATCTTAAATATAAACAAAATTGAATTAATTCAATTTTTGATTTCTTAAATCAAGGGTAGTTTAGGTATTTTAGGCATTTTAGAGATAGATTGTCACAAAAAAATTGTCATGGTACTAAAAAAGAGACTAAAATAATTAAGGTATGAAAGTGTCATTTCCCTATAGTTAGGTGTAACAAAATGTCATTATCCCTAATTTCTTTAATAAAAATTAAGAAATATAAAAATACAAATCCAACTAGTTTCTTGAGGTCCCATTTATCTTACTAGCGCCTAGCGTCTTTTGAACACTGGTTTTAACATGAATTCTATTGGACACCTTAGTCGAATCCATATAAATCTTTGGTTACTGCTGTAATGGTGTATGTAACGGCGTATAAGCTCATCAAATTAACCATAGGCTGTTAACACGTGAACTTATTGTTTCCGACAGGTTATGGATAGTCGCGGACACTTGCTGGTTGCTCTGGGCTACGGATTGTGGCCGTCGATGGTTCTCATATCGGAAATCGTCCAAACTTTCATCCTAGCGGACTTCTGTTACTATTACGTAAAGAGGTAAGTTTTTCACGCGATCGTTTTAGAACTTTCAATACCGATGTATACATTCCCGAAACTAAACGTTACTTCCCTTTCCAGCGTTTTCGGAGGGCAGCTTGTCCTGCGGCTTCCTTCTGGCGTCGTGTAACTGAAGATCACCTTTTTCAGTTTAGGTACACTCGGTGAAAGCCAATCTGTTGAAGGGTTCGGTTTGTAAAGTTGTGGATTGTTATTTATACATGCAGAACAAAAGTTCCATAGATAGATTAGCATTGTTATGGCTCTTATTTTGCAGTGGATTTTGAGTTTATATCAGCTTAGCTGGTGTTCTGATCAATTCGTGATTTCAGATATATAATTGTTTCGAAATGTTACGTTTGGGCTTTTATAATCAGGCCTGGGCCCAGTAGAAGTGTTCTCATTGATATACAAAGAAGCGGCCCAAGAACCTAGCTCGGGCGAAGATAGGAATGGCAACGAGGTGGGTACGGGGTGATTTTAGAGATTCTTGTCCTCGTGCCTCGTCCTTGCCCGTAATATATTTTTTCTACTCCGTGCTCTAAATCAACGAGGACGGGGATTCGCCGATCCTCGAACCCCCGCCCCAAAACACATACTTAAATAAATGAAAACTCCGAAATGTATAATTAAATAAGCTCCAAAATAATTGATTTTATACACGTGAATAATTTAATCTATATACATTAAATCTTAAAAAAATATGTATAGTCCAAATTCCCACCGTAACCTAAACCTGTCACGTGCTTCTAATTTTTGGGATGCCCCATCCGGAAAAGTGATAGTCTGGTGTGAACCTCACTAGTCTGTGCGAACCGTGTGAACTTCTGAGAAAGCGCCACGTGGTATCGCGAGCGCTGGCAAGAACAAAAATAATTCTTTCAATTTCTCGTTACATCACTCCCTCGACAGGATACCACTTTATGTTAGAATAGGCCCAAGTCTATGTGTTTATGACACGTTTAATAAAGTACGACGGCTAGGGTTTCATATTTCTATATGTGATAACTCTCTCTCTATAAATAGAGAGGTATGTTATGTATTTTAATATCAATTATTCAATAATAAATTCTATTATGGTATCAAAACTGTTATAAATTCTTTCCATTCTTCCTTGGTTCAATTTTTATTCGAGTGTGGCTTTGTCCACTCGTTAATCATGATTTAACAGGTAGGCGAGGCACAGTTTTATCTAAATATTTATCTAGCCGATAATATTGTTCGTCTACTATACCCTTTTTTTCCTACTCATAAGCTGCACACGTAGGTATATATTTTCTTTGATCCATTTTTGTTGTCCCCACACAACTAGTTTGTGTTCTACTTCTTGTTTTGTCACCCACCCCTTCTTTTATATATTATACATATTCATATCAATACTTTATTAATTAAAATCTCCTATATCCTCTATATTTCTATACCGTACCTTCTCTCTTATTTCTATTTCCTAAATTATACCTAATCCCCTTTTTATTTTCGTTTCTTTCCCATCTTAAACTTTTTCTCAAACTCTTTTAATTTCGTATCTTATTAAATTAAATCTACTCATTATTCTCTATTGCACCGTCATTATATAATGTAGTTGCTGATTTTGCACCGTCGTAGTTGATTGAATTATTTCGCACCGATATAGTTGCCTAGAAGTTTAATAGTATATCTTAAAACTGCTTTTGCACCGTCTTCACGTACTTATTTATTCTTATTTTCCCGTCTCCTTTTATATTTCTGGACCTCCCTCAATTTCTTTTCTCCATCTCGATCATTATGGCTTGAGTTATTGCAGGTCAAATTCACGTGCCTCGTGTACCACCATCTCTTAAGTTTGCAGACAAAAACTTCCCGACTGCTCTCTTTGAAAACTTTTGCTCCAGTCAGACCATTCATACTCCTACTGCTCCGACTGTGGGGGCGTGTTAGAATAGGCCCAAGGCCATGTGTTTATTGCATGTTTAATAAAGTACGATGACTAGGGTTTCATATGTATTAGTCTAGGGTTTTCTATATGTGAGAACTCTCTTTCTATAAATAGAGAGGTATGTTATGTATTTTCATATCAGTTATTCAATAATAAACTCTTTATCCTCTAAGTTATAGAATGAAACATGCACTCATTGCCACGTGTTGCATTCAAATTGGTTCTCATAGTTTTCACACACCACTGTGAAGTTATGATTCTTAGCAGGGTCAAGATGTCGAACACTATGTTCTAATGATTGGTTCGACAACTTGCAGTAAACAGAAGATACACGATATGTTTACACAGTTCGGTGTAACCACAACTACATCTGGGGGCACTCTGTCAGTGGAAAGATTTTCATTATCAGTTAGTCAATAGTACAACTTCAAGCATCAACTAGTTATCACACAAACTATTGCCTTAAGTTACTATTACTACTTTATGAAATACCTCGATCATGGACTCCCCTATATTTGAGGATGACTCAATTCCACCCTTCAAGCAAACGTCTATACTCAGTTATCGTTGTCTTCGATAGTTTTTGTGAATCTTCAATCACGTAAGCACAAACCCACAAATCACTAACACTCAAACTCCTCGAATGATGTATAGTGATCGACACCGTTCGTGAATCTTCAATCACGTAAGCACAAACCCACAAATCACTAACATTCAAACTCCTCGAATGATGTATAGTGATCGACACCGTTCTTGTCAATTAATCAGCCTCTCAACACGCCAATCTTGCACGTTTAAGAGCTCTGAATATTCAGCACAAAGAACGTCCAGATTGCTGTGGGGGGAAGCTACAGCTTTTATACCAACTACACATGTCTAATCGGAGTTCTCCTAGGAATAGGAAATCTCTTGCCGCCTTTCAATTCCGACAAGTTTAAGTTTCCGCCCTTCAATTGACTCTACTGACGTACGTTTTTCATAGCTGGAGGTTTTCTGATCTCGTACAGTCTTTGTTCCCTCAGACGTCACGCATCCTGTCACGCCTAATGTGCTGCAACATGATGATCTGACATCTTATTTTGCGCTAAAAAATATGTCAACACTAAACGAAAAATATGTCAACACTAAACGATTTCATGACGTCATGGTCATGGGTCCGAGGACCAAACACTAGATTTTCGATCTATCTTTTGGTGCTGTGCTTATTTTCTACGCTGGAAAAAGAACATATTGTAAAGGCTTTTGATATATTGGTCTTCGTCAACAAGCATCTGATTTTCCACGGCTTTAAATGTTCGATGGTCCCTTATACTCTTGCAATTTGCCAAAGCACCCTCCCAACGGTAAATAACAATAAACCCGATGACATGTATTAGATCTACGTACAATAATAAGCACAAAGCTCGAGGTTCGTATTTGCAAATAGGTAGAAAATGGTGCAATTCTTTGATGAGGGGCAATTTGGGTATAAATAGGAGCAATCCTCTTCTTCACTCTCATGGCCAATCTCAAGTTCGAGATCGAGAGAGAGAGGGATAGAGAGATTTGAGCTATTGGAAGTTATGGGAATGGGCTGTTTGGGATGAAGGAAAATATTTTCCCGAGAATCTCCTTCCCAAGACCGCCCATTCCGATGATTTCCAACTGTTCCTCCCTTTCCCCATCTTTTCTGTGTAATTACTACGTCTGTCTCGAACCCGTCATGTTGTCATCTTATAGTGACACGAAAATCCACGAATTCGGCGGGACCCATTATCTCCGAATCGACAGGTAGGAGAGGGGAACTATTAAATTCGTTCGAACTCGCTCTGTTGTCAACAGGTGTATATGTACGTAAGTAACCACGAACTAGATCATGTTGGCCTCAAACGGTTGCTTCACTCGCTTGGCGGAGTTTCGGCTGCATCGGCGTGAATCGGGGATTCTGGCGCCGAAGGAGGGGTTTCGGAATGTGATGAGATTGTAGTATAGGTCGCTGGCGACAGAGTGCCAAGAGCGACACACGGCGCTGAACCGGACGTAGTCGTCGGCGGAGACGATTTTTCGGGCGATTATGATGATGATTTCGTCAGGAACTGGCGGCCAATCACCGGTGGCTCCGAATGTTTTGCCGGAAATTATCTTCATGGTACCGGAAATTGTCTAGGCGGCTAGTGCAGTATGGGCAGGGTTTTGAACTTTATAGCTGAGCGTCTACGGTTCGGTTTTAAGTTGGTTTGGTTTTATAAAATAATGGAATTTAGTTTGTTCGATTTGGGGAATATTGCCTTTTAGTTCGGTTTTTATGAACTTAATTTCACATTTTATACCGTTTTGACTTATTCTTTCACTTATTAATTGGATTTTCTTTAAATCGATTTTCATTAAATTCTCATATTTATAGCCGATTTTGAATTATTAATTTTTGTTGGCCCAATTAACAAGTATCAATGACTTAGAATGTCCAAATCGATCAATTTTTTTTATATGTCCTCATTTTATAAACCAAAATTTTAATTGGATTTAATTTTGAACCGAACCGAACCGAATCAAATTAAGTTCTTTTCTATCTGGTTATTTTTCGGGCATGTTCGGTACGATAGGTTACCTTAATTTTTGAACACCCCGTGCCACCCATTAAACAATATAGGCCTAATCAAGAGGCCCAGCAAAGGCCCAATGGATATATAAAAGTACAATAAGCAGTCAGGCCCAAAGTAGTTGGAATGGAAGGAAGTGTGATATTTATCCCAAGGAGAGGGGCATAATAGGCATGGGAAATTACTATTAGAAGGGGAATTTCCATACCTAAGCACATGGTAGGGCATACTTAGGGCTGTTCGTGGTCCGGTTAACCGAATCGAATGCTCAAACTCGAACTTAACTAAAAAGCTTAAAATTTTAAAATTATAACTGAAATTGAGTAATTAAAGAGTCGGTTTTTACCCAACTATAAATTTGGTTACCTTTTAGTTTAAGCAGAACTAACCGAGTTTCATGTGCTTGACATGTGGCTTATTATTTGGGATCCAAATATTTTATTTAAATTCATTTTTTAATAGTAAATTGTGTATTAAAATTTGGGTTCGATTATGTTATAATGAAATTATTAAGCTCAATTTTTCTATACATTCAATTATTTATGATCACGTATATGCATAACCAAATGAAGAAGTGAGGCGAAAAAACAACATTTTCCTCTTAAAAAAAGACTAAACATTTGTGAGAGAGAAACAAGTCATCTCAATTTCAGTTCAGTTTTCTTAGTTAATTGCTGATTTTGAGTTATACAAACCAAATTCAAATTAAAGTTGATTGGTTCACTTAAACAAAGAACCGTAACAAAATTATTATTCATGCTTTCTAGTTTATCAAATTCAGCTTGGTCTGGCTCCCGATTTGGTTATGGCTTTTGGTCAAAATGGGGCGGCCCTAAGTATACGGTAAGGTGTGTTTTCCATCTCCCACTGCATTGGAAATGGTCGCGACGGAATTTTCATTTACCTATCCCTTTGCGATAGAATTTGGGATATTGGATTTTCATTCACTAGCCCCTCTTTGATCGAATAGGGGATATCAGATTTTCTTCAACTATATCGCGTTACGCCTCCATATTATAATAACAGTGAGATTGATTTTGTGATCGCGATCCTCCTCGATCAAGTAATTATATTATTTCTTCTCGATTCACATGTAAATTTTATTAGAACAAATTAAAAATATATCAACTCAAGCTTCACAATTAAATAATAGGATTCAAAATTTGGAGATCGAATTTTCTTATCACTAATCTCTTTTTGTTTAAATTGGAAATTTCAAATTCTCTTATCACCGGCTCTTTTCAATTTAATTGGAGATATTAAATTTTCTTCGTGTACGTCGCATTATGCTTCCACATGATTAGGATAACAATGAGATTGATTTTGTGATCCCGATCTCGCCTCGATCAAGTAATTATAATACTTCATCTCAAACAAATTTATTCAATCACCTATATATATCAAGTTAGACTTTATGATTAAAATATCAATTAAAGTATAGACTTGTGTATATGATTTGGAGATCACATGGACAAATATATGAGCTCAGGTCAATCTTCCACCTGTTGTAATCATGCCTTTGAAGCTTAAACTAATAAACTTGCACAACATGGTTAGGGAGAGAAATTAAAGTGAAAAAATGAAAAAAATAGAAGAAGAGAAGAAGGTGAACCAAAACCCACACTGATGCGGTGTGATTGAGAAAGTCAGTATGCATAAGTTATAATACTCGAAGTTATTGCGAAAGTGTCAGATTTGAACAAAAGACGAGTGTTTTTCGGGCAGAAACGGCAGTCTGAATAAAAAGTCATGAATATGTCATGTGGTACGACGGATTTCGGCCATCAGAGATCATCTAGAGGGTCAAAATCACATTTCATTAGTCATAGAGTTATTTTTTTATTAAGAATTTATAAAATTCGAGGGTTTCTTTAATATTTATCATCTTCAGTATTCTTGTGAATCAACGAAGTTGATAAATAATTCTTTCAAACCACGTACGCTGCATCACACGCAAACTCAAACCCTCGTCCACTCATTTATTTTCTTATTCTTCCTTTTATTTCTTTCATCATCTTTGTTTTTGAGCCCAACCTCCAACCTTTCTAGAACCTCTTATCATCACTATTCCATCTCTTTCTATTGCATCATTTACTCCAATAAAATATAGAGCCACACCTACCATATCCATATATTATATATATGTGCACAAAAATTGCAAAAACTTTTCAACTTTTCTAGTACTTTAGTACAAAATTTAAACACTAATATATAGTGTACATGTATACATGTATAGTTCTATGTGTATATTTATTATTGCAACTATAATAGGACACTTGACTTAATATTATATTTCCATCCCATGCCAAACCAGTGAGTGTGACTATGTTCATATCCATATGAAACATTTCTTTCAAAGGTCTATTAATATCCATAAGGTTTGCAAATTAAAGGACGATATAAATTGAACATTTTTTGTGAAAATTTCCTCTTACCTAATCGGCGAGGCTTTGCAAACACTCGCTAAAAACTATACATTTATCTAGCCGGCGAGAGTTTGCTAAATCTCGCCGGCTTTGATATGTAACAAAGGCCTGTGAGTATTTCAAAGTCTCGTCGGATAAGTAAAATTTAAATTCCCAACGAGTTTATCAAAACCTCACCAGCTTTGTACAATTTAAATTTTCGGTGAGTATTATCAAAACTTTGCCGGGTAGGAAAAATCTCATCTCCCAGCGAGATTTTACAAAAACTCGCCGGGTAAGTAAAATTTTATAACCCGGCGAGGTTTTGATTTCACCTACCCGGCGAGGCTTTGATTTCACCTATCCGGCGAGGCTTTGATTTCACCTATCCGGCGAGGCTTTGAAGCAAAGACTCGTTGGGAAAGACCTTCCCCATCGTCGAGACCTTCACAGGGAGTCACCCGTTGGCTTGAAGTTTTTAGCGAGTTTTTTTTTCCCTTAACAGCGAGACCAGTATCTTGCTGGGAACAGTATTCCACCACTAGTATTTTTTCTATGTATCAAAACCTACTCAATATCTAAATACCCATCTCCAAAAATAATACCCATAATGATTATTTTGAAATCATCCATTAATTTAAGTTTGTTTAGTTGAACTGGACCTTATTATGTATATTACCATAATTTGATCTGTGTTTAATCTTCTCATGATGATATCAAGATTAAGCAATTAAAGATGAGATCGAACATGGTGGATGTCATGTCACAAGTTGGTCGATCTTGATAGATATATATAACTAATAATAATATATCAAAAAGTAAAGAGAAAGAGAGTTCACACACATACAACTTGATTGTGACCAATTTTGATCAATTTCTAGTGAATTTAATGATGAACCAACTTGGCATACAAATTTAGCCCAACCGATCCAACCATAACATCAATCAAATAGGCTATGATTAACTTAATTTAATTATAAAAAAAATCGTAACCGAAGATAAAAATTACTAAATATTTACAATCACGGCTAATAAATATGTTTTACTAAATTTGTTAAATTTTTATAAAGCGTTTAAGGTTCTAAACCTTGAAATTGGGTAACACTCACTCAGCGAGACAAAAAAATAAAATGTTTTGAAAATTTTAGAAGAAATCAACAAAACTCGTTTCAAATCAAATAAATATTAGTTATACATATATTAATATATAATTCAAACAAGTTTATAAGTTAAAAAAAACACATATTATTAAACAGTTTAAAACATATATGAAATATAAAAATAAAATTTGACCAACTTTACTATAGTAAGCACTCGGGTAAAATTAAACTACTGAGAACAAGTTTTACATCTCAGATTAAAACTCGCTCCACCGAATTTTATCGAGCTTTTAGAGAAAAATCAGGAGTTTCATAACAGCCCTATTTATAAACATAAATTTGTTAAAATATAAAACATGAAATATCCAAAACTCATATGGGTTATTTATTATATAACACGACCACCAACTCACATCTAGAAGCAAAACTTCATATATTTTTCAAATATCTGCATATATATATATAGTCCTCCCAAAGCTCCGGCACCACCCAAAAATTCACAAATATAATTGTATTTATTATAATTAAATGGGAAGGTCTCCATGTTGCGAGAAGGGTCACACGAACAAGGGAGCGTGGACCAAGGAGGAGGATGACCGGCTGACCGGCTACATCCGGTCACACGGCGAGGGCTGCTGGCGGAGCCTCCCGAAATCCGCCGGTCTCCTCCGGTGCGGCAAGAGCTGCCGCCTCCGGTGGATCAACTACCTCCGCCCCGACCTCAAGCGCGGCAACTTCTCCCCCGACGAGGACGACCTCATCGTCAAGCTCCACAGCCTCCTCGGCAACAAGTAAATGTCACTATTCTATATATATTATAGTCGGTCGTCGGGATGGTATCACGAATCAGTTTATAAATATAAATATTGTTCTTTTTCTAAAAATGAAGATTCATTAATATCTATATATACATATTCATTTTAAGAGATTATATCACGGTCATGAAGAAAAATCTAGTCGGTCGAAGAAGGCTTTTTAATTAAGGGATGGGAGGGAAAATTTAGACTCGAAACCATTCTCAAACCGAGATATGAGTATAGCGCTAACTGAAGAATTAAAAAACGTGAGTAATGGATCAGTTTTGGCAACAAGTACGTGTTATTATCGATCGATATGATATTGTGAATTTGTTTATAATATAAATATTATTTTTTTCAAAAAGTTCGTGGATATTTATATATACGTGAAGTGGGTGTTATAATAAAAAAAATCAAGAACTGTAAATAACATGTCGATTTGGTGTTCTGATTTTTAGTGAATTGGTTAATTCAATTTCGGTTTAACTATTTTGCATAACATATTATATTTCAGTTTTCAAATTTTATATTTCAATTGGGTTTTGATAATTTAATTTTAATATGTGGTTTTCATCAGTATTTATTATAATTGCGACATGTTTTTGTCTATAGATTTTGTTTAATTCATTTCATAAATCAAACATGAATTAAAGATAAAAATACTAATAATAGGCTCCAACTGGTAGGACCGGGAACATGAATCGAAGAATTTGAGTCGGAATTGAACCATATCTCACACATAATTTTTGGTTTGGTTCTCATAAATTGAGAATCGAGGGTCATGTTCAGTTTAAAACCGGTCGATTTGGTTTGATTTCAAAATCGTGCCCACCCCTACGTATCACTGTGTTTTGAAAATCTTCGACTTGTTTGATGAATCTCCTATTAGTCTTTTAATAATTTTTTATTATTCCTCAAAAAAACTCTTTCTGTCCGACTGTACCTAGTATTTTTTTTCAGAACGTGAATATCAATTTATTATTACTTTTTCTCTATTTAGGTGGTCTATAATTGCTGGGAGATTGCCTGGCAGAACCGATAACGAGATAAAAAATTACTGGAACACTCACATAAAGAGGAAGCTCGTGAGCCGGGGGATCGACCCGGCGACTCACCGGCCGGTGAACGGGGCGGCGCCGGAGGGTGTCACCACCGTATCTTTTGGAGAAAGCGACAACAAGAAGGTGGTCAAGAACGGAAACGACGTCGTTTTGGACCTCAACCTCGAGCTGAGAATAAGCCCTCCGAGCCAGCAAGAAGCTCATAGCAGTGGTGGTTTCGGGTTATTACGAAAAAACCAGAGCAGTGGCAGTTGCAGTAATATTGGGACAGATCATGGGTCAATAATAAGCTCAGCTGGTTATGACTTCTTAGGGTTGAAGAGTACTGCTCATGTTTTAGATTATAGAAGCTTGGAGATGAAATGAATTATATTTTAATATTAATATTTTATTTTTATTTTATTTATCCTATTTTTGTTTAATTTTTTCTGTTGCATTATTCGGTGTTGACTATACATGATACTACCTGTATTATATACAAGGATTTGAATAAGTTTTCTGGTGTTTATTACATTAGTCGATATGATTAATTATTGTTTATTTTAAAAATACAAAATTTATCAGTCTATTTTAATTTTACGGTAACGATTATGTGATGTTTTCTTAAATGATAAGAGATTGTTCATGTGAGAACTATTATAGTTTTGCAAACCAAAAACTCATCATATCAACCGTACGTTTGATAGAAAAAATAAATATTGAAGATTGAACCCTTCAATAAAAATAAAAATATTATGTAATTTATGTCAAATTGATCGATCTAAGTTTTTTAAATTGTTTTTAATTTGCATGATTTTCACTTCACTAACCTATAAAACAGTATATACCAAAAAAAAAGTATTTCAATTTATGTGAAAATGATCAAATTTTAAATCTCAACAAAACAAACCAATAACTATTTAAAATATAAAGAATAATAGTATGTCAATTTTCATTAATTCTTGTACAATTATTTGATGTCCAAACAATGAATGAAATGGATAAGCAGTGAGAGGAGGAGGGAATAAGAGGATTTAATGGTTTGTTTGTAACCTGTATGTCCTTTTTTTTCAAAATACTATTTATTACAAGTCATTAAATATTAGAAATAATGCCATTTTATTATATGATAACTTATCTTATAGCTACCATTTTATATCCTTACATTTATAGAAAAGAAAAAAAATATAAATATGAGTGAATAGGAACCAAGAAATTGGTGTATATAGTACTGTCCTTGTACCAACCAAACATTAATTATCGAGCCCCATGACTCAACCAACCCTAGCAATCGATTTCGATAAGAACCTACCAAACCCACTTCTTGTATATATCCATCTTTTATGGACACAATTATAATTATTGAAATTAAGGGTATTTTAGACTTTTCACGTACCAGTTCGGTTAGATTTAACATGTGTTACTTTAAATGCGAGTTGAGGTACCAATAAATTTATTTTTTAAACTTGAGGTACTTATTTGAAAATGAGTCAAACTTGAGGTACTGATATGAAATTACCCCTAATTTTTAATATCTGAGTCCCGTCTCCTATAAAATCAATAAACTATTTATGAATCTCACATAAAAATTTAAACTAGTGTTTTATCATTGCCTCTCCATACATCTATATTCAACAAATAAAAAGTTTACACTCAAAAATTAAATTGTTTTATCTAGCTATAAGTTTATAATTAATTTATCAACCACAACACTAATGATTTGGTCTAATTAATCTTTTGATCACCATAAATAATGCTAAAATTTAAACAAATAAATACAATAAAATATTTATAAAACTCGAATATGTTAATTTTGAACATATATAAACATGAATGATATTGAAATGCTTTTGCCTAACAAGTACATTAATTAAGACATGATGATGCATGTTATTAATTGGTTTAATTTTTAGACCAACCAATTAGGACGTTTGAAAGAGCTTTTAATTAGTTGTTGCATTAGTGCATGCAATTTAATGAAACAGTTGATCAATTATTGGGCAAGTTTCCTTCAAACCGCGTTATTGAAATTGGTGGAAAAGTTTCTGAATTAGTTGGGAATTTTAATTACATTTGCTGTGAGTTTCAATCATTGAATGTCTTTGAATAAAAAAAACATGTTTATTATTATTATTATTTTTATATTTTATATTTGTTTTATTTTGAACACGTTTTGTTGAAAACTTAACTTTACTAAGAGCATTGAAAAATTTCATGAAAAAATAGTAAAATAAACCCCTCATTATAATTCCATTTAGAGTATAAAGGGAAAATCTGACAAACTCAAGAACTGACGAGTTACATTTTCGCGGATAAAAGCTAATAATATAACATTAGGAGAATATTGTCCTTTGTTGTCTATTAGTTTAGAATTTTTATTGTTACAATTTATCATAATTAGCTCATGTATGTTAGCAATTATCATATATAAATGAATCTCTTCTGTTATCACAAATACCATAAGATTATTAATAATATATTTTCTCTCTACTTTATTTTTATCAGACAAAATGAGGATTAGTCGAAATTTATTCGGGAAATAAATTGAATTAAATGATTAATCGGGAATTGATCGTATAGGTCGAGTTTCTAACATGATAATATAATCCGACCCTATACGACCCATATATGCCATTTTGTTTTTACTCTTCATATGAAATTGCGGTGTCAAACTTTTACTGAGAAAGAAGTGTGGATCAAAATACAATTACAATAATAAGCTGAAGTTTTCATCTATTAATTTGAGCTCTTAAACATATCTTATGATATTAAATTGATTTGAATACAATATTATTTAATTTTATAACAAAAGATCGAGCATAATTTATATTTATTATAATTCACATACTTTTCACCGAATTCAATATTTTTAAAATATCTTCAATATCTTTTTATCCTTGTTTCTCTTCTATCGTATAAGATCGACCAACATGTAGAAGAAAATAAGTATCATTAAAGGGGTATAGACTTGATATAGACGAAGTTTCAGTATCGATATAACACGATACAATTAAATTCATTTAAAAGTCGAAATCAATAAATTAAATCGTAAAATAATTACTAAATGTCGACAGTTATATTACTTGCGCTACCGAACAAATTTCAGAAAAGATCCAAACCCACCAATATAACAAATGCCAAAAACACATTGATTCAACCACAAAACCAATCTACTTTTGCATTTGGCTCTTCACAAGGCTTTTGGCTCCATTGATGAAAAAAAATAAGTGGTTCAAAATAGGTCTCCAAGCAAATCCACCACAAGAAGAAAGGGACTCAACCTCTCAATGGTTGGTATAGGCACTAGCCACTTTGAAACATGAAACCCATAACAAGCAATGCACCTTCTTCACTTTTTTGTTGTTGTTGCAAAACTCAACACTCTCTTTTTTTTTCTTTTTAAAAAGGTGTTAGGTAGAGAGCTATTAGAAGTTTCCATGAGATATTTACATTTTTCCTTCTATACTTTCTCTCTTGCCAAACACAAATTGGTTAACAAGGCTTTGTTGTTGATCAATGATAAAAATAATGGCTCCTTTGTATATTCAATATTGTTATATTTTATCATATAGCTTATAGTTTCAAGGACAAATGGCATTTTTGTGCACTTAAATATACACTTTCTCACCTTACATTTTTTTTAGTACTAAATTTTATTTTGGGACAATAATTTCAAAATACCCAAAATATCCATGAATTGAACGAACATTCAGGGTACTTCTGGGCCATTTTCCCAAAATACCCATGAATTGAATAAAAATTCAAGGCCATTTTTGGTAAATAAATGGCCAGTTGTCCCAGAATGAAATTTAGGGTACTGAAAAAAAAGGTAGGGTATGAAAGTGTCAAAAGTGTATATTTAGGTGCACAAAAGTGTCATTTTCCCTAGTTTCAACTCCCACCAACATGGGTTATACATATCGGACCGGACTCCAGAATTAAAAGTTCAAACTATTAGATGAGTTTGACCCTACCCTTTATATACAACTATTTTATTTCACATCTTTTCAATGTGAGATTAACTAATTAAATTCTCCCTCTCATGCTTCATGTACGCGTGGAGATTATTTCCCTTTCACACTCGTGTACGCATGAGCCTCTACTTCAACACTCCCCCTTACGAGTAGCCTTATCTACACGTGGGCCATAGCAGGACTAGACTTCTGCATATGGGCCGGAGTCCACATAGGGGCGTAGGCACGGGGATCTCACAGACATGCCCAAATCGAACCCCTCTGATACCATGTAAAACTGAGTTGTACATATTAGGCCGGACTCCACAACTAAAAGCTCGAGCTTGACCCACCTTGGTAGTCACGTTGGTGGGTCCTTCTCCATGGGTTTGTTTCTAGAACCCAACCTTTTATCAAAATTTATAAACATATACACACTATTTAATAAATAAAATAGGGTAAATTCCACATGACCCCCCTTAACTATAAGCGTGTCTCACATGCCCACCCTTAACTACAAAATCAATCTGTGAGGTGCCTTAACTATCTAAAAATCCTACTTTACTTTTTTTTGTTGACTTTTTTCAAAATTCTGTTAAATTTTATGTGAAATGACGAAAATACCCTTGTATCTGAAAAATTAAAATAAATAAATAAAAATGATTTGGAACTTTTTTTTCTATTTTCTCGTTGTACAAAATAAAGAATAAAAATAATATTTTAATATTAATTTTTTATTTTAAAAAAATTATTTATAAAAATAAAAAACGATGTTTAAAAGTAAATTTTTATTTTAAAATTATTTTTATAAAAAAAACTTTTTAAAAATTATTTTTACTATTAACAAAATTTTATTCTTTATTTTGTAGAACGAGAAAATTAGAAAAAAAAAGTTCAAAATCATTTTTATTTATTTATTTTAATTTTTCAGATACAAGGGTATTTTTGTCATTTCACAAAAACTTAACAGAATTTTGAAAAAAGTCAACAAGAAAAGGTAAAGTGGGATTTTTGGATAGTTAAGGCACCTCACAGATTGATTTTGTAGTTATGGGGAGGCATGTGAGACACGCTTATAGTTAAGGGGGGTCATGTGAAATTTACCCAATAAAATATATATACTTTGTTCCAATTTAAATATAACATCATCAATTCCAAATTATAATCAATTTCTTTAACAATTTACATGTTTAAGAATATATTATTTTAGAAATGCATTCCAATGAAAAACAAAAGTTATGTAAAATCCGTGACAATTAACGAGAGTGTTACGTGTGGCAAGGAGGCGGACGATTTTCTGTAAGAAAATCAGTCAACCCTGTCCGAAAAATAGTTTAACGAGAGTTAGAAGAAAAAAGTTATTTTGGGTCCGTCACGCCAGCACTGACCTCAACAGACCTGTCAGCCCGGCGCTGACATCAACGCGCACCACGTGTCGAGCTCGGAGAGAGTTCTCACATATGCTCTTTCTTCTCACCATATTACAACTCTAATCTCCTCTTGGCGATGAAATTAAAGGACACTGGTCCTACAAAAACAAGGTCACAACCAATTCCAAAGTTAGATGCACCTTATTTTTCCAAGAAAGTGGAAACCAAGAAACACCAGTTTGAAGATACTTAAACTTTTGAAAGGGACGAGACCGAAGAGTGGCATTCCCTGTAAATACTTGCCACACCGAGGGGCAAAATCGGAATATATTTCGGGCCCACTCTCTACCAAACTCTGCCCTTTTGGGCGGTGGTTGGCAACCGTCCGATTTGCCCTCTTGCGGAAGTGGGCCCACAACAATCACTCTCTCCGGCCCACTCTCTCTCGTGGGCCCAACACGAGGCCCATCAACTTGTAACCATCGCAACAGCCATTTCTCTCCTCCAACTGATTTTCTTCTCCAACTTGAATTCCAAATCCTCCAAAGTCCAAAGTCTTTGGTGTTTTGTGTGTATTTAGCAATTCACATAGTTGACTTTGGACATTCACTTGTCATTTGATATTTTATACCCGAAATCGGTTCCGAATCAAGAATCGAGCCCGTCTGTATTTGAAAGTTTTTGAGAACCGTGGTTAATGGTTCAGTTTTACATCTGAATTAGAGGGGATCGTTCGATTTCGTTTCGTGCTGCCATGTATTTGTGTTTCGTCGCTCATGTATGTGCTATTTATCTTTTATTCTGATTTTGTTTACAAATTTTATATTTCAACTTTAGAAGTGATAGTTATATTTTAGCATTCGTTTTCTATACCATTTTTTTATAATTGTAAATTTAAATTTTTTGATAATATTCGATTAGTATATATATATATATATATCGTCTAGCATTTTTTTAAACGATGATCCTAAATAACGTAAACCTTGAATTCATGCGAGTGGAGGATGTCAACGAAACCAACCCATCAAAAATACGTGGATATAAGACCGGCTTAATAAACATCGATCTTATCTATAAACTCAAGCTTTTAGGTGCGTAGGGGACTTCAGTGCAATCAAAGAAGTGAGTTTCAACTTCAATAATTGTTCACCAAACTATATATACTAAATGCAGATATATGGGTGACAATGATATTGACACCTAATATTTGGTGGATAAATATATCGAACAATAAATTGTACGGTCAAACATCGATCCATTTTCAACTTTATTTCCATAAAAAAACTGATGCATTTACATTATCAATGCAACAGTTTTTTATGAAAAATAAAGTTGAAAATCAATCGATGTTTGCACAAATAATTAAGCTTGATACGGTAGATTGTATTATAAATATTATTTTAATGAAAGAATATGTATATAAAAACAATATTTTTATTATACATGTATTTAGAACTATAATTTTAATTAAATATATTTTAAAAACATATTTGGGGCGGGATGAGAATATCTATTCTGGAGGGTGAGATTACCCTACTCGTCCATGCTCGCTTCAGAATATTGCTTCTATGTTTTCTGCTGTCAGATTGGGAATATCGAATTATTGTCATGGACAAAGTATTATATCGTTCCTATGTAAATGTGATTACCCTGAATTCTAAATTTTAAATCGAAAGGCTTGATTCGATACTCATTTCGTATAATGGCAAATGCGATACGGATCGAGCCCTAACGCCGATGGTCTAGGAAATTCTTTGTCTGGCCTCGGCCAGTGTTCGAATCTTGTTGTGTCTCGTGGGGGTTTATGGGTTGGAGTAGTTTAGGAGGTGGGCTTAGAATATTGTTTATGTTGGGCTTGTTGGGTACACTAATGCTGAAATATTTGGGCCCGAACCGGCCCATTGAAGTATCACTACAGATAGAATTTGGATATGTTCAATTTTAAATAAACTTTGGTTCGGTTTAATTTGATTTTTGAAGATTTGAACTTCGCGAAAATCTAATACTCTGGATCAATCTTGACTTCTTATATGACTTATTTTTGTTAACCCACTATTTTAAGGTCCAAATGGTAAAGATCAATCGAATAAAATGAGCCACACGTCCAAACCATCCGATTTTCAATTCAAGTTTATTTAATTTTTATAAATTAAAATTGAATCGATGAAATTACAGTTTGATCTTGAACCAAAACAATTTAATTTTTTTGATTTAATTATCGATTCGGTTATTTTTAGACAGCCCTAAACATAACACATGGCTCAAATTTTTTACTTTATACTTTTAAACAAATTTTTACTTGATTAATTGTTATATGTATAGTACGAGTTCGTGAAAATGGTAGGCTAAAAAATATAGGGATAATTTCAGTTACCACCCCCTTAAATATACCAAATCTCACTCAACACCTCCTAAAACCATTATTCTCACTAGCACCTCCTTAAAATGGGCAAAAATCTCAATTGTCAAAAATTTATTGAAAAAGACAAAAATACCCCTCCCTCACCATACCCTTTGTCTCTCCTCCCTCCCTCCACCGTCGCCGGCGAGCCTTCCTCCGGCCATTCCCCTCCATCACCGCCACTCCTGGCGCCACCGTCAGCCTCCCTTTCCTTCCCTCCTCCGCCCCCTCCAACCTCACCTTGAACTCCTTCTCCCTCCAAACCCTTAACCTCGCCTCCCTCCCCCATCAACTCAACCTTCGCCATTATCGTCAGAACGGTGGACACGCGGCAGGAGGGGATTGGCCGGAGGGAGGCTCGCCGGTGACGGTGGAGGAAGGGATGACAGACAAAGGGTATGGTGAGGGAGAGGTGAGGGAGAGGGGTATTTTTGGTCTTTTTTCAATAAATTTTTGACAACTGAGATTTTTGTCCATTTTAAGGGTCGCTAGTGAGAATAATGATTTTAGGAGGTGTTGGGTGAGATTTGATATATTTTAGGGAGTGGTATCTGAAATTATCCCAAAAATATATTAAAGGCGGAGAGGACCCTACAAAATGGGGGACACAAAGTGATAAGCTTTTGTAGTGGGGTCATTCTCTGTGGATGTGTCCTCTAATTGTTGAGTCAACCCCAAAATTAATTCATCATTTATCCTTAAGTTAGTGCTTTGCTTTCATAAATGAATTGTCACAATTCCTATCTTATTAAATCTTTATTATCATAAAGCACTGCAAGTCAATTGCTGAATTACATGTAGCAAACATTGTTGTTGACCCAAAACAACGTGTGGTATATATATTCCTTATCGATCTTGTCCAAATATTAGATTTTTTTTTGCTTTTGTAAAATAATATCTTGGTAAAAATATTGATTAATTAATGTGTTTTTATTGTTGTCGTTGAAAAAACTTTTTTAACCTATCATTGACTGTTGATTATGGATACATGTTAAGGTGTCTAAACTACTTTAATTCTTATAATGCTATAAATAGTGATTATTAGGTATTTGTTTAATTTGGATATAAATATTTCATTTTATTCTTATCTATATGTTTCTAATAATCTTTATAAAGTTCGGAGGCAATTCAACCAAGCTCACAAATCCTATTCAAATTTAATCGGCTTAAATCTCTGACCACTTGTCATATAGAGTTTCATTGAACCACTGTACCAAATAAGCTTTCACGCGATCTATTATACTATAATAATATTTAATGTGAAATAAATAATATTAGATAAGGAACCACTAAAATTAAAGGACATTATACAGATTAAGAGCTCGTCGGACATGTCAAATTAATAAAGTAGAAACTCGACAATGAACTCTAATTTGTTAAAAACTTGTAATTAATTTTTACCATTCTTGAATCTAACTATATCGCTTATGATATGTTTAATTTTAGTATGAAACTTTATTTTATAAATTTAAAGGTGGGCAAATTATTATTTTTTTTCTCGTCAATAATTCTATACGACGATATTAATTATAAAATATTAATAAATATTACAAATCAAAGATTCTAAAGAGAAGCTTATAGGAACAGTATAATTTATGAATATTCATTTGACTGTTTAAATCTTGTTACCTTAATAATTATCCTAGGAATGCTATTGTTTTTCACAAGTTGTGTAGTGGAATGTGTAAGACACATTTATTTAAGTGTAGAACTGAAGTTGACGCCACTTTTTGAAATTTGTAGAGAAGAAATGATGAAAGCAAAATCGTGTAACACATCCACTAATAGTATGAATCAATGGAACCTAAAAGTGATTAAGCTAAATCAAATTACTATTGTTTTGGATCATTAAGCTTTCTTGATCAGTCATCACTAACTAATAACTAGATTTTTAGTTTCATTGGAATTAGATATTTTTTTTAATATAATTTCATAGGAATTACTCGTATTCGAAAAAATGTAAATAAAGTATAGGGAAAATTGAAAAAACTCTCACTGTAATTATATATTTTTTTGCACAAACTCTTCATTTATTGTATTTTTTTATAAAAATTCTCCTTCCTTCACGTGTGTTCATTTTTGCAAGAACTTTCTTAACTCATGTTTATTTTTACAAATTTGTAAAAATTAATGAAAGTGTCACTTAAGTGTTAACTCAAACGTGTTTAGGACAACGGAGCCAGAGACCGAATCTGAACCGAACCGAAATCGAGATTGGAAAACTGCTGGTAAAAATTTCGGTTATGGTTCTTAAAATGAAACTCGGGGAATCTGGTCTGGTCCAATTCTTGAACGATTCGGTCCGGTTCTAGACTCATGTCCACCCTCTAAACGCGTCAGCTCAAACGTTCAACACTCAAGTGAAACTTCCGTTCATTTGTTAAATTATCATGGCTTATGTCATGTAATGTGGATGATGTCATGGACACAAAAATGTATAGTTAAAGACATGTATTGAGTGGCATGTGGACTAATAGGTGCATGCTTGAGAAGTTGAAACCACAAAGCATTCCAATATATAGCAACTTAATTAGTATTTATACAAATAATGGAAACCTATGCTCTGGTTTATATATGGTTACTAAAAGTTGGTGAAATGATAGCAAATTGTCAAAGCTCTGTCCAATATTAATTTTCATAGTACCCTTAGATTTTTCTATAGTGACGGCGAACCAGATCTGTCGTTACAAAAGGTAAAAACACGTCTTCACTAGTAATGACGGGTACGCCGACACTACTATGACGACGGCCTTGCAACCTAAAGTTTATGGTAAATCAAACTGTCAATAAGATATATATAGTTCACAATTGACATTTTTGAATAATTCTTTGTCACTGCTTACTAGTATAAATTAGAGAAAGTATTGGATGTGGTCTTTACCCAATTAATTATAGGGACGAAATCGTGTACAAATGCTATATTTATATACAAATTTGCGAATATATCGTGGCCGTCCGATACAGATTTCAACGTTCCAGATGAAGGCCAATTAGCAGTGGCACGCCGCGTAAATAGTGAAGATTGGAAGACCAAAACAGCCATTAATCAACGCAATATAGGGGCAATTTTGTATATTTGCGTTATGAAATTCTCTTTCCTTGATTAGCAGATTTGGGACACACCCAATTTGGTTTGATTTGCGTCAGAAATCTCTTTCCTTTTTCTCAGAAAACTCAAACCCTACTCGTCGATCATTGTTAATCGATTTTCCGCCTCCGTTTCTTCGTGCCATAATCCCTTTTTCCCTTTAATTTTCTGGTCCCATTATTTCCGGTGACGCCGACTAATAGAATATGGTCGGCCTCGACACCTTATTCGCTCTCCTCATCTCTTATTATTGCTCTCATTCGATTCGATTCATTGGATTTAGATTTGAACAGCGAAATCAGGTGATTTTGCTCATCTGTGTCGTGTCGATTGCCTAATCTGTTATGTGATCGATTGGAGGTTCGTTTCTGTCTTCTCAATATGGTTTTGGTGGGTTCAATCTGCCTCTCGTGGGTTTGTGCTCGGAAATCAGGATTCGACTTTTGGGTTATGTCTGAATTATCTCCAAAGAGCTCAATTCACGTTCATCAATATTCATACATGGCGAGCTCCGTCCACAACAACAACATCATCAATAACAACAACAATTTGCATTGGAACAATCGGAGCAAGGTAGTGCGCACTGATGAAGATATTGAAGGTTTGTAAAAAAATTTCATTATTCCATTGCTATGGTAAATATTTTCATTGTTCCATGAACATTAGAACCATTGTCCCATTGTTAGTTTCTGAAATATAATATTCCATATTTACATCCGTCCATATTTTCATAACTCCATTTTGTATATAAGTCGATTCAAATGATTTCTTCATTCTAATTTTCACAAAATCACGTAATTCCATTGTTTCATGAACATTAGAAATATTTCCATTGTCCCATTGTTAGTTTCTAAAATATAATATTCCATATTTACATCCGTCCATATTTTCATAACTCCATTTTGTATATAAGTCGATTCAAATGATTCCTTCATTCTAATTTTCACAAAATCACGTAATTCCATTATTTCATGAACATTAGAAATATTTCCATTGTCCCATTGTTAGTTTCTAAAATATAATATTCCATATTTACATCCGTCCATATTTTCATAACTCCATTTTGTATATAGTCGATTCAGATGATTCCTTCATTCCATTTTCCACAAAATCACGTAATTCCATTACTTCATTTCATACTTACTTTCATGTCTCATTAAGTGGTAGAGTTTGAATTTGGATTCTTCTCCCTAATTTTTTGGTAATAATTTTCTGAATATTTCTTTCAAATTTAAATTCCTATAATTGTGCTAATTTATTCCTCAATTTCCTATTTTAATGCATTTCATTGATTATCAGAATCAAACGCAATGACCATCATACCCTTTTAGTTTATTTAATAAATTTTTAATTAATGAAATCATAGTAGAATCTGGACCATTAATTGATTACATCCAATGGATGTAATTTATTCTTATATTTGTATTTCATCGACCATTTGTAGTGGAGTACATCCCTTAATTATAAAGAATAAATCGTGTTGGAATTCAGAATAATCAAATAAAATATATATACAATAAATTATTTATTAGAATTCAAATTAACCGAGCATAAATTAGTTAACAAGTGTAAACATCTAATATCTATTAAGAATATCCGACTTTATTCACGTGTCATGTTATTTCAACATTAAAATGTTATTGAACACCTCCAAAACATCTTCTACTAATAATTATGTCTGAAAAATTTATGTTCGATAATCATCATTAAAACATCTTATTATAAACTTATAATAATGATAATTATCTCCGATGTGATAATTATCTCCAAAACTTAGACGTTGCTTCCAAAGAAATATCCTCACTGGTGACGGTGCTTGTGGTTTTGTTCAACGGCTATTGTGACTCCGTCACCAACCGGTTGTATGCCGTCATCTTCGCTTTAGCGAGTCTGGCCTCGACTTCGGTCACCGAGCTTATCTCCAATTGCGGGTCCTCGTCCTAACATAAATCACAATTAATAAAATATATTACATAATGCATTATTACTAAAAAAATAATGTACGTACTAATTCACCGAAATGTTGTAAACGTTTTGCCGGCAACTTCGATTCCACAATCTAATATGGACAATGATGATATGAACCGTAGTATTTTGAGAGAGACTCGTCGAAAAATGAAAATGATATTACGGAAATGCCCTTGTCGGGAACAATAATGTTTAGGAAAACTAGGAGAAAAATGTGGGAAGAATGGGAGGAGGTTCTGGGAATATTTATACACTGATTTTGTAACGGCGTATTTACCTACATGCGCCGTTACCAAAGTGACGGTAACATTCCGACCAAACGGTAACATAACGGGAAGAATTAGTAACAGGGTATTTTGGTAGATACGTCGTTACAAATGAGTTGGACTAACGACGTATGCACCGTACATGCGCCATTAAAGCACAACACAAAACAAAAACAAACAAAAACTAGTACACACATCACAACTCTATATAAAGTTCGGTTCTGTCCAAAACATTTTATCACTAAAGCAACAACAAAAACAAAACAAAAAAACTCCTATTTACCTCTATTATTGCTCTCTCTCTCACTCACTCACTCTCATTTTGCTCCTCCACCACAAAACCTCCATTGATTCACAGGCCAAGCTCTCCAAGCTCCGCCACCATGCTTCCGAGAAGCCGAACCCTACCGTCCCGAATCCACCATGGAGCCGTGAGCAACAACTTCATCAATCGGTCAATTATTCGTTCACTAAGTAAAATTCAGTGCACAAAAATATTTATGTGCTCATTATTTTTGTGTCACATAGGTTGAAGAAAGGGATGATATAAGGCACTACTTGCAAGTTGAGTCTCAGACAAAGCCAAGGCCAAGGCCTCATGACAGTGAAGCTGCTCAAGCCATGAACATTCAATCCAACTACTCCAAGTGTTTTGATGATGATGGTCGCTTGAAGAGGACAGGTTTTTGTTCTTTCTTTATTTGTTCCTAGTACTTCCATGAGTTGTTGTCGGGCAAGTGTTTTAAAAAACGCTAGGTGCTGAACTGATCGCACAGACAGGAACTCTGGGGATTAATCAGAAATTAATCGAGAACAGATAAGAATTTTTTTTTAAACAATGGATATTTATGCTTCAATTTTTTGATATTTGTTCGATTTTTGTATGAGAAGCACGAATTATCTTAATTTTGTGATGATTTTTAATGTTCGATTTAAACCGGCCCACCTAAAATATTTATTTCCCTGTATTTCACCTGATTTTCAAGATAAAATAGAAACGTGGGTTAAAATTGTTAGTTACTAAAACTCCTTAAATGGCGAATAAAATTTTAAAAAATTAATAGCGTAAGAGAGAACTAACTCTTATCAAAGAAGACCTACATACACATTAAAACGTATATCTAATTCAGAAAAACTAGTCTGACGAGTAACGATAAAATCTTATGATATTTCGTACTCTTCTGATGTGGGACTTGAACTCACTCACGTGTGAAATCCTAACAAACAGAGTATTCGAAAACAATTTGCGTGAACTGAAATGACTGAAAACCGAAAACTAAACCGATCACTTCGATTTTTCTGTTTCCCAGACAACGGATCAAATCGTGTAGCACGTGATTTGAACCGTCGAATGGATTTGATGACTGCTTTAGAGCGTAATTTCGCTCGCCTACGACAAGGATCGTATTAAGTTGAGTTTTCGGTTTTCGGGTCGAATCGAATTTTTTTAACTTGCAGGGACATTTTGGACTGCCACATCACACATCATCACTGCAGTGATAGGGTCAGGAGTTTTGTCCTTGGCATGGGCCATAGCTCAGCTTGGTTGGGTTGCGGGTCCAGCCGTTATGGTGGTCTTCGCCATAGTGAATCTCTACACCTCGAACCTATTGGCTCAGTGTTATAGGTTCGGCGATACGAGGAACTACACCTACATGGACGCTGTCAAAGCCTACTTAGGTAAAAAAAGTGACGGTCACGACGATTAATTCGTGACCGTCGCTTAAATCTTGATACAGACAATTAAATCGTGACGTTACGAGTTATTGCTGATAAAAAAAATTATCCATGCAGGAGGGCGTAAAGTTACAATGTGCGGATTTATTCAGTACCTGAATCTCTTTGGGGTCGCAATCGGGTACACGATCGCCGCGTCGGTCAGCATGATGTGAGTAGTTAATGAGGAGCGATATTGTCGATGTAGAGATTGAAAGCAGCGACCTTATATGTAGTGATGTTTTGTAATGATTGTCGTTGTAGGGCTGTAAAGAGGTCGAATTGCTTTCACGCGAGCGGAGGGAAGGACCCGTGTCACATGTCGAGCAACGGGTACATGATCGCGTTCGGGATCGCGGAGATCTTTCTCTCTCAGATCCCGGACTTCGACCAGGTATGATTTTTTTTTATCAGCGATAATTTAAAATTGATTAATATATATATATACTTGCAAGTATCAAGATTTGAACTCGGGAACTCACACAGTGGGCTCGTTATCAGGTGTGGTGGCTATCCATAGTTGCGGCCGTCATGTCTTTTACCTACTCGACCATTGGCCTTAGCCTTGGCATGGGGAAAGTCGCAGGTAACGCCGAATCATTTTATCTGCCTTGAACTTCACTTTATCGTGAACTTCGAGGCAGATATATTTGTTATAACAAGAAAGATAAAGCAGAACAAAATTAACATAAATTGATAAATAGTATAACAAAATCATATTCACGTGGTTCGCTGATAAAATATCGATAAGGAGAATAAATCTAAATATCGAGATACAAAATTAAGTTAAGCCAGGTTTCTGAACCAGATCACCAAAACCTGAACATCAAATTATACGAGTCGGGGGTATCTTCACCCCCCCCCCCCCCCCCCCCCCCCCCCCCAAGGCCTCCAGGCCAAATCCCAGTGAGAAAACACATCCAAAAATCCGATCCATTGTTTTTTTTTGCCCGTCAGGGAACGGGGCCCTGAAAGGAAGCATGACGGGGATATCAATAGGAACCCTAACAGCGTCGGGGAGCGTCACCCCGACCCAGAAGATGTGGAGGAGCCTCCAGGCCCTGGGAGCCATGGCATTTGCATATTCCTTCTCCATCATCCTAATTGAGATTCAGGACACAATAAGGTCCCCTCCGGCAGAGCACAAGACCATGAAGAAAGCTACATGGCTCAGCATTTCGGTCACTACCATATTCTACTTGCTCTGCGGATGCTTCGGCTACGGGGCCTTCGGGGACAAGGCGCCCGGGAACCTGCTCACCGGGTTCGGGTTCTACAACCCGTATTGGCTCCTTGACATTGCCAACGCCGCCATTGTCATCCACCTCGTCGGGGCTTACCAGGTAAATTTTATTTTAGGGATAATTACAGATGCTAAAGAACTTGTCGGGATATGAAGAGGCAGGAAACAGGGTCACTAAATCTGCTCCGAACCTGCTACCATCTTGTTATCTTAAGCAAAATAGATCGAATCTGATAGAGATCCGTTACTTCAACAGAGTAGGAGATGAGATCACTAAATTCGCTCTACCTCAATGGTGGATACCAGGTTTTAAAAAAAAAAATTGTAAATAATGGTAGTGTAATATACCACGATGTCATTACAAAAATTTATCGTGAATCATCCAAAATTTTACAGTTTGTCAAAACCGACGGAAAATGAGTCACGTGCATGTCATGTGACCTCTCATTTTTTAAAATAAAAATATTACCTCAGAGACTAATCAAGAACTAATGGGAGATTTCGAAAACACTTATTACCCTTCAAATAAGAAGGTAAATTGTTTATCGTATACTCCTTTTGAAACAATAGATAATTTTTAATTTGAAGGGTATTTTCATATTTTCATTTTACTATAAAACTTAGTATCATAAGTCTGATTCGGTAGATTTTCATTATAAACTAGTCGAGTTTTTTATGATTACTAAGACTAGAACCATGATATGTTCCTCGGTAAAAGTTTGATTCTCCCTTAACATTTTTTGCAATAAATCCAAGTCACGATCACTCCTTTTTGAAAAAGAATATATATTACACCACCCGTTGCTACAATAATCTCAAACGTCAGATATCAGGTCACTGGTTCTAATCCTCGTGCTCTTTCAGGTCTTTTGCCAGCCATTATTCGCATTCGTCGAGAAATGGGCCTCGAAAAAATGGTCAAAGAGCGATTTCATAACGGCGGAGTACGATATACCCGTGCCCTTCGTCGGGGCGTACAAGCTGAACCTGTTCCGGCTCGTGTGGAGAACCCTCTTCGTCTTCCTGACGACGATCATATCGATGCTCCTCCCGTTCTTCAACGACGTCGTCGGGCTGCTCGGGGCGATGGGGTTCTGGCCGCTCACGGTCTACTACCCGATCGAAATGTACATTGCTCAGAGGAAGATCGGGCTGTGGACGAGCCAGTGGCTGGGGCTCCAGATCATTAGTATGTGCTGCCTCGTTGTTTCGGTTGCGGCCGCGGTCGGGTCCGTCGCCGGAGTTGTGCTCGATCTGAAGACTTACAAGCCGTTCAAGACCACTTATTGAAAAAAACATTGTGGATTGAGTTCTAGGATGTAATAAAGTGAAAATTATGTAGCCTCTTACGTTGTTGTCGTTGTGTTCAATAATACCAAATCAACCAATATAAATTTCCTTGCAGACCGGTAGCGTATGTCGAATACGGTTTTGTCAAACTACTGTTAAAGTAGAGGTTCATGCGTACACGAGCGTGAAAGGGAAATAACACCACGTAAGAAATTGGGATGTACATATCGGGGTCGAGTTCCACAACTAAAAGCTCAAGCTAATAGTTGGGTTTGACCCTACCCTTTATATACACTCAACTTATTTCACTTCTTTTTAAGGATTAACTTAAATTCTCCCTCTCATGCTTCCTGTACGTGCGGGGCTATTTTCCTTTCACGCTCGTGTACGCATGTGCCTCTACTTCAACATGAACACCCACGGATTTTCCCATTTCATCGCCATCTTCAATGTGAGAAAGCATTGTTGGTTCCGAGACTTGAACATGGATAGCACGGCGGACTCCAAGGCTTTTAGGGTCATATTCTCGGACATGTTCGCCAGCCGTTAAAAATGAATTGAAAAGACAAAAATACCCTTCAAAGTTATAAATACTGAAATTTGCGAGTGAAAGTGAGCAATACATTTTTAATTTAATTAAAAATAGCGAGACATGACTTTGATCTCCGCTTCATATCCTGTTGAATCGGAGATACTGAATTCCAATCGATTCAGAGTATTTTGCCTATCTATCAGACGGCAACAGAGTGGCTTTAGGAAGGATTTTGCGATCAGATCCTCTACCATGTTGGATCAGAAACATCGGGTCCTTGTCGGGTTTGTGAATTTTTGTCATCCCTACCCGAACATGATCACCAAATTACAAACTAACGATCAGAAGCCGATAAAAAAACCTAATGATCAGAAAAATGAGCAGACCTTTTCACTGTACTATTGAATCATAATATCATATTACAGAAGACAAGTACTACTCATTCTCAAGTTTAATGCTAAGAACAATCGTAACTCCAAATTAGTATACAATTGAATCATAGTTCCATATTTATAGACGAAAATCACCACTCGTTCTCAAGTTCGATGCTAAAAACAACAAAACTCCGCATCAGTATACAATTAAACCATAGTTTCCGATTATAGAAGACAATCAGTACTCGTTTTCAAGTTCGATGATAATAACAACACGACTCTGAATCATAGTTTCATGGGATAATGACACTTTGTTACACCTAACTATTGCGAAATGACACTTTTATACTCTAACTATTTTTTTCTCTTTTTCGGTACCATCCAGCTGCAGGTCTACAAATCAAGCTTTAACCTCATGAACACGAGTCAATCAGGGAGGTGCTCGTCGGTTTCCAGTGCTTCTTGATGGCGCTCGCGTGGATTTTCATCAATGCTTGTAGTTTGGGATCGCTCCGGGTTGCGAACTCGACGCCGATGGTGGACTTTGCGTTCGAGATTGAGCTCGCTGAGAGTGAATTCAACTTCCCGACGCCTGATTTGAACAAGGGATAATGACACTTTGTTACACCTGACTATAGTGAAATGACACTTTCATACTTTAACTATTTTTCTTTCTTTTTTAATACTCTGACAATTTTTTTGTGATAACCTAACTCTAAAATGCCTAATATACCTAAAATACCTCTGGTTCAATTGAAAAAAAAATAGAATTGAACTAATAGTGAAATTAAATTGGTTCAAATTGGGCAGGTTCAAATAGATTCATTTACCCGACTAGGGGTATTTTAGGTATATTAGGCCATTTAGAGGTAAGTTGTCACAAAAAAATTGTCAGGGTACTAAAAAAGAGAGAAAAATAGTTAGGGTATGAAAGTGTCATTTCGCTATAGTTAGGTGTAACAAAGTGTCATTATCCCTTTCAACAAATATCGTCCCAAGACTCTGCCATTGGAGAAGCTCTCGTTGCAGAAGAACCTCCTCGATCAAAAATCGCACACAGCCACAAACAACCCAGAAAATGTTGAGAAGCCCGTTTCCCAATTCCTTGCTCTGTCTCTTTAGGCATGGCCGACCCATCCATAAGGCAAGAGAGACTTTTGCTTTAGGCCCCGACTTTAGAGATGCACCAAAATAATCTTCAGCCGACCAATCGAATATCAAAATGGCCCAATTTTTTTACTATTATTTACATATATACCGAGTATGCCCGACCCAATGGGAAGACAAATGAGGCATTTCTCTTAGTCCCCCAAGTCAAAGAGGCCCCAAAATTGTTTTAGGACATTAACAAATTATAAAGTTATTTATATTATACCTAATTTAAGTTTAAAATAAAGCTTATACATTAACTTTTCAAGTTTAAAATATTTTGGGTCTATATTTAGTATTGAAGGACTCTAAGCTCAAATTTAAATGAAATTAGCATGTAAAGTTTTAAAATTCTTTTAAAATTTTGTTTTGCTCCCGTTAATTTTATAACAAATTTTTTAAATTTTAGGCATTTGTTTTAAATTTAAAAAAAATTGAGGACATGTATCTAGTTTTAAAAATGTTAAAATAAAATCACACATTTTAAAGTCAAAAGTTACATAAAATTAATGATAGTTAAAATAGTATATACTAAAAAATTGACAAAAGTGTTAAAAAAATATTTAATAATATTTAAACTTACATCTTTGAATAAGTTAAAAGCGATTATTAAAAGAGGCTTTCGTTTGAAATCTTGCCTTAGGCCCCAGAAATCCTTAGCCCGCCCATGTCTCTGGGCAAGAAACAATACAAAAGAATTGGTGCAACAAAAAGAAGAGGGAGATGGGTTTGGGTATTTGGAATCGCATGGAACCTAGGGGCCTTTTCGTAATTTTGAAACTCGCGAGTGTGTATCCTCAATTGTTTTGAATAAACATATGTCACATGTCCTTTTCCCGCCTCGGTAGGGATGGCACTGGGGCGGGTGTAGTAATTCCAAACCCAACCCAAAAATTAGTTCCATGTCCCGGACCCGTCCCATTCCCCAATAATTTGCTTTCAAACCCGCCCCGATGGGTACGGGTAATTTGCAAGTCCCGGACCCATCCCGAAATCATACTTAATTCCAATTTTCTCTTACAATTCGTTCTGTATTATATGATCATCTCTCAAATAATTTTGCATACAAATAGCAAAATTTATACATAAAACATGATGTAGTAAAACATAATTTTGCCAGAAAATAAGTAGGTGGTTTCTCATGATATTAATGTGTGAAATATAAAGCAAGTATTAAATCAACTCAAGACACGTTCTCTAATTTTAAAAAAATAACCATTTCAATATCACAAATTAATTCAGTGTTCACTCTAATTTTAAAGAAAATTTATACTGTAACATCGTGTTTGAAGTCTTCAAATCATAGTGTGTGATGTTTTCTCATTGTGCAACCAAAATCAATTATGAGAGCTCAGTAGATCATGTTTGCGCGAAATATCAAAATTAATAGAAAACTATATACTGAGAAACAAACGAATAAAAATCGTAACTTGTGTATAATTTGTTTTTGAGAAACCTAATTAGGATTAATTAGTTGGTAATGTTTTCTTTTTAAATATAAATATAATATCATTATTTTTTTAACACACAATGGGGCGGATAGTGGTAACCCGATCCCGACTTTCACCCAACTAGATACCCGCTTGTTTGTCCAATTACCGTCTCGTTACCCGAAATTACTGACCCGCCCGCGTCTAATTGGGTTGGATCTGTGGTTTACCCGTCGGTTTTAGGTATTTTTGCCATCCCTACATCTTGGCAAGTGGCAATCATTCTGTTTGGAGATGATCATTGTCGTTGGTTGGTCCTCGATCCAACGGTCACTATTAATCTGGTGAAAATTACCATTACAACCCCGTATGAATTATTTATTATTATATAAAGAGGTCAAATCAATAGTAAAAGTCAAATCTCTCTCTTCACCAAAAACAATCACACCTACTCACGAGTCTCTGCTCTCTGTTTTTCTTCTTCCTGTTCTTTTTCTTTCACTTGCTTTGCTTTGTACAAGCATTGTTTAATTTTTTATTCTTCTACTTGTCTGTGCATATGCAGCTTTCTTTGTTTCAAGATTCTTGTTCATCTTGTCATCTTTTCTATTTCTGCCCAATAAACTAATTTTCTTGTTTCAATTTGTACATAGCTTGATATTGAGAGGGCAGGGTGACACATAACAATATACTCTGGTTCGACGCGGATCTTCAAGCTCGGCACATGTACGTGTGCAATTCGATGCTCGTGCTAAGTCAACCTTTACGCTTACAAAATATTTGCAAGTAGTGCAGAAGCGTTACTCGAATCGTATTCGATAGGAATCAGGATGGAAGTGTGGAAAAACTTTTCCGAGAACTATACAAATTGGAGTACAATAATATGGAGAACTATACAAATAGGAGAACTATACAAGTTGGAGTACAATAACGTGGAGTTTTGATTATGCCCCACATGAGTTCTTACACCTTTATTTATACATATATTTGACGGCTATAATTCAACCAAATGAACAGTTAAGATTTGTCTTCTAGAGAGTTCCACAAAACTCTTCAATTTTGGCCAAATTTTCAAAATGCCAGAGAATTAGCCCAAATCCATGCGTAGAGCCCAATGTCACGCATTAATTATATAGTTGGCCCCTATAGCATTGCACAAAATGTTCCTAAATACAAATTACGGTACTAAAAAAGAAATTTTACAAAAACTCAATTAACTCGAGTTCGACTCGAACGAATTTATGCAACTAAGCTCAAGTTTGGCTCGAAGTAAAATAGACAAGCTTGAGTTTGAGCACATCTTGATTCGGTTCGCTTAAATTTCAATACAAATACTCATTAAAAATTAAATAAATAATAAATGAGCTAACTTGAGATTTGCTCGACTTGATTCGACTCGTCTAATTATATTATAAATATTTCTTAAAATATTAAACCATACGGCTCGCGAGCCTATCGAGCCTTAAAAGGTTAAGCCAGAGTTCGGCTCGTTTATTAAACAAACCAATCTTGAGCTCGATTATAACGAGCCTGAATCGAATATTTAACGAGCCAAACTCGAGCGATTTGTTAAAAGCTCGGCTCGTTTACCGCCTTAATGATACCCACTATTTACAAGAGTGAGATACTACCCATCTAATTTCTGAAATATATGTCAACTATTCACCCAATAATATTTAAGGAACCAATAACTAACTAAAGCTAAAACCACAATGCCAACTTGCCCAACATAATGTGATAATCCTCAAGTGGACCTAAATATATCAAATACAACAACACTCCCATAACTTTTGAGGATCCAATAAGCATACCAAACAAAAGCTAAAACCATAGTGCCAACTTGCCCAACATAATGTGATAATCAAGAACACAATCATTGAAAATGCAAATATAGAGAAGTAGTCTATTAATAAATCTTTGAAATATCATAATAATTATATAATTTAGACAGTGTGTATTTTAGTACCGTTTCATGATTCAAGTAGATGGAAAAAAAATAAGAAAGTAACTTGTCGTTGTTGTATTTTTATTGCTAAATTCTTTTCCATGCTCTAAAAATATCCGACTCAATTGATTGATTTTGTATTAATTTGATTAATTTCTAATTAATTCTCGACTAATCTCTAATTTATCCTAGAAAATCATCTCTAAGCATTTTTTATAAGACTAACTACAAAGTTCTTTCCGTCCTCTAAAAACATCCAACCTGATTTATTTTTTGTATCACTTAGATTAATTTTGTATTAATTATTTAATCAAATTAACTTCT
Source organism: Geranium rotundifolium (assembly GCA_963920655.1). Classification (NCBI taxonomy): domain Eukaryota; kingdom Viridiplantae; phylum Streptophyta; class Magnoliopsida; order Geraniales; family Geraniaceae; genus Geranium; species Geranium rotundifolium. The sequence goes on from OY987317.1 coordinate 37,469,826, forward strand.
GATTAATCCCAATAAAAAATAAAAAATACTAGAAGACTAATCGAACAAGTCAGTAAACTTTCATGACGTTGGCATTGACCCATAGTCAAACTTTCATGAAAATCATCCAAATTTGAAATTTCACATCCTAATCTTAACATTCCCCAGAAAAACTTTCCAAGAAAAGCATGCCATAACATCCCAGCAACATTGCTTCATGTCATTCACAAATAAATGTTTTCTGGATCTTCATGAAGATCAATATACGGGTCTGAACAGCTAAATATGGTTTAATTTTAATCCAAGTAAAATTAAGGCAAGATAAATTCTGAAACAGAAGACCGTCGTAGAAGAGACATAGCATCGGAGACTTCTTCACTTCTCCTCGTTTTCTGGTTTGTCTTCGCTCTTCTTCTCTTGAGACTTAGCCGTAACAAAACAAAAGAAGGTTCAGTAACTGTGAAGAGTCGTGAAAAATGCAGAACCATAGTGGTAATTAAGTTTTATCTGTTTACCTCGGATTGACCTGGGAGAGATGCAAGCAGATCCTTCACCGCAGGATCGTTTGGATCAACTCCGGGAAGCTGAGGAAAAAAGTTATTAAGGTAAGCTTGACATATTCTCGTGATTAACATTTGAGGCCATTCATTGAATATAGGGTTGTAGAATAACTTACAGAAGCGAGAATAGAAGACATGAAGGACTGGTCCTCCAACACCTTGCTTGCATCCGATTGTGTTGATGAATCTTTAGCAGCGTCCTGCATGGACATCTGGAGAGCTGTGCAGTGGCAAAACGGTAAAAATCAGTATGCAATATGATACTCTTGTGGTGAAAACTAAAAACCAATCATAGCCGTTGGATTAACAAAATAGAGATGTAAGATTAAACCCCTGTTTGGTGAAAGGTGAACCTGCATTTAATTAATTTTTAGAAAATAGGAATGATCGAAATCTCTACAAAGAGGTTGCCATGAGGCAACTTGAGGATTTTCCTTATATATATATATATAGATTTAAGAAAAATTGCAAAAAAGTCTTAATTCATAATTTATGGGGCAATATTGTAATTTTTAGAAAAAATACACATTCTGCAAACAAAATGCAAACACATCACTTTTTGCCATTAACAAACAACACAACACCCTTTTGCAAAGTGTCATATAATAGGGCACCCTTTTGCAATTTTCCCTAATATTAATCTAACTGCTGGAATTGGTTCTTCAATTGCACTATAATAGATGATTTTTTTCATATATATAGGAAAATCGTATGTGATGCTAAGACGTGAAATTCATAAGAAAAGAACCTACCAGCAGCCAGCTCCTGATCAACATCGGTAGCTTCAGACATATCGGCATCCATCGCGGAGCTACCAGATCCGAGATTCATCGACATTGCTAAAGCTTGCTCTAGCAGAGCATTCTCATCGTCCTATAACAATAGCATTTACTCATTTAACAATGTTATTTAACGACGAGCAAGTAAAGATATCTATACCAAGCAGCAACATCAGTTTTCTCAACCACAATCAATACAAGTAAAGATATGAGTTTAGAAAATGGTACTGACCATTGAAGTGGCGGCATTTAGGTTTGTCTCGTGAGCCGGAACATTAACCTGCTCTGTCATAGGTGTATCCTGCCTAGCAGCTTCGTCGGCAGCTCTTTTGGCGGCGGCCTCTTGCCTGGCTCTCTCCTCCTCCATCGAAACTCTGAGGGCAAGAGCCAGCTCGGGGTCTAAATTGGGATCGACGTCAAAATCAAAGCCAGCGCCACCGGCTGCGGCTGCAGCCGCTGCATAGCCACTTCCTCCTTCCCCGTCTCCAGTGAAAACAGGTGTACTGCCATAAGTTAAGAAAAACATCATTTGAGGAGAAATTTTTTATTTCATAAATACATGAAGAAACCAACTTTATTGCACATGCTTGATTTTGTTATTTGCAAAAGTAATGAAATAACATTTGTTCTCATAAATTTTTTTTATTTCTAATATATTTCACTTTTCCTTTTAAACAAATTTTCATATCCTAAATTCCAAATTATTTATGGAGGGTTCCTAAATTTTCATATTTAAAATGTACCAACGCAAGAATTAAGGCTTGAATATGTACACAAAGAAGATAGAATAGAAAGAAAAGAATGTACTTAATAAGAAAAGAAAAGTGAGGCCATTTGAAAGTTGAAAGCTTTTAAATTTGTAAGGAGCCACTTTGAATGTGCATGTGCATGGCATGACTCAAGCTTGTTATTTGCAACAGTCCTAAGTGACTACACGGGTTAAAGTAGAGAAATAACATTTGTTCTACCGAGATTTTTTTATTCCTAATATATTTTCACTTTTACTTTTTGAAGAAATGTTCATCTCCTAGTTTCCAAAGTACTTATGGCAGCAAAGGGTTCATAAATTTTCGTACTTGACAAATACCGACATGCAGAATCCAAGCTTGAAAAATGAAAATATATAAAAAGAAGAGAGGATAAAAAGAAAAGTACATACCTGATAAGAACATCGGAAAGGGCGCCAGGACCAGGAGGAATATGGACAATATGACTGCTGTCGTTATTGTTAACGGCAGTAAGGAGGGCCTCTAGTTTATCTGGCTTACCATCATCATCTTCGCCAAAATTGATGATATCAAGAGCCACGCTGTTCTTTTTCAATTTCTTCCCTATCATCTCCAAAGCCTTCTTGTCATAATTGACAGGACTGAGATAATAGATCGAGTAAGAAAATGTTAGAAATGATAAATGTGAAGGGGGGTTTGTAACTTAAAAGTATCTACCTTCCAGCAAAAACTATAATCCTCTGTTGCTGATTCTTGTTTTGGCGATGTTTAAGAGCCAACTGAGCTATCTGGATCCCGGCAGCTATGTTCATCTCACCCCCTATTTCAAGACCTGCATAATGGAGATAACTAACCAATCAAACTAAATCATTGGTAGGAACTTGCATGCAAAAAAAACGCTCAGAGCTAACCAACCACTTCACCATATTCTAAAGTGCAATAAAAATTTAGTAGCGTCAAGGGTTTAAAGTAATAATTTTCCAAAAGGATCTGATACACGATTCATTTCCCTTCATGAGGATACCCACCTAGACATGGTAATATGACGAATGTTACACGAGAAAAGAAAGCTTACATGTGTATGCCTCCTTAAAAGGGATATAAAAACATAAATATAGAAGTAGGCTTTTAAATCACTCAGAATAACTCAATTACTTCGTTGTTTTCTAAAGTGCAATAACAATCTAATAACGAGGGTTTAAGAGAAACAATTCTCAAAAGGAACTGCTAAACAACTCACTTCTCATCACGACTGTATAATCTAGGCACGGTATTGTATGTTAAATGTTACAAGAGAATGGAAAGCTTATATGTGTAGTCATCCCCCTTCAAAGGATATACTAACATATATATAAAGGTAGGTTTATTGATCCAATAAAACAGAACATAAACTGAAACTCATCTCCCTTGCAGCCCTCAATGAACCAGCTTGGCTGCAAAAGCTTCAACTTCTTCTAAATCTCATATTGGGTCCCATCAGTCCATTGTGAATCAATACAAAAATCCACCCTCTTGCTGGGGTCGTGACAGTTATTTAAGTGACAAACTAAATTACGGACTCTCCGCGAGTGTAGAAAAAAAGATCAAAACCTACTTTTTTTTTACTTGACTGACAAATACACTACTGAATAGGTAGTCATTATTCCTCCATATTACTTCCTCACCCTAAGTTGACTGCGCATTGGAAACAATTATGACACGAAGACACTACCACATACCTATACAACTCTTAGCAGGCAAGTCAAAGAAAACCCGAACAGTGAAATAAAATAGGTACAACATTCTAGCTTACAAGATAACATGGATTCCAAAAAAAAAGACAGGAGATCCTATTGAACCTATGTCACCGTAATACAAACACACAAAATTTGTGCTTTCTCAAACCCAACCAGTTACAAACAATTATCATACAACTACAAGTGCCTATTTCTATTTAGCCATTATCTAACAACAGAACAAACATTAAACTCTTAAACAAACAATGACTAAGCTAAATTGGGCACATTGTATAATTCAAGAAAACCCAACAAAAACATCAAAAACCCAATTTCGAAAGAACTAGGGCTAACCATGAGTGCAAGCCAAAATTTTGCCCAAATCGGTGGTGGGTGTGGCCAAAACTCGAACTCCTTTGCCCGCCATTGTCAAAACCCCAACTGTATTCTCCGGATTCGACTACAAAACAACCCATCAGAGAAGCATCAACAAACATATCCACAACTCTTCACAAAAACCCTAACTTTATGCCCTAAAAACCAAACCCAGAAACAAAAAATCCCAGATTACAAAAACAAAAACCTGGGTTTTAGCGCCGGAGATGAGATTGATAGCATCGGTCTGGGCTTGCAATCGGGACGGAGCGTAATCGCCGTTTCGCATCCACTCTGAGTTGTCGATGCATATCATAGTCGCCTGATTCAAAACAAAAAACCCAAAACCCAGATTAAGCGAAGAAATTGAAATACAGATCTGTTTGAAGCATGAATCGTGAAACTTCAATGGCTGACCTCGAGAACCATGGTCGCTGTTGACGAAGAGTAGCTAGAGAGGTAATGGATCGGGAAGCTTAACCTGGAACTGGTTTTGAGCTATTTCCGATTAATTATTTCAACATATAAATTGCTACAGACCTAATATAGGTGAAAGAACAAAAGGGTATTTTGGGGACTTTGTATATTCACGGTAATTATTAGTAATTTCAACTTCGCCTCCAAAAGGGTATTTTAGGAAATTCACGTGTACAATTATTTTTTTAGGATAAAATTGCCGGCTTAAACGAGTCGAATTGAACTTAAATTTGTTATGACGGTTTGATTCAAAAAATAACTATTCGACTTGAGGTCAAATGTAAGGATGTACGTGGTATGCGACGAATTGCGCCAAGTTGGTCGGAATCACAAAAGGATAGGTTAGCGAACTAGGGAATGTCTACAATACCACAAAGGTAGGTCGCTAAGAACGTCTGTTGCATGTTCTAGCACACAGGCAGAATACCGAGCTTTCACCGATACTACTTCTGAGTTCATGTGAAAACGGGAGTTGATTAATGACATGGGTGTTGTTCACAGCTCGGGTACTCCTATTCGTTGTAACAATCAAAGTGATGTCCATATTGGTCACACTGACGTCTTTCATGAACGCACGAACGTAAACCTCATTTCTAAGTAAACGAGATCTTGAGTTCGAATCGACACAGATTAACAAATCTAAAACGGGTGATTCCGAGATCTACAATAGAGAGAACAGCTCCAAAACTTGCCTGAAAAATCAACTCTTTATTCAAGAAAAATGTACAGAGCAACAAATAAAAGAGGTATTCACAGTTCCTAACCTCGTACACACAATAAATGGCAAACCCCAACAATACACAACCTCAATCAATCCGAAAAAATACACAATCATACACTAAGAGTTCTGCTGGAGAAAGGCGACGATCTACTGTTCCGGGTCACGGGCAGGCCAACGTACACCTCGTGAACCGCTTGTTTACAAACCTCTCCTCGGTCCCTATCTATGGCGTAGCACACGTAAATGGTGTCGATCACATTGTCCAGAACGTGTACAAAGAAGCCGAGCACAATGGTCAGCAGCGCCCACGCTAGAGCTGCAACGAAGTATGAGTCAACGCCAATGTCGCTCACACCTTGCAATATTGCACAAACCTGAAGATACAATCCAAAGATCAGAGTGTTTTCGCAAAACTCAACAATAGATTCGGGAAAAGTTTTGGATAAAAACGATTGTTTTACTTCAAACGTCAATAATGGGAATGTCATTCCCATTCTCGAACAAGGAATATTTATCTAAACACTATCTAAATGTAATGTGAATGAGTTCATTTCATGGGAACGGTATTCTCATTCTAATTCTCGATTCCATTTCACAAACAAAGAAATTTTATCTAAACGCTATTTAAATGTAAAGTACCAAGGCTAGTATGATTTGTTATGGTGCTTTCTCTATTTCAGAATAATTGGAAAATAAATCGAATTAAAGGACTAATCGGGAATTAGAGAGGATTAATCAGGGACTAATCGAGAACTAGTCAGGGGATTTTTTAGGACACTTATTCTAGGACTGAGGGAGTATAAAATAATTTAACGAGCCAACTTTGATTTGAGAATAATTACTCACCACAATTGCATATACTGCGCATAGGACGAAAACTATGCCAGCCAACAAACGAATCGAGACAGTCTCCACGAACACAGCAGACAGCAGATTACGCTTCAAGAGTTCATAAGTCATCCTTGCGGACGTGCAGTAAGCTTCGCCTGTAATTGCTGCAAAGTTGACGGTGAACTTGTTGAGAAAGTCAACCGCTGCCAGCACAGCATTGACACAGCACCGGAACGCAAGGTTCACCACTCCAGAAACATCTTCCTGTCTTGCACCGTCAACGGCAGCACGCACCATGCGAACGACACAGATGAGCAAACCCGATAAGCAAACCGTGCCTGAAGAGGGACCAAAGGCGTTTCTGCACACGTTTGAAAAAAAAGTTAATGAGAAGCAAAACATGTAATGGCGACTATTCCGATCATATAGGCCGAAATATATCATTTCGTATAGGCGTGATAGTGGCAAATAGTCAGAAATAGCTACAAAAAGAACTCTAGGTTCACGAGCGTGGATGCACATTTTAGACTAATAGGAAAAGAATTGTTACTCTGCCCTAATAATAATTTATTAATTTAGTAATTCAATCGGCTATAAAGGGACGGGAACAGGATTAGACTCAACAAGTACATATGCTGTCCTTCATCAACCCTAATTTTGCATATGCTACTATGCAACTGCTTGGATTTCACAAGATAACTAAGGTTTAATGGTTTGTGTTTATATTTTCTTTCCTTTTGGCAGAAAAATAGATATAGAAAGAAATAGTGTATTGCTCATATGCCAAAAACATCCACCATTTGTTACCTAATCCTTACTCCACACAAACACAAAAATATGAGGAAACGCCACTATTTTGGTTTTGAAATTACAGCCTTTAGTGGTTTGATCAGGAAACAGTAAGAGATCAACAGCAACGAATTGAAAGTTCAAAAATGGCACTAAATCATTAAACATCATGAAGAAACAGCTAAACCATGCAGCAATTTTACTGTTTGCGATCCTTAACAATACTATCAATTCCAATCCTCCAATGAGAAAATCCATTCAAATGTTCCTTAAAAAAGGTTTAGGAAATAGCAACTACCGCTAAATTTCAATCAAAAACTATATCTGATTTATATCAAACTTAAAACAACAACAACAAAATCCATATTTCAAGGCGACTACTAACATACATTACTAGAAACACGCTGAGAAACAGCTCAAATTAGTGCATAGCAACACACAACACTAAAAAAAGTAAAAGGAACCGAGACATCACCTCAACGATCTTCTAATACTCCGTCTTGGCTTTGAATCCTCCTTTGAGAAGTACCACTGAGCAACGGTCCCACTGATCACATAAGCCTGCGCCTCCACCATCGCTGTCGAAGACCACAGCATCGTAACAATTGCCAACGCATAGTAAGCAGGCACCCAACTATCCTGCTTCCATACACAACTATACACTCCACTCGACGACTCCTCGGGCACAATGCTCCCGTTCAGCCTCGCATACACCAAGAACACGACAATCGGGGCAAAGTACACCACCAGACCGAAACTCAAACAAGGCAAAACCCCGAAAAGGCCCAAATTCTTCGACAACGCATCGGAACCAACCCCGATTATGTTCACGGTGAGCTCAATCCTATGCCAGTTCGCCACAAACACCCAAACAACAATCCCAATAACCAAAAGCACAAAAACAAGAACCAAAATCCTATAAACCAGAGGAAAGCTATCACTACAAGAATCACTCACAGTGCAGGCCACAAACCAATACACATCAAAGAAAAGGGGAATCACAACAAAAAAGGGCAAACACACATAAACAAGGTACTTAGTGTAGTGCTTGAGCAAGAGAAGCACACCAAAGCAAATGGGCACAGTCAAGACCAAAGTGACCAAAAGGGTCCACACCAAAACCTCCACAACACTCGAGGAAGCAAAGGGTAGAGCCAAGTAGGAGCCGAATTGTCGAAATCGGAGAGATGGGTCGTCGGAGACGCAGGAGGTGGAGTTGGAATCGTAGGTGTAGGTCGATGCGACTGTGGAATTGGGGTTTCTGTGGAAAACACAGAAGATGCCGAACCCGAAGGTGGAGAGGACGAGGAAGAGGAAGAGGACGAGGAAAGGGAGGTCCTTGAAGGGTCTGGGTCCGGAGTTGAAGGAGATCTGGAGGAACTGGGTCTGGTCGGGATCGGGAGGGTCGGCGATGGCGGGTTCGGGGAGGGAAGGAGATGGGTATGGAGGATTGGAGAGGAGTGGCTCGTTCTGGGAAGTGGGTTCGTCGGAGCTTCTCATCGGAGAGAGATTGGCCGGAGATGGAGGTTGTGGTGTGGCCGTTGACTCTCTCTACCTTGGCTGGTCTGCGAGTGACAGTCTATAGATTGAAGAAGACGGGTTGTTAAAGTTTGAATTTTTAAAGATGAACCATTTTTGGTCATGTGTGTGAGCTGCCAAACCAACTACATTCCAAAGTTTGATATGCAAATATGCAATTACTTTAATTTTAAAAGCCTTCAAATTTTCAAAATCATACTATCGATAACACACATTCGATACGATCAATACTCGACGAGTCAATATCATGTTATCGATGAACACATTCGATATGATCGGCACTGCCTCGTCGAGTGACCATCTCCACCATAGCACATATATGTTGGCGACTGATTATTTGTCGGCGTAGTACTTGAAGGTGATGATGACGAGATTATCATCGGGAAGCTATCAACATCACCTTCAAGGACTACATTGACAAAGAAAAAATCGCTCGTCAATGGATATGTGCGGTGAGTAGAGATATCACCGTAAAGCTGGCATAGCGGTGCAAGGCAAAACTTAATGTGTTTGTAATTGTGAGGAGAGAGAAGGAAAAGATTTAAAATAAAATAAACTCTCGGTGCCATACATTTAAAAAAATTCTCAGTGTATTAAAAAAGAGATTAAAATAATTAAGATATGAAAGTATCATTTCACTATAGTTAGGTGAAACAAAGTATCATTATCCCTTCTATATTAAATACCAATGACAAACATTTAATCAGAATATTTTTGTCATTTCACGCTTGACTCTAACCATGTTAATAAGGGAAAAAATTATTACCGACTTTTAAATCAACTTTATTTAAATGAGAAATGTATTGAAATAAGTGTTAGTTTACGAGACTATCCCAATACTTATATACATGCAAGTTTAGTCTCAATTTTTCGAGTCTAACGATTAGATTCATTTAGCTTAATAAAGAAATTGAGCTTAAGTTCAACTTATCAAATTACGAGAGGTTCACTTTTCACTTGAATAATTCACATCCACTTTTGCAATTTACCTTTACCATAAACTCTTAGAACTCGAATCGAACCATTCCTTCTCAAGCAGTCTTACATATTTGAATTCGAATCAATATAAAGCAAACCTAAGAAATAGAGAGGAGAGAGTCCAAGAACAGACCAAAAAGAAGCTTCACTGATCAATCCACTCGTTTTTGGGGATCTCGCCGGAGTCTGCTATGGTGACCTTCTTTCTGGGCTTCCCGTCGTAGGTTCCGGCGCCGCCTTCAATGGCATATACAGTGTCCATTCCCTCTATGACCTTCCCGAACACGACATGCTCACCATCCAACCTAGCAAGAGCGAACATCTTAATATGTTGTCGTGTATATATCTAAGTTTTGCAAAGAGCATTTAGAAATTACAGTGAACTTGTCTTTTTTCTTTTGTCAAATAAAATGAATTGGAAAGACGAAAAATACGCTTTAAAAGCCGGCTGTGTATCATGACAAGGGATGACTGCAAAAACTGGTTGCCTAGAATCTCACCTTTTGCAATTCACAATGAATTAAAAAGAAAAATACCCTTCATATTTGAAAAAAATTATAAGAAACTCACATGATATATATTCTCAGAATTAAATGTAATTTTTATTTTGCATTTCAAGAGTACGAAAATCTGGATAGTTCAGGTAAGTTTTTGCAGTGTTCTTGAAATCCCCGACTTGTCCCCGATTAATCCTCGACTATTCCACGATTAGTCCCAAGAAGGCCCTTTCCGCCTGACCAGTGCCAAGCATTTTTTTGGAACATTGGGTTTTTGCAGTAACCGTAGTACACAGAACTTAGATACTACATTACATAAAGTTTTGCAATTATTGTTTATGACCATGTTACTATATTGCCGTGGATCTAAGTTTTGCAATGTAGAATCTTCTAATGTAACAGTTTCAGATGTTTGAAACACAAAACCAACAAACGATACTACGAGGAACAGGAGCTTACCAGCTGGCCTTGACGGTGGTGATGAAAAACTGGGAGCCATTGGTGTCGGGACCTGAATTCACCATTGAAACAACGCCTGCAACAATAGTAACATGTACTTTCAGTCCAATGACCTTAAAAACTTCGTGGAAGTGTACTATAAGTGAAATGGTTGTTTTATAAAACCTGCTTGTGATTGTTTTATCTTAAAGTTCTCATCAGGAAAGGTTCCGCCGTAGATGGATTCAAATCCCTTTCCATCGCCGGCGACGATGTCTCCGCCTTGAATCACAAACCCTGACACTATGCGGTGCAGTGGCGTTCCCTTGTAATGGAGCGGTTTTCCACTGGCACCTTTGCCTTTTTCCCCTGGAATTTGAGACAGCACATTACGATCCCGCTGACTACAAAGTTTTCGATAGTAGTAGCTACCCTAGAATATAAAGGAGACAAGTTACCTGTACACAATGCTCTAAAATTTTCTGAAAAGAAACAAACTCGAGCATTAGAACATTATATACGTCAAACCAATATGATATCATTTTGAAACGACATAGCAGAAGAGTAAAAACTGAAATATGATCGGGAGAATATTTCTAAATTAAAATGTGGGATGTTTTTGGTTGCATTAATAGATGTTTAAATAAATATATTGTTCAAAAGGTTTCATTGACAAAATTGTGATTTTTTTTAATTTTGGTAGCATTGAAAAATATATATTAAAATAAAATGGCATAACATAATGTTTTGGGTTGCATTAGTGCATGTTCGAATAAATATATCGACCAAGTTTCAGAAGAATATAACACATTCCATTGGGTCAGCATGCTTGAAGATAAACCGAAAAACAAACTTTGAAGCCATCCTACATAACAATGTAAGGGATACTGGGAAAATAGTATGATTCATCATGCAGATTCTCATAAATCACAATCTCCCAAAACTTGAATATACTAAAGAGGGTTGCTATAAAAGGTCATTGCAAAAATGATAAAAGACGTACCAACAGTTCTGGGTACAACCTTTCCGTGTAATCCAATCACAATTCTACCTGCGGGAATACAAATTAAATATTTGTCATTAGCATACACATTATTTCACGGGGTGCAATTTATCTAATATGTTTAAGGGTAATCAAAGACGAGTATTTGAGACAGAGGGAATTTGCCATTTGAAGAAGATTATTTTTATGGTTCGCGTGGTATTGCAGATGTGAAATTATTACCTAAACGTTGATCGCCGATATCAATATCTAAAAACACTCTGTGGGTAATTTCAGGTTCTTCTTCCACTTTATCTTCAACCTACAAATCAATTTAAAAGATAAAAATAAGTATAATTTACATCAGATAGAGAAGTAAAGAGTTTCTTGTTGAGAAGTAATGCTATCAGCAAAAATATCACACTCGTGACTCGTCAAGTAAAACACATAAGTCGATCATAATTACAAATCAAATATGCTTTTAATCATCAATCATACGGGTAAAGTTCCCATCGTCAGTGGAAGGCGAGCAAGTGAGGAAGAAAATAAAAATCGAAAAACTTAGAATCTCTTGTAACTCGATTGACTCCATTTTTCTTTTTTACATCTTCCAAACCCCTTTTTTCGCAAAATGTATAAAACAGAATATAGCTAACTTCATTTCCATCAAGTCTTAATCCAATTGAAAAGCAATTTGATGAACAACATATATAATATCTATAAAATTAAAATTTGAGCCCAAAAACAAAAGCTGGAAACATTTAACCACAAATATAGCTAAGCTAAAAGCTTACACTAACCAATCAAAGAAACATAGCAGCACAGCATCAAGTAGTGATGAAGATGGACCCATTAAAGTAACTATTCCTTCTAATTAAACTAATTTAGCATGTCAACGCACTCTTTAATCATTATGAACATGGTCAACCATGCACATTTTATCAAACAATAACCCATTCAACATCTCAGAAATTGCAATGCTGAAGCTGAAAAGCTCACACAACCAATACAAGCAACCAACAAAAAACTCCAAGATTCAACATCAAAATCAACAAATACACACAACCTATTAAAGTAACTACTCCTTATAATTAAACTAATTTAACATGTCAATGTACTCTTCAATCATCATCAACATGGTCAACCATACACATTTAATCAAACAACAACCCATTAATCATCTTCAAAGTGCAATTACTCACCTGAAGCTGAAAATTGCAAAACCAACAAAAAACTTCAAGATTCAATATCAAAATCAAAATCCACAAACCCACATCAAATACACATTACCCATATCACAAGAACCAAAATTGAACCAAACCCACAAAACCAACCATCGCAAATCTAACGCAAACCCAATTTCCCCCATCGCCACCCAGATCCGTCGACCCAAAAACACAAATCCGAACACAGACACGAAATGGGAAGCGAGAGAACCATCACCTGCTTGGAGGTGAAGAATGCGACGGCGAGAAGAACCGCGACGGCGAGGACGACGAGCAGAGACCTCGGCTGAGCCAAAAACGCGACGAATCGACGCATCGCTGTCCCGATCCTGTCTCTCCCCTCTCTCCTTCACTCTCTACTTGCTCTCTCAGACCCAATACCCAGATTCTCAAGCCGCCATTAACAAAATGCTTCAAATCCAGAGACAGAAATTGCTCCACTGGGTCTCTGAGAATCGCTGCTCAGAGCATGTGAATTTGCGGGAATTTTCCGTTGAAGGCGCTGAACAGTGGAGTGTTTGTGCTCCATTTTCATTTCTTATAATAATAATATCTGACATTGTTTTTGTTTTGTTTTAATTTTATTTAACATTAGAATTTGTAATAAAAGCCTATCATGATCTTATACGGACCGTTAAAATGCAAAATGGGCTTCGCGTGGATAGAGTAGAGAACCGGTCAAGGCCCAGTAGCACGACGAGCAATGGGCCCGTCAAGCCCATTGGTAGTTGGTTAACTAATCTAGAAGATTAATAAAGGAAAATCATCCAATTAAGTAGGGGTGGACACTTTTTTTGCCCAAAACCGAAACCGAACCAGATCCAAACCGAATTTGAATCGAAAAATCGAGAACTGTGAGTATCGGATCGGATTTGGGTCTGAAAGTTGAAAACCGAATCAATTCGGTTCGGATCCGGTTCTGAATGTGCCAACCCGCTAATTAACCAGTTCAGAATCGAACCAATTTTGGAAGTTTTAATTAATATTTTTTGTATTTCAATTTTATGTTTTAGCCTAAAAAAAGCTTAATTGTGTATAATTTTCACCGTAAATTGAACAATGTATGAATATTCATATTAATTGGATATAATTAGGCAAACCTATACAACTATATCAGAGAACCGAGCCCTTAATTTCACAATTAATCATTCAATTGGATCTAATTGGGTAGAATCGAAAATCAGACCGTAGAACCGCGCCCAGAACCGGACTGCTATCCACTTATTAGGTCTGGATTTGAGTCTCCAAAATGAAGAACCGATTGATTGGGTCATGTCCGGTTCGGTCCGGTTCCAGAACCGTGTCCAGCCCTACAATTAAGTGACTTTGAAATAGTTAAATAAACGAGTCGAACTCAATCATCTGAATCTATCCAGATTCGATAAACTTATTATTAAAGTACTACATCTGAAAAATGTGAGATCATTTATTACTATCAGCTCGAGTTTTTTTAGGTGAGTTGTGCTTCTATCGTGATATTAGAGTTTGGTTAGATTCGGATCGGACCTCCATGTCATTCACTTCAAATTCAAGGCTCATGGATTAAAAGTTGTTCCTATTTAATATTTGATTAAACATAATCATTTCGATTAACCTTTAATAAATATGTACTTCAAAAACTTAACGAGTGTATCTAGCCAACTTTGAACTTGACCATAATTAAGTATGACCTTAACAAATTTATATTTAATTTGGTTTGGATATAATTTTATTGGTATGACTAATCACTATATTATATTATATTACTCACTTACTTCAATTTTAATAGTCATAATTTGAATAAAATAAGTATATTTATGATAAATAAAAGATGATTTTTTTCCAAACTCAACGAAGATAAAATGCATCTGACTCGACGTGATAAAGAATGGGATCACTTAATACACTATGATATTTTCTTATAAAAAGTAATTAATCTCAAATTTAATTGATATTTGATCTTCCTAATACAACACAATAAAAGACAAAAATCAGTGATAATTAAGCAAAAAATAAATTAGAAATGGACAAGAAACAACTTGGCCATCAATATCAAAACGACAAGTTGTGTGTTTCATGTGCTTTTCGTAGAGGTCTATGGGTGCAAGTTGCAAGTTGAGCACATTGTTTTATCAAAACCATTAATAGAATATTAATATATGTATGGTATATACCTTGCGATACCTTATCTGGCCTCAATAATAAGCTATCACTACATTTTATTTTTTTCAGTGTATTTAACATGCATCACTATATCATCATTCATTTATTTTATTTATATCACATATATCATTATTTTTTATTTTTTTAGTATGTCATTATTTTTTATTTCATATATATATTATCGTAAGTCTATTGACATATAAATATATAATAATTATGTCTTTAAGAGTTATTTTAACAGTTTGAGGTACACACTTTTTTAGTAAAAATTGCGGATTCATATTTTATTGGGTGCATAAAATAAGAAAAATTTTCAAGTAAAATAAAATGAGTGTGATGCTTATTCTGATGATGAATCATATTCAGTAATTAATGATGATAGACAATAACTTTTTAATCAAAGAGTTATTTACTTAAAAAAGAGGATAAATGCTATTGTATAATCATATTTGAAGGGCATAATGTTAATATTATACATTTACAAAATATTATTATATTTACATGTATCACATAATGATTTTGCAAATAAAGTAGGACCAAAATGTTGTGCAAAAGAGTCTCATATTAATAAAACACTAATATTAATTGGTCAATAATGCAAGGAGTGAAAGATTGACAATAGAAAATGAAAGCACGAGACACTGACAAGATAAGAGCCTGCATGTATACACATGTTATTTGTCCTTATCTTATCTTTCCGGTACAAATAAGATAAGGAGTGTACGAGATCAGTTGATAAGAGCCACTCATTTACTAAAATTTTATTATCGTGTACTACTGTTACCACGAGCTCTGAGATTGTCCGAAGATTTTTCTGTCAAATGGCCGTCATAAGATTTTTCTATAATTTTAGGTTTTGGACCACATTTTTCTTGTTAATTTATATTTATGATAAAATCAAAATGGTTATTATATTTTTCTTATTATGTTTTTAAATTGTATTAGGGTTGGTTACTGTTTTGGTTTGAAATATAAAGTGATCACTTTGGGTTTTAAAAAATAAAAATCGAATCCATAAAATTTGGTTTGATTCGATTTTGAATATATTGGTTTTTTATTCGGTTCGGTTCAATATTTTATAAATTCAATTTTATGACATTTTCATTAGACTATTTTGATTTACTGGTTTTTAAGTGAATTTTCTTTGAACTGATTGTTATGAAAATCTCACATTTCGGGCTGGTCTTAACTTAATTTTTGCTGGCCCAATATTTGTATGCTAAATTAATAAAAATAAATGAGTTAAAAAGAATCACGTGTCCCAATCGATTTGTTTTCAGTTAAGTTCGATTTTTTTACCGTTTCTCAGTTTTTATAATCTAAAATCGAACGTAGAGTTTCTGTTCGATTTAATTTTAAACTGAACCAATTTGATTCATTTAAATTTTATTATGTTTGCAATATGTTTGATTTGGTCGGTTCGGTTAATCTTGGACTGCCCTATATCACATCATTTTTCATTCAAGATTCTAAACTTAAAATTTCAAAATTAATACCGGATCAGATTCTTGTTTTGTTACTATGTGTTTTATATTGTTGTTTTAATTTAATTTAATTTAATGTACATGAAAATTCAAAACATGACCACTTATAATCGTGTTGACGAAACAAAATCATATTGCGTAAGAGACTAAAACAATGAAAATGTCGGGCTCGTTCAGGTGTTATTTTCTTATATTCATACTACTCATTTTCAGACGAAAAGTACATACAATGTATATAAATATATAAATGCAACTTTTATGGGCAAAACAACACTTTATAATAGATTGAAAACAATGTTTCTGTCCAAATAAACTTAAAGTCATAAAACAATAATACTAAGAGACAATAAATTATACTTTTGCTTCTTGGGAATGTTAATCCAATTCTCTTATATTTACCAAAGTTATATAAAAACAAAAAGATTTGTATTTATGTGTACTATAAAGTTTAATTCAACTTTAAATCCCAAATAAGTTAATATATACAAGTAAATATTTGAATTGAGGAAAATATAAACGAAAAAAATACAAGTAAAAGAAATGAGGATGACAACAAAACAAACCCTAAGATACCCGATACACCCGCCCCGATTCTCACGCTACAATTTAAAAAAAATATGAGTACTTTCGTATTTGAGCAAGTCACGGGTGGGTGGAAGCGACTTATCCTTGAATTGACCTGTACACGATACAATTTAAAAAAAAAATACAATTCATGATTCTACCTAAACCTAACCATACTCAAACGCGTCTCAACCCAAAACTCACGCTATTCGCATCACTCTACAACTCGTTCTCCCTTTCTCACACACAACCCTGACGTCGCGCCTCATTGTCCTCTTCTTGCCGCCTCATCGTCTGGCCCTCCAACACCATCGATTCCTCGCCAAAACCCGACCTCGAGCTCCTTCCATCGGCGAGCTCTTCCAGGTCCAGGTTTTGTGTTTCTCTCTCTTTCGGGTCCGTCCATCCCTACTGATTTTTTTTAATATTAATTGCTTTCGAGTCGGGTTTTATGATTGGAGAATCCTTGTACCAGATAGATTTTGAGTGGGGTGAGTATTTAACACTTTAAATAGTTATTTAAGTGAGACAGGTACTCATAAAGAATAAATAAGTCGAGTCTGAATTCAACGAAACTTACTTTAAAACGGTTGATTGTCATTCCTAAATAGTATATAGAAGATACCTTAATATATAATATAAAGTCCTATTACATGAAGAAATAATTTAATTTAATTGTTTATTATTATTATTATTATTGCATGATTCGGACTTTTCTTTGATGGGTCAAAATTGTTCCATAAATTAATTAGCCAACAGTTTCTCAAATATGTTTTAACCATTAAATTCTAATTCCATGCACTATTATTATTTTCTCGTGATTAATTGAAATCGAGCATCATTATTTTATCTTGTTTCATTATTATCACTATTTATTAAAATAAATATTTATAAAGTTTTTCAAGTAAATTTTGTTGGATTTAAAACTTCACTAATTTGCAAACTGGCACAACTCAATTATAAAATTGCAATAAATTTCGTACACATTTAAATTTCTCTTTGGTTACGTACATATTTTGACTTCTACGTGACGTAGCTATAAATGTACGGTACAAGTCCTTCCTCTAGATATTTTAAATATTATTATACTAAAATAAAAACAGACTGTACTAATATAAAAAAATATGAAAAATACAAAATATGTTGTTTCTAAGCAAAACTCACAAGTCATCACCAATAATCTTAGTCATGGTTAATTAATGCGTAAATCACTATTCAAGTGTGTTTAATTATAGTGTGGCATGATTTTAGTCGAATATTTGCTATAATTACTTATTAATTTCATGTTATAAATTCTTATTATAAAAATGGGAGATATCGATTTTTTATAGATGTTTGAATTTTAAATACAGTGGCATGTTTTGAGTCGGGATGGTGATATAAAAGATTATTAACAAAGCATATTTAATTTGTCCAAACAAATACTTTCTTTACAACTTATAATATAAGGGTGAATTTTAACGATCTCACATTACACAGTACTAAACCTTCGTCATATTGGGTTTAGTCAAGTCCAAACCAACCTTATCGGTTCAACTCAATTCTTTACGGCCCCAACTTTTTATTTAGGCTCATCTCCATGAAGACGCGATCATGGTTTTTAGGTGTTATTAGTCCGCCCACGTTTATGACGGTGTGATCATGGCTTTCGAATGTTACCGGAACTAAGAGAATTATCCAGACCCGCTTAAAAAGAGCGAGTCCACAAACACCTACCATCTTATACTTAATTGTCGGGAGAGAACCTGAGCCTTTACCTATGAGTAGAACCCCCATGAGAAAGCACATATGCACAATATTAGTGCCCGCTTTTCACCAAAAAGACTAGTTTCGTATGTCCTGAGTCTAATATGTGTATATATTATTTTCAACTCACACACTTTCAATGTGGGACATTTACTCAAGTGTAGATTTCAACGTAGTTCAACTGAACTCAACAATAGATTTGATAAGTTTGATGTCAGACTCGCTTGATATTTAAAAAATAATTTACAACATTCAATAAATATTTATAATAAACATATTGAATCGAGTTAAGATAAAACTCTATATTTTATGCAATACAAACTTTAACTTTTAGTAAACGCTTGTAGTATTAAGAGACCCAAACTGAATCGAGTTGAGCTCGAGATTGAATATTTTCTTTCGAATCAAACTCGAGTTTAGTAAAATAAATGTACTCACGCATGAATCAAGATGACTTGTTTGATATTTAATTAATTATTATTTTTGACATTCGATGAACATTTATAATAAATATATAGTCGAATTAAATCGAGTCGAGACAATCTCGAACCAGCTATTTCAGTATTTAACGAACTACATATAATTTTTATTTGATGATTATTTTTAATCCTTAATAAATGTTTGAAACAGTAAACGAATGAAACCAAGCCAAGTTGTACGCAGGATTAATCATTTTCTATTCAGACTGAACTCGAATTCAATTATATAAAGCTCGTACAAACCTGAATCAATATCAAATTAAACAGTTTTCTCACAAACCAAGTTCTAATAAGTTAAAATCTAAATTTAACTTATTCACCATAATGTTGTAAAAATATTGTTAGGTTACTAGGGAGAACCTAAGCCTTTTAGCAAAGAGGAGCACCCCACGAAGAGGATCATACACCTATTAAAGTTCAATCTTGACCTACTAAATTAGTCTATCGGGACTTGATTCTAATACACATATAAACTTATCATCTCATACTTTTTCAATGTTAGACTTTGCTCTCAGCTGTGAAATTTTAACAATCCCCCTCCTTACTGAGCCTCTCATCACATCAACTTGAATCTTATTAACCCTTTCCATCAAGCTATCTTGGCTCACCACCGTAAGGGCGCGATCATATTTTTTAGGTGCTATCGGTCTTAAGAAAATACTCGGGCCTATTTATTTGGGAGTGAGTCCAATAAACCTATCATCAAATACCAAATTTTTTAGGAACACCACGATATAAAGACTCATATCCACATTAAAACTCATTCTTCACTCAAAAAAATAAAAAATTACGTGTTAATGTCTCATATTGAAAGAACATGAAACCAAAAGGATTGTCTACTATGAAAATAGTCAAACCTAATTAGCAAGCTTGAACTTTTAGTCGTGGACCCCGACCAACACGTACAATCTAAATTTACATGGTATCAGAGTGGGCCGATTGAAGTTTGTATTGGTGAGCCTCGTCTTCATATTGCTCCGCCCTCTCTATGCCCGATATTGTAATTCACGTAAGAGATAAAATAAACCCGCGTATAAAAAAGACACATTATGTCATCTACAACTAACAAACTTGGGCTAAGTACAACTCAGTTTTACATTTTAACTTGAAATAAACCCTCATTTCACTCCGTACTCTTTCTCTTAGCTAGGACTATCATTTAATGAGGAATTTCAACAAAACACCCAAAAATCAAACATAGAAAAGTACCAATCCCACTATAAATACTGCCCAAAAACAGAGCACAAAACCCAAAAGCAGAGCACAAACCCAAAAACAAAACATTCAAAACCCACCGACCCATCTCCAGTCTCCACCACCAAATGGGCTTCTCGTCACAGTCCCGCCGTGCCTCCTCCGCCCTGAAGTGGCTGGGCTTCGTCACCGCCGTGTGGGTCCAGGCCATCTCCGGCAACAACTACACCTTCTCCAACTACTCATCGGCCATAAAGTCACTCATGAACCTCACTCAGCTCGAGCTCAACTACCTCTCCGTCGCCAAGGACGTCGGCAAGGCCTTCGGGCTCCTCGCGGGCCTCGCCTCGGACCGAGTCCCCACGCCGCTCCTCCTCCTCATCGGCGGCGTCGAGGGCCTCGTCGGCTACGGCGCACAGTGGCTCGTCGTCAGCCAGAAAATCAGCCCCCTCCCTTATTGGCAGGTACAATAAAAAAATTGAGGACCATTTGGGAAATTTGGGTCATTGTTGATCCTGGTGGTCAAAATTTTGATTTTTGTGTTTCCTCTGTTCTTGGTCGGTTTTGATTTGATTTAATTTTGGGAAATTTTGTTGATGTTTGTGCTTTTTGGGTCTTTTTGATTAGTCATGATAGAGGATTTTTGTGGGTCTTCGTCAAATTGAATCACCATTTTGAACTCTAAAGACTAGTTTTTTTTTTTTCTCGGATTTTCTCAGCAACCAAACACGCGAACTGAGAAAATCATGGTGTTTGGGCGTTTGGATTTGTTATGATTAAGAATTTTGTGGAAAATTGGAATGGAAATTGAACTTGAATCGAGACCCAATGGGGAAATCGGGGTCATTGTTGATTCTGGTGGTCAAAATTTTTGATTTTTGTGTTTTCTCTGTTCTTGGTCGGTTTTGATTTGATTTGAGATTTTGTTGTTGAAGTTTCTGGTTTTTGGGTGTTTTGATTAGTCATGATAGAGGCTTATTTGAGGAAAATTAGGGTAGGATACGATTGTTGGTCCTGGTCGAATTAATCAACATTATGAGCTAGAGTCTAAGTTTTTTATTTTCTCGGCAACCAAACATAAGCACTGAGAAAATCATGCTTTTTTGGGGGTTTGGATTAGTCACGATTAAGCACTTTGCGGAAAATTGGAATTGAATCGAGACCCAGTTGGGAAATCGGGTTCGTTATTGATTCCAGTGGTCAGATTTTGATTTTTGTGTGGGTTGTGGTGTTTTCACTGTTCTGGATCGGTTTTGGTTTGATTTTCTGGGGAAAATTTTGATGAACTTTATGATTTTGGGGCGTTTGGGAGTTTTGGATTGGTCATGATTGAGACTTTTGTGGAAATTGGGGCAGGACATGGTGGTCTTGATGGTACGATTGTGGGTCCTGGTCGAATTAATCACCATTATGAACTAAAGACGAATTTTTTTTTATTTTCTCGGGAACCAAACAGATTTACTGAGAAAATTGTGCTTCGATTTTGCTCCACAGATGTGTGTTTTCCTCTGTTTGGGAGGAAACAGCACGACTATCATTGTTGATTCCTGATTCTGGTGATCAAAATTTTATTTGTGTAATTTATGGTGTGTTCACTGTTCTGGGTCGGTTTCGATTTTCTCGAGAAAATCTTGTTCAACTTTCCCTGCTTTTTGGCCGTTTGGGTGTTTGGATTAGTCATGATTGAGACTTTTGAGGGAAATTGGGGTAGGACACGATTGTGGTCCTGGCCGAATTAATCACCATTATGAACTAAAGACTAAATTTTTTATTTTCTACGGATTTTCTCGGCAACAATACTGAGAAAATTATGCTTGGGTCGGTTTAATTTTCTCGGGAAAATTTGTTGAACTTTCTTCTTTTTGGGTGTTTAATTAGTCCTAATAGAGAATTTTGAGGAAAATTAAGGTAGGACACGATCGTACGGTTGTGGGTCCTCGTCGAATTAATCCCCATTATGAACTAAAGACTAAATTTTTTCATTTTCCCAGATTTTCTCGGTAGCCAAACAGACCCACTGAGAAAATCATGCTTCGAGTTCGATCGGTTCAATTTTCTCGGGAAAATTCGTTGAACTTCCTGTTTTTTGCTTTTTTTTTGTGGGTCCCCGTCGAATTAATCCCCATCATGAACAAAAGACAATTTTTTTTTATTTTCCCGGATTTTCTCGGGAACCAAACAGATTTGCTGAGAAAAATATTCTTGGATTTTGCTCCGCAGATGTGTATTTTCCTCTGTATGGGCGGCAACAGCACGACTTGGATGAACACGGCGGTGCTGGTGACGTGTATGCGTAATTTCCGGCGAAACCGAGGGCCAGTTTCGGGAATTCTAAAAGGTTACGTCGGTCTGAGCACCGCCATATTCACCGACCTATGCACCGCCCTATTCTCCGACGACGCCGCCACTTTCCTCTTCATGCTCTCCGTCGTGCCCCTCTCCGTCTGCCTCGCCGCCGTCGCATTCCTCCGGGAGATCCCGGCGGCGGCGGCGGCCGCCGACGAGAAGGAGGAGGTGAAGTACTTCGGCGTCGTCAACGTCATCGCCGTCGTCGTCGCCGTCTATTTATTGGCCTACGATTTTATTGTCAGCCCGAGCGCCGCCTTGTCGGCGGGCTTCTCTGCCGTGCTCCTCCTCCTCCTGGCGTCCCCGCTGCTCATCCCGGCCTACGCTTTTGTTCAGAGCCTCGGTTCGGGCCGACCCGAGTCCGACCCGGTTCGGGACACGGAGACCCAGGTCACCGACCCGCTGATCGCCCCGGAGACCGAGATTGTACCCGGGGCGACCGGAAACTCGGCGGCGCCCCTCAGCAGGGCGCAGCCGGTTCTCGGGGAGGACCACACCATCTGGGAGGCGTTCAGGACCGTCGATTTCTGGGTCCTCTTCGTGTCGTTTCTCTGCGGGGTCGGGACCGGGCTAACGGTGATGAACAACATGAGCCAGATGGGTCTCGCCCTCGGGTACTCCGACGTGTCCGTCTTCGTGTCGCTCCTCAGCATTTTCGGGTTCTTCGGGCGGATCCTGTCGGGCACGGGATCCGAATACCTCATCAAGTAAGTACCTTTCGATCAGTTACATTTTAAAATATCCGTCGATCAGTTATATTTTAAAATATCCGTCGATCAGTCTCCAGTTAATTTTTAGTACCCGAATAAACATTAAAAACTAATCAGATAAAAATAACTTGTTATCGCACTACTAACCTAGACAAGTCAAACAAGCTTTAGATCACTTAAAAAATTTAGTTGATACTTTATTAAGTTCCAATTAATTTTTCTCATATTCATTACACATAAATATTTACTTGGAAACATGAAGTGGGCACTAAGTAATTTTCTTTCCTCTAATAGTAGCAAGTAGCAAGCACACATTAAATTGTAAATAAATTAAATTAAATGCATGTCCCTTCTTTTTATGAATATATTGGTGCAACTAGATATAAAGTAAAAGGTTGAAATTAATGACTAAGACTATACATGTTACTTTCATTAGAATTGTCGCACATATGTTAGGTGACAATGTCGGCAAATGGTTTTGTAAGGACAATTCATATTGCTTCCATATAAACTATATGTTTTTTTTGTAATTTATCAACCTTAAAAAATAAACTAAATTTTATTTATATATATATATAATGACCTTTATCGTTATTTCTAATATATTATTTGAATGTCTGGTCAATTCTCGACTAAATCGGAGATACTGAACAAATCTTAATTATTTAATTTTTAAAAAAATAATCGTGAAGTGGGTATTGATATTTTTTTTCTTCTAATACAGTGGAAGGTAGCAATCACATATTCAACGTTTAAAGTAAAGTTTATGCGATTGCATCTTCCTTTTTGTGACTTTAATATTGGTGCAACTTTGTATAAAGTATAAGCATAAATATAATTTAATGAATTAGAATATACATGTTTTGTTTTATGCAACTATACACGTTACTTTCATTAGAATTTTCGTAGCCGTACATGTGTTAGTGTTACGTAATGGCGTCGACGGTTTTTGAGAGATTTGTTTTGGTATTAGTATATTTGTTGCCATTTGTAGGGACAATTTTGTATATTTTAGAGTGTTAGGATTTTTATTCATAGTTACAAAAAAACTGTTTAGTTTTTATTTTAAAAATCAGTACGGAATTCTCTCAATTTTGTCAAAATAAAAAAAAGTATTGGATACTTTGATCTTTGCTTTTTCTAAAATGACATAATTTTTAGAGATAATTGTAGTTATAGACATAATTCGTTGATTCGCAAGAATACCGAAAATGATAGATTTTGAGGGGAAACATCGAATTTTATTAAACTTCAATAATCAATTTAACAAAAACTTATAAACATGCTTAAATACTCAAAACTTAAATTGTAGAAAAAGAAACCCTGAACTTATTGGAAAAGAAAACAATTTATTAAAATTGCAAAAAGTGCTCAAAAATTATAAGTGTGATTATGACCCTCCAGATGACCTCGGATGGTTGAAATCCATCGTACGTCATGACAAAGCGGTGTGTTTAGCTCAGAACACCGTTTGTGCATGGAAAACCTAGTCTTGCGTTTTTGTCGAAATCTGACATTTTTTCGATGTGCACCGCATCATATACACGTGTCTAAACCACTTTTCTGCATAAGTAGGCCTAACATTT